>CM063499.1:24577584-24580084 GCA_032207245.1 Pardosa pseudoannulata
AAAAATTAATGACTGCCGTGATTTTATTTGAAGCGTATTTATCAATGCTTTTTTTTTTAATCTTTTTATAATTATTAGATTTGTTGATAGAAACGTTAAATATCAAAATTTGGGAAAATATCGAAATTTTGTATTAACTTATTATTATTATGTAATAATTCTATTCTGACCTTTTTAATCTTTGATAAAAGCTATGGCTAACTAGAAGATGGTATCTCTAATTTGGTCAAAATATCGAAATTTTGTATTAACTTATTATTATTCTCTAATAATTATTTCCTACTACTTTTAATCTTTGATAAAAGTTAAGGACTAAGGGAAGATGGTACCTCTAATATGGTCAAAATATCGAAATTTTGTATTAACTTAAAATTATTATTCTAATAAATAATTTTCCATTGGAATCTATAATATATATATAATTTATGAAAAATAAAAACTTTGAATGTCTAAGATCCATTAAAAATACCAAATAAATTTATTGCATTAATTATCTATTTTACACGATTTTTAGTAGTAATGAAATGAATTTATGCCGTGGTATAGAAACCAGTAATTTTCATCCATTATGTTCTGTGTGAAATTGAACCAATATCCAGAAAAATATATTTAACAAAGAGCAGTCACTTAAGCATTCTTTGAGCTTGTATCACTAACAAAAAAATTGTGTAACTGTTTGTGCAACTAATTTGTGTAACTATTGAAGAAAATTACTTGGACATTTTGCATGTGTACTTCCATCGTACACTATATTTAATTATGAGATTTTTAAAAAGGGGTTTGGACAGATTTCGGCCACATAGGGGGTCGAAGAAATTTTAAAAAGATTGAGAATAACTGATTTAAACTACATTTTCCTCTTGTACTTATGGTAATAATGAAGAATAGGGTACCTCTTGGTGAATTTGGCAAAATTATTGGCTATGTTTACTAAAGCACAAAGGTATTCCATCCGAGTATTGTATCCTTAGCTACTAGGACGAATTTAAAATTAATATAGAATGTATCACTGTTATAGAATTATATACTTTTACTTAATTAACCTAAACCACTTGAAACCGGGCATTTAAATTTATGGGCAACTTATTCCTCAACGGTTTACAAAGCCAACAACTCCAAACTATTAAAAATGAGCCATAGTGAACCATTAATGGTTAATTATAGCTCACGTTTTAAGCATTTGGCACATTTATTATACAAGAAATGGGTATTACAAGAAGAGCTAGATGCAAGTATAATATAAATTAAAATATAGATACAGGTTGTTTGGACACAGCGAGATCAGGATAAAATGTTAGGCTACCATGGCAGAGCTTTATCGCCAAGTTGGCGAGGGTACCCTGTTCTTCAGTTAAACAATACTTATTTTAAAACTTGAACAATTTTTATTTTACAGTTTGATTTTATTCTTCTTGATTGGAAATTTTAAAATGTGGCGTCCTATAATTGAATACTGCTTTTTTACCATACATTTTAAATTATGGGATTTTTACAAAGAGGGGATGAACACATTTCGACCACATAGCGGGTGAGGTAGTTTAAAAAAGATTGAGAATGACTGATTCAAACTACTTTTTCCTCTTTTGCTTATGGTAATAGTGAAGAATATGGTAACACTTGGGGAATTTGGCAAAATTATTAGCGATGTTTAATAAAGAACAAAGGTATTAAATCCGAGCATTGTATCCTTAACTTTTTGTGAGACTTTATAATTAAGGTAGAATGTTCCTTTGTAATAGAATTATATACTTTTACTTAATTAACCTAAACCAGGCATTTTTATTTTTAGGCAACAAATTCCTCAACAGTTTACAAAGCCAACAGCTCCAAACTATTAAAAATGAGCCATATTTAACTATTAATGATTAATTATATCTCAGTTTTTAATCATTTGGCACATTTAATATATAAGAAATGGGTTTTACAAGGAGAGCTCGACACAAGTATAATATAAATTAAAGAATAGTAACAGATTGTTTGGACGCGGTGAGATCAAGATAAAATGTTATCTTACCATGCTCAGAGCTTTATCGCCAAGTTGGCAGGGGTACCCTATTATTGAGTTAAACAGTAAATATTTTAAAAATTGAACAGTTTTTATTTTACAATTTGATTTTATTTTTCTTGATTGGATATTTTAAAATGTTGCATCCTATAATTGAATACTTCTTATTTATTCTACATTTTAAACTATGGGATTTTTACAAAGAGGGGGCGAACACATTTCGTCTACATAGGGGATGAGGCAGTTTAAAAAAGGTTGAGAATAACTGATTTAAACTACTCTTTCCTCCTTTATTTATGGTAATACTAAAGAACAATGTAACCCTTGGTGAATTTGGCAAATATATTGGCGATGTTTACGAAAGCACAAAGTTATTCCATCCCAGCATTGTATCCTGACCTTTTTTTGGCGACTTTATAATTAATATAGAATGTATCACTGTAATAGAATTATATACTTTTACTTAATTACCCTAAACCACTTAGAAATCGGGCA
>CM063499.1:24595084-24607584 GCA_032207245.1 Pardosa pseudoannulata
ATTTTGCATTATTGAACATATTTAAAAATTTTATTTATTTAGAACTGTAAATTCTCTGCAACTACAGGCCGAGAGTTCATTCCATATTTTTCCATAACACTTTTTTTTTTTAAATTAATTTTCCCTTAAGGATCGGTCACATTTGGGATACCCGATAATTATACCTTTCTCGAAATCAGAGAGCTCCGAAGTTCACGGCATATTGCATGCGACTAATGCCGATGCTCTTTCCTACACGATGTATACCGGCGGAGGCCGTGACGTACCTCAGGACCTCAGATATCGTCATTTGCATAGGTGTCCGAATGCTTATTGGTAGACAGTGTATATCATATAGCGTTTCCGGTGTAAGAACATCGTCTTTGTATTTCTCGACATGCGAGAGAGAGGAACAACGCATAATTGGCATAACATTTTCAATATATGAACATCGTCTTTGTATTTCTCGACATTATGTGAGGAAGAAACAGCGTGTGTGTGTTATAGATTATCCTATGTAAGAACATCATTTTTCTATTTCTCAAAGTTGTGAGAGGAGGAAACAGTGTATCTGTGATTTAAGGTTCCGATGTATAAACATCGTCTTTCTATTTCTTGACATTGTGAAAGGGAGTAACAGCATGTGCCCAAAATACATGTTTGTCAATTCGACCAACGTTTTAACGTCTGTACATCATCCGGAACCGCAGTTTGCTTTGCATTGAAGCCAGTAGCACATTCTTTAAAATTTCTTTAAGAATATCATTCTATTAGCTTACGAATCAATGATATAATGGTTGTTATCATGTCTGTAGCAGTAACTCATAGCTGGAAGTTTGTGGGTTTAAGACTGGAGCCAGCCAAAATCATCATGTAAACTAATGGTGGTTGGTATATGAAATATTAATTCACGGCCTCAATGACCTCCATGTTCAAACAATACTTCTTCAAGTGTCAGGTCAAGTCTGGAAGTCTTCTGATTGGTCATGCGTCCAAATTACAAAGAGCAACTTTAGGACAAGGCAATGTTATCATTGTCCACAGCATTCCTAAAACCCTTTCGATAGCGGTTAACAGTTGACTCACTGTAAACATCCGATGTTAGCAGTTGTTTTTCCCTGAGGCTTTTACAACACGTTCAAGAACAATACGTGTTGCTGGATAACGTGAAATAAAAAGACTGGGGGGAAAAACCCTGCAAACTTTCAGCTATTAAGCTGGAAACTGAAGGACAATTGAAATCCTAGCATGTAATTCTTAGAGCAGGGATGGGAAAACTACGGCCCGCGGGTCAACTCCGTAGGCCGGAAGGTTTTATTCGGCCCGCGGATAGAATTTTGTACTGCCGGTTCGAGGCAAATAAAAAGAAATATATATTTATACATTATATATCCATCTCCTTTGTTTAAATATTATATCCCAAATTTATTATCTCATGTCCAGAAGATCAGCGGTATATTGGCTTCTTATATGGGATCAAGTGTTTTCAACTTTGAACCTTAGAAAGAATAATTTCAGAAGTAGACTGACAGATGAGCATTTAGAATCGTTCCTTAAAATCAGTACATCTCACTTCGAACCTCAGTATAAGAAACTTTTAAAAATGAAATCGCAATTTCATTCATCTCCTTAACGTATTTAAACCGTCATACTGAGCCATGGTACCTCAGCCGGCAAAGGCAACGATCTTGCAACTGAGAGGTTGCGGATTCGGAACCAAGATCCAGCCGTGTTCGCTAAATGTGACTGGAGCACATAAAATAGGTTCGTCGTCACAATGTCCTTTAAGTTTTCAATCAATAACTCTGGGGGTGGCAGAGCAAATCTGCGGGTCTTATGCTTGGTCCCTGTTTCAAAATTATGAGGACCCACATGAGCATAAGTCGTACTTTCAGCCTTTGTGGTGCTCGTTGGAACGAAAGGCGCACCTCTTCGACTTAAATCGAGTAGCATCCGGCTCTTATCGATCTTGGTTTGACCAAGTGGAATAAAACAACACCAAACCGTTATACTTGTAAATTATTTTTAAAATTTTAGAAAAATTTATCTTGGCCCAATAACTTTATTTTTTTTTTCGATTTTTGGCCCTGGGCCGAAAAAGTTTGCCTATCCTTGTCTTAGAGAGTTAAACCATATGTACTCCTAGATGGTGTTAAATAAATAACACATTTGCAGCCGAGATCAGACATTTAATATTTGTAAGACTTTAGAATAATTGTCTGTTCTGCCTGCTGCATTTAAACACACAGACAAATAAATAGAATATTTCATTTTGAAACTATTTCACCGATGTTGTACAGTGGATAGCATATTGTCCTCCCCACCAATGTATTTTGAATCAATTCCCGAGAAAAAGCTTGGATGTATTACTGTTTAATCTCCTCATAGGACGCGATATTGGCTTACAAAAACTTTACAAAAAAGCAACAAATCAGCGATTTCTATAGTAAAATGTTAAGGTAAATGTCCCACATTTGAAAAAAAACAACTTTGGAGTTTCTTATTACATATATTTGCGAGATATACTGGGAATAAACCTTATTTTGTAATCTGTCCATAAGAAGAAAAATATAAAATACATTAATCTGAAATCAAACTAATAAGTAAATTGAATCTCTGCACGAAAATTTCTTCTTATATAAATTATTGTTTTTTTTATCTTAATTCATAATTAATGTTTCAGGATATTAAATTTATGTCATGCAAGAATCTCCATTTATCTTTATCATTGAATAATTATGAATTATTAATTCCATTTTTTCTAGATGTTTCTGTTTCAGTTAAAAGAAACTACACGCGAAGAATTAGAAATTCAGAAAAAAAAATTTTATTTATGGTCAGCTGGGATATAAAGAACTAAAATTATGCAATGAATTTTAATGAAACGCAATATTATTCGAATAAAAATAGAATAAAAATAATTCCCTAGATTTATATCTTTTTTTATGAAAAGTTACTGAGGTGAGAGATGCATTTGATGTCTTATTTTAGATAATGCATTTTTTAATTTTTATTATATACCTTTTTTAGTATTTTTCTTTAATACATGAGAAATCTATTTTATTATTAGTGATTTTTTTTGTTTAGCTATCGTAATGTGGTTAGAACCCTTCAAACAAAGCTACTCCTTAAACTTTGAATTTCAACAAAAAAAAAAATTTGTAGGTGACCTATTGAGGACTAGCGGAATATAAGAACACACTTTTGTAAACATTACACTTATCGTTTTAATTTTGTGGGTGTGCCGACAGTGGGCTCACTGACCGACTAGTACTTTGATAGGTGCTATGCAGCGAGCATTGCTGTGAAGCGCTCAATATGTTTTACATCCACGTTTTATAGGTTTGGGGGCAGGTACTGTTTAATAAAGTTTTTCCTTTCGATTTAATCGTAGATTAATCTATTGTTTGATTTTCACTTGGAAGAAGCACGTTTAGAATAATTGTCTGTTATGCCTACTGCATTTAAACAGACAGATAAATAAACAGAAAATTTTATTTAGAAGCTATTCCGCCGAGGTTGTAGAGTGGATAGCATATTTTCCTACCAACTAATGTGTTTAGGATCGATTCGAGAGAAAGGCTTGGATGTATTTGTGTTTAATCCCCTCATAAGTCACGATATTGGATTACATATATGGCGCTGTTATAGCAAAAAGGGTAAGAAATCAGCGATTTGCATGGTAAAATGCAATAAAGGTAAATACCTCGCGTTTGGAAAAAAACTTTGGACTTTCTTATTACACATATTTGCGATTTATGCTAATGATAAAAATTATATTGTAATGTGCCCAGAAGGACAAAAAATATATAATACATTCTGAAATCAAACTAATAACTGCATGAAAGCGTTTGACGATGTTTGTTGTTGTTTTTTGTTTGTTTGAAGTGCTGCGATCTGCTTTTTGCAACACATGGGCTAGTGAGACCGGGACCTACAGCTTAAAGCCGATTTCGAACGGCTACGAATATCCATGCCACTGTGGGATTCAAAAACAAGAACTCCGGTACCGAAGGCCAGCACCCTAACCAATCGGCCATCATTCGGCTTTGACGGTGTTTAATTATATAAAGTATTGTTTTTTAATCTTAATGCATAATTAATGTTTCTGGATATTAAATTTATGTCATGCAAGAATCTTTATTTATCTTTATCTTTGAATAATTATGAATTATTAATTCCATTTTTTCTAGATGTTTCTGTTTCTGTTAAAAGAAACTACACGCGAAAAACTAGAAATTCAGAAAAAAAACATTTTATTTATGGTCAGCTGGGATATAAAGAACTAAAATTATGCATTGAATGTTAATGAAACGCAATATTATTCGAATAAAAATAGAATAAAAATAATTCTCTAGATTTATACCTTTTTTTATAAAACGTTACTGAGGTGTGAGATACATTTGATGTCTTATTTTAGATAATGCATTTTTTAACTTTTATTATATACCTTTTTTAGTATTTTTTTAATACATGAGAAATCTATTTTATTATTAGTGATTTTTTATTTAGTTATCGTAATGTGATTAGAACCCTTAAAACAAAGCTACCCCTTAAACTTGGAATTTCAACAAAAAAAAAATTTGTAGGTGGCCTATTGAGGACTAGCAGAATATGAGAATACATTTTTGTAAACATTGAACTTATCGTTTTAATTTTGTGGGTCTGCCGACAGTGGGCTCACTAACCGACTAGTACTTTCACTGGTGCCATGCAGCGAGCATTGCTGTGAAACGCTCAGCATGTTTTATATCCACGTTTTATAGGTTTGGGGGCAGGTACTGTTTAATAAAGTTTCGTCCTTTGGATTTAATTTTAAATTAATCTATTGTTTGGTTTTCACTTGGAAGAAAAAAGAATAATTTTATTTTGAAACTATTCCACCGAGTTTGTACAGCGGATAGCCTATTGTCTACCCAACTAATGTGCTTGGGATCGATTCCCGAGAAAAGCTTGGATGTATTTGTGTTTAATCCTCTCATAGGTCGCGATATTGGCTTACATATATGGCGCTCTCATAGCAAATAGGGTAAGAAATCAGCGATTTGTATGGCAAAATACAATAAAGGTAAATACCTCACATTTGAAAAAAAGAACTTTGGGGTTTCTTACTACACATATTTGCGAGGTATGCTGAGAATAAAATTTATATTGTAATCTGTCCAGAAGGGAAAAAATGTAAAATACATTCTGAAATCAAACTAATAACTGTACGGAAATTGTTTTATTATATGAAGTTTGGTTTTTTAATCTTAATGCATAATTAATGTTTCATGGTATTAAATTTATGTCATGCAAGAATCTTTATTTATCTTTATCATTGAATAATTATGAATTATTAATTCCATTTTTTCTAGATGTTCCTGTTTCAATTAAAAGAAACTACACGCGAAGAATTAGAAATTCAGAAAAAAACATTTTATTTATGGTCAGTGGGAATATAAAGAACTAAAATTATGCATTGAATGTTAATGAAACGCAATATTATTCGAATAAAAATAGAATAAAAATAATTCTCTAGATTTATACCTTTTTTTATAAAACGTTACTGAGGTGTGAGATACATTTGATGTCTTATTTTAGATAATGCATTTTTTAACTTTTATTATATACCTTTTTTAGTATTTTTCTTTAATACATGAGAAATCTATTTTATTATTAGTGATTTTTTTATTTAGCTATCGTAATGTGGTTAGAACCTTTAAAACAAAGCTACTTCTTAAACTTTGAATTTCAACAAAAAAAAATTGTAGGTGACCTATTGCGGACTAGCGGAATATGAGAATACATTTTCGTAAACATTGCACTTATCATTTTAATTTTATGGGTGTGCCGACAGTGGGCTCACTGACCGACTAGTACTTTGATAGGTGCTATGCAGCGAGCATTGCTGTGAAGCGCTCAATATGTTTTATATCCACGTTTTATAGGTTTTGGGCCAGGTATTGTTTAATTAAATTTTGTCCTTTGGATTTAATCCTAAATTAACTTATTGTTTGGTTTTCACTTGGAAGAAGTACGTTAAGAATAATTGTCTGTTATGCCTGCTTCATTTAAACAGACAGATAAATAAACGAAAAATTTTATTTTGAAATTATTCCGCCGAGTTTGTATAGTGATAGCATATTGTCCTCCCATCTAATGTGTTTGGGATCGATTCCCGAGAAAGGCTTGGATGTATTTGTGTTTAATCCTCTCATAGGTCGCGATATTGGCTTACATATATGGCGCTCTCATAGCAAATAGGGTAAGAAATCAGCGATTTGTATGGCAAAATACAATAAAGGTAAATACCTCACATTTGAAGAAAAGAACTTTGGGGTTTCTTACTACACATATTTGTGAGGTATGCTGAGAATAAATTTTATATTGTAATCTGTCCATAAGGGAAAAAATGTAAAATACATTCTGAAATCAAACTAATAACTGCACGGAAATTGTTTTATTATATAAAGTTTGGTTTTTTAATCTTAATGCATAATTAATGTTTCATGGTATTAAATTTATGTCATGCAAGAATCTTTATTTATCTTTATCTTTGAATAATTATGAATTATTAATTTCATTTTTTCTAGACGTTTCTGTTTCAATGAAAAGAAACTACACGCGAAGAATTACAAATTCAGAAAAAAAAACATTTTATTTATGGTCAGCGGGGATATAAAGAACTAAAATTATGCAATGAATGTTAATGAAACGCAATATTATTCGAATAAAAATAGAATAAAAATAATTCCCTAGATTTACATCTTCTTTTATAAAAAGTTACTCAGGTGAGAGATGCATTTGATGTCGTATTTTAGATAATGCATTTTTGTAATTTTTATTATATATCTTTTTTAATATTCTTCTTTAATATATGTTTTGAAAAATCTATTTAATTATTAGTGATTTTTTTATTTAGATATCATAATGTGGATAAAATCCTTAAAACAAAGTTACTCTTTAAACTTTGAATTTCAACAAAAAAAAACTTGTACGTGACCTATTGAGAAATATGAGTATAGATTTTGTTAACATTACACGTACCATTTGAATTTTATCGGTGTTCCAACAATGGGCTCTCTGATTGACTAGTCTGACTGACTAGTTTAAAGGGTGCAATGGAGCGAGCACTGCTGTGAAGCACTCAAAGTGCTTTAAATCACCGTTTTATAGATTTTAGTACAGGTACTGTTTAATACAGTGTCGTTCTTTCCATTTAATCGTAGTTTAATCTATTGTTTAATCTACGATTTCATTCAGAAGAAGAACTTTTAGAAATCTTTCAGAAAGATGTGTAAGAAGGGGGCGCACTTTATGTATTCTGTCAAAATTTGCGGCTCCCCTCTTCGGTTCTAAAGAATTGCCCTTTAAATGCAAATTAAAGCAAGAAAGATTATTTGCACATATTTCTGGTTGACACAAATAAATAAAAAACGAGACACCCACTCCAGATAAAATCTAAGAAGGATCTGTTAACCTAAGAAGGATCTAAGAAGGATCTGTCCTTCCCTTCAAAACTTGAGATTCCCCAATCCCCTTCTCTCGAATCCTACATACATTTCTTAGTGGACCTAAACTCTTCCACGAAAACAAAAAGTGAAAACACAGCTCTTATATTGGTCCTCGCCAGTGACATTAATACTACGCCAGTAAGTACATCGAGACGAAACAATGGCCAATTGTTTAGGGTGCTGGCCTTCGGTACCGGAGTTCGTGGGTTCGAATCCTACAGGGGAATGGATGTTCGTATCCGTTCGGAATCGGCTTTAACCTGTAGGCCCCGGTCTCATTAGCCATCGTGTTGCAAAAAGTAGACCGTAGCACTCCAAACCAAACTAAACGTGATCGCATAGAGACAACACTAGCAGTGCTCTAAACAGTCAGTGTGCCCGGGTGTGCCCACCCTAGTAAATAAACACTTGTTACTGGAGAGCTTTTAAAGTACAAACTAAAAATTAATATAGAATAAAGTGATTGGTCTAAATCTGGCATATTAACTTTTAGTATTATTTTAAAGTGATTTAGTTTATGTCCGAAAATAAAAAAGGAATTTTTCATTCAAAAACGAGGATTTTTCTCTAAATAAGTGTAAAATCATGATATGAATATATTTTTGTAGTGCTGCCATCTAGTATTGACAAAAAAGATTAAAATAAATATAAAACCAGAATTTTTGTTGATTTAAGGTGAATCTTTACTATTTTAAGAGACATTCCAGATAGGTGATCTCACTGTGGGCTCACTGACCGAACAGCAACGTATATCTATGTACAAGGGAATATCAAATTGCTTTCTAGAGTTAAGTGCAATTTATACTAAACACTTCGCCATTGCATGTATATAAAATTGCGAACATTGAAACAAGTGATTATTGTGATATTCCTTTGTTTCGTGTGTGGAAAATACGTCGTTACCAATGACGATGTTACCGCTCAATACGTTCAAACAGGTATGTTGGAGTGTTGGAGTAGTGCGCCAGTTGCATTTTGATTTCAAGGATTTGGGTGTCATCCCCTCTAGGAAACAGCCCTCTAACCCCATATTGGTAGGCATCACATGTCGTACGTTCGGTATACTTGTACCCGTAAGGTCGGCGTTACATGCGCTGTTACTCGAAGTCAAGAAATTGAAACGACGCTGTTTCTATATCGGGAACTCTATACAAATCATGCGTTATACTGTCGTATGTCATATGTTCAGTATATTCGTGCCTGTATATTCATCGTCAAATGCTATGTTACTTGAAGTTGAAAAATCGAAATGACGCTATTTTTTATCAGGAACTCTATACCAATCATGCGTCATACCATCGTATGTCATACGTTCGTCACATTGACACCTGTACAGTCGGCGTAGCATGTACTGTTACTCAAAGTCAAGAAATTGAAATGAAACTGTTTCTATATCAGGAACGATATACTAATCATTCATTATGCCGTCGTATGTCATACGTTCGGCATATTCGTGTCCTTATATTCATCGTCATATATTATGTTACTAAAATAAATCGAAATGAGGCTATTTATTTACCAGGAAATTCATACCAATCGTGCGTCATACCATCGTATATCATACTTTCGGAACATTCATACCTGTGCAGTGCACTTCGCATGCACTGTTACTAGAAGTCAAGAAATAAAACTGACGCAGTTACTATACCACGAACACTGTAACAATCATGTGTCATACCGTCGTATATCATATCGTACGGTCAGCGTCGCTTGTCATGCAACGAAGAGAAAAAGTCCATTGTTCAAAGTGGATCCGTCACGAGTGACATACCTTCTTTATATTTCGCTACTGTGTCTGCATTAAAAATCATGTAAATGTATTTTACCCCTCTCTCTATCTACCCATCTACTACTCATCAAACATGACGCTGAAATGAAAGTTAATTTTTCGTTCACTGTACACAGTTTTCGGATGTCCTAAGAAAATAATATTGCTTCGACAATAATTAAATTTCTTCCTGTGACTTTTCAAGCTAAATTAAATGTTCAAGACACAATCATGTCTCCCAAAATTTCTATTTCATTTTAAATCTAATGTGTCCTAAATCAAGTGATTTGCTAGCTGTGGAGCTGACATTGGCAATATATGTTAATACTCTTCAAATTTTCCGTGTAGATCTATAATACTGAAGAGACGTTCGGTTAAACAATGCGTATTTGATTCTCTATAAATTTGAATTTAGAGAACTCTGGAATTATCACTGGTAAATAAAATTATATGGGCTTATCTCGTACTAGTTTTTTTTTTACTTATATTTTAAATTGTTTGTTTATTCCTACTGCTGTCATATGATGAACACGTATTTGGGTACACACACACACACACACAAATATATATATATATATATATATATATATATATATATATATATATATATATATATATATATATATATATATATATATATATATATATATATATATATATATATATATATATATATATATATATATATATATATATATATATATATATATATATATATATATATATATATATATATATATATATATATATATATATATATATATATATATATATATATATATATATATATATATATATATATATATATATATATATATATATATATATATATATATATATATATATATATATATATATATATATATATATATATATATATATATATATATATATATATATATATATATATATATATATATGTATATATATATACACATATATACATATTTATGTATATATATGTATATATATACATATATATGTATATATGTGTATATATATACATATACATATTTATATATATATATATATATATATATATATATGTACACTCATGTCCATAAATTAAGGATAATGAAGCAGGCAATGAAAGAGACAAAAGCAAAACAAATTTGACTTATTTGTAAAGTCTATTTATTAAACAAAAGGTAAAGAGCAAAAACGATGCTATATGTTTGACATAATTAATAAAAATTGCGATTTTTACTCCCTGGTGCAAATTTCCAAAAAGAACCTATTTACAGAAAACAGTATAACATGGTTAGTATGATGGTTAATACGGAGTATGCCTCCCGGACGATGCAATACAAGCGTTACAACGCCTACGCATGCTAAGTATCAGATTATCAATCTGATCTTGGGGAAAATTACACCACTCATCAAGCAATGCCCTCCGAAGTTCCGATAGACAGTTAGGAGGGGGTTGACGGGCTGCAATTCGTCGGCCAAGCATGTCCCACACATGCTCTATTGGATTCAAGTCCGGTAAGTATGCTGGCCAATCCATACGGGTGATATCCTCCGATTGAAGTCATTCGTCTACAATGTTTGCACGGTAAGGTCGGGCGATGTCAGCCATATACAGAAATTCAGGACTCATGGCGCCCCGAAACAAACGTACATGTTGTTCCAGAATGACATCCCGATAGATGTGGCCTGTCATCGTTACACTCTGAACATGCATTTCAGTTCCAAGAATAATTCCTCCGGAACCAAGAAAAATTCCCCCCAAACGAGCCATCCTGCACCACCGTAACGGTGTCGTTCAATGGTGTTCTCTTGGTGGTAACGGGTACCTGGCGCTCTCCATATGAAAGTCCGGCGAGAATCAGAATGTAAACTGAACCTGGACTCGTCGGAAAACATCACACAAGACCACTGTTGCGGTATCCACAATGCATACTCTCTAGCCCAGCATAATCGCAGGCGACAGTGAGTTGCGGTAAGGGGAACACATCTGACAGGCCTACGAGCATATAGACCAATGTTCCCTAAACGTCTGTACACTTTCTGCCTTGAAACTGTCGTACCGGTAGCTGAAGAGAGCTGACGAGACATTTCTGATGCTGTGCTCCGTCTGTTACTTTTGGCAGTAACTACCAAATACCGGTCATCATTCGGCGTAGTAACTCGGGGGCGACCTGTGCTGTAACATCTACTCACATTACCATCATGTTTGAATCGTTGCCAAAGCCTGGAGATGACACTCTTTTCGATTCCAAGTTCCTCGGATACTTCCAGCTGGGTACGTCCACATTCCAGTCGTCCGATAATTCTACCACATAAAAAATATTCCAGATGCTTCCTTTGTGCCATAACTATGCGGTTATTGACTGAAAGGCTTTTAAAGCGCTTGTGAACAATTTTACTTCTTTGCTACCATTCCTTATATACCCCTTTCATACACTCTCGTCATTGTGACGTACCATCCGCGCCATCTGGTGGTTTCCTGCAATTTGCATATTCTTCTTCAAGATGTGTGTGATAATTCTACAGGTGAAAGTTTTATTTTAGAGCTCTATTTCTGTGTGATTCTGAATTATCCTTACTTTATGGACATGAGTGTATATATATGTATTTATGTATACATATCAATGATTACATACACATATAAATATATATAAACATATAACCATCTGTATTAGTATATATATATATATATATATATATATATATATATATATATATATATATATATATATATATATATATATATATATATATATATATATATATATATATATATATATATATATATATATATATATATATATGTATATATATATTTATATATATATATATATATATATATATATATATATATATATATATATATATATATATATATATATATATATATATATATATATATATATATATATATATATACCTGTGTGTGTATTTCATTCTGCATTAGGAAAAATATATCTAAAATCATATTTTTTCTTTATCATGTGATATACCACAAAAAAAAACATATCGGTTTAAACACACATTCTCTTTTTGATGAAAGAAAACTTTTATCCGAGAAATTGGATAACATTTTGAAGCAGTAAATTCTATAACATGGAATATCTTTTAAACCTTATAGGTTTATTCGATATATACCATAGATGTAATAAGCTCTCACTCAGGTAACATTTCCAATATATTTCAAGTACAGAACATGCATTCTCTATAGACTAGAATGTTAAAGAAATTCAACACTATTTCGTTTCACTATATGTATTTTTTATATAATGAAAATATATAATATT
>CM063499.1:24625084-24637584 GCA_032207245.1 Pardosa pseudoannulata
TTTGATTCCTTATTTTCTATTATTATCTGGTAGGTTGCTGTAACAATAAGTTACATTCGGTTCAGCTCTTTTTACCCCTCCCCGTGGGTCTTCGTCAGGGAACTGCAGAGAAACTTCGGACTTCTCCCAACCAATAGAGATGTCCGTTCGTTTGGGGGATTTTGACCTCCTCCCCCAACCGTTCTGGAGTGGACCCCTGTTTTTTTCTCCGCAAAAAGTCGGATTTTTTGAGTGGACAAGGTTGTTACCAGAAAAGTAAAAGGTGAACGTCTGGCATCCGCGGCTTGTGGATAACCCTTTTGAAAAAAATCTTCGCCATTTTTATTTAGGACTGGCGCCGACTCGAGAGCAGTCTTCAATATCTACAAATGATAAATTGATTTTAGTTGTATTCCTTAGGCATTTATTTAATTGTACAAAATCATTTAATCAAGACATATTTTCCATGTGTTTCTTAATGAGTTTTAACTTCTTCTTTCTCAAACACTAGGCCAACGTAACATTATTTTTTACAGTTACTAAGTGCAGGTCTCACCAAAGTCAACTAAGATTAATCTCTGTTTAGACGGATAACTACGTCCCACCATTGTTTGGCGTCATGGGTAAATCGTGGTTAGCTCTTAAACGACTTTGGTGAGACCGGCCCTAAGTGAAAAGGATCATTTGGAAAAGATATGGGACAAAGAGTGTGGCAAAAATTAACATCGAAAATTTGGAGACGCTGAATTTTGACAAGTTTAGCTTTGTTTGGAGAGCTACGGTCTACTCTTTTGCTCACAGGCGCTAATGCAACCCGGGCCTAATACTTAAAGCCGATTCAGAACGGCTACGAACATCCATGCCATCGGCAGGATTCGAACCCTCGAACTCCGGTACTGAAGAGCAGCTCTCCACCATTAGGTCATCCTTCGGTGAATTTTGACTAGAAAACGTGGGAGTTGAACTTTTTGTCACGCTCTGTCCGTATATTCTTTTATTCGTGAATAAGAGTGTAAGGTAATGTAGGCTTACCTTTCTCAGGGATGCCTTAGGAAAGTGTCCTAGCGTTCGAAGCAATCAGAATAAATAGAAATAACTGCACTACATTAATTTTTATTCTACTGGGTTAAATGAAAAAAAAATATTTACAGAATTATTTACAAAATAATGAGGATTTAATTAGATAATTCTTGAGTATAAATTTTTGGAGTAAACTCACGAACGATATATTAAAAATAATTGTTATATTTTTTCATGTGAATTATGGAAGCCTTATGTCCTTTGCAATTTACTCCTCTTTGCGGTGTACTCAGGGTGTTAATGAAATGGAACATCACGTAGAATCTTCAATTGTACCATAGAAACAAAACATTCCCAGACTGTTAACTTATAGCTGAAAGCACAAATAATTCTTCTCGGCATTAAAAAAGAAATTATGAAGAAACACCATAAAAATCTTTTTTTAAAAAATTCATACACCATGCAGGGTAACATGATAAGGTATTGCCGATGTCAACATGAAGTGGAAATAAAATCAAAAGAGGATGTACACAGTTAAATGTTATGAAACTCAAAGATACAAATTTCAACGACTAATATATCTTGAATAATTTTCACGATAAACATGCGTATGATGAATTCGGTCAGAGGTAACAAAATGAATGTTTAAAGCTTCAAGATCACTGCTTCCTTTGCCGAAATTGGTTCCAGCACAATCAAAATCAGTATTTCTTCTGAAAACTTAACACAAAAATTTGTCGTTAATTCAATACTTACATTACTTTGTACACTCAAGAGCAAAAACATCAAGACCAACTCTCAATAACAAGTTGGCCCATCTTTGGCGAGCAACACAGCTTCAACCTGCTTTGGCATGGATGCCACAAGTCCTTGGTAGATGGCCGGAGACAGATTGTACCAGATGTTTAAGCTACGGTTATGCAAATCCGAGATATTGCAAATGGGTGGTCTTTGAACTCTGAGCTTCCGTCCCATGACATCCCAAATTTGTTCTATCAGATTGAGAACGGCCAGGACATTAACTGGAATTCAGCATCATGTTCCTGGAATCACTCCAATACGATTTTAGCCTTGTGACACGGGGCGTTGTCCTGTAGGAACATTTCATTTGCAGCTGGAAAAACAGATGCCATGTAAGGATGCAACTGGTCCCCAATGATGTTCAGATACCATGTAGCATTTATGGTCTGCTCTACCACAACCACGGGTCCCAGAGACACCCTAGATAAGTTCACCCACTTGTACCGAGCCTTCGAGCCATTACAATCTGTCCTCTATCAAAATCACTTAGATCCAAAGCCTTTCTCCTCACACACAGAAGTAAGAGAAAGAATGATTCTTCAGACTCTCCAGCAGCAGTTAAATAGCACTTTCACCTGATGACTCACCTTCCACTTCATCCAGGCAAGTTCATTGCAAAATGGTGGGGTGGTCATAATGTTTTGGCTCTTGAGTGTATATTGAAGTAAGGACCATTAATTGCAAAAAATACAGTTCATTAATTTAATCAAACAAGAATTTTGTAATTGAAATAGAGTAATTTAGCTACTAATAAAAACACCATATGCATAGTACGAGGATATTTTAACCAATTTTCTTAAATTGCGTTACGAGTAAAAGGCTAAATAGTAATAAATCATTATCTAAGACATAAATTCCTCTCGCCAGTAAAATAAATAAGAAGAAATACCATAAGAAATCTTTTTTTAAATAGGGTAACATAAAAAAAGTATTCATCAAAAGAAAAATCGACATATCAAGGAAAGACTTCTCCTTAAAGAGAAAATCAAAGCGATTAATTCCAGGAATGGAAAAAAGAAGTTATTTAACTGCATCTGCCGCTTCATTGATTGGTTTTCTATTGCGACCGTTTAGAACAAACTCTTTCAATAGAAATCACTCTTTTTCTGCTCAGATGCGCTACTCTTTGATTATTTTCCTCCCAGTCGTCCATTTACAACTCCCGATTTGTTTAAATTGCTTGTAACTTTAATTAAAATTTGAAATCATCTCGAAATTTAATTAGAAGTTGAAGTGTAGTCATTGCTTTCGTGAAAAGCGCAGACAGAAAGCGATATCCGTCATTGAAGAGTTCAATTATCCAAATACATTTACGATTTAAAGAGAGTCCGTGACGCTGAATTCTAATGCTGTTATTCATATAAATTTTGGATATTTTGCGTGAAGTGTATGTTTATATCCATAATCTACTTTTGATACAAACAATTCTCGAAAGTTTAGGAACTAAACAAATTTTATAGTTTCAAATTTCTCTGCATTTAAACATTTATATAAATTTTAAACAACAGCACTTTTTATTTATTTTTTATTTTTAATGGAATACGAGGGTTGCTATTTATATTTCTGGCCTAATAATGAAAAAACTAATATGTAGGATCGAAATTGGTTTTATTGTTTTTCAAAATATTCTCCATGATGATCAATACACTTTTGCATGCGTTTGAACCAATTTTCAAAGCACTTTTTCCAGTCCGATTGAGGTAACTCCAAAACATGCGTTTTGAATGCATCAACCGCTTCTTCGGGGGTCGAAAATCTTTGTCCACGTAATTTAACATCGACCACGATAAAATTCGTTATAACAATTTTTTACAGTGCTGTAGGATGGCGCTTTATCGCTGTATAAAGAATTAAGTTCATTGAAGCACTCTTGTCTTAAAAAACCACGTCAAAAGTTATGAAAAATAATGGCACGAAAATGTTCACGATTCAATTCCATTTTTTGAAAGAGAAGAACTTTTCAATTTACTGTCAACAACACAAATAAAGCTAGCTATAATGGTAAATCGTCTGCTGAATTTATGTTTAAAAATATCAAACTTTCGATTAAAATCGTCTGCGGTCGCCTAGCAACACTTTCTGTTACCAAGGCCAGAAATATAAATAGCAACCCTCGTATTTAAGTATGGATTTAGAACTTAAGTCTCTTTATGACAAATTTAAGAGACTCAAACTACCCATCAATGAGATATATTTGATATTTCATAACTAGCCTGTATCATTTTGCGAATGGTATTAACACTTGGCATGCGGGTATACTTCATCGCCAACTTACGCGTTCAGCAAGCGTTTTTTCTTGAATCGCACGAAAGTTTAGTTATTCAGAAAAATCGCAGTAAATCGTAAACTATTTTGTTTTTATAAACGAAACTTTTTTATTTTAAACTATATATTTTTTTTTTTTTTGCACTGCGGTCTACTGTTTTGGCACATGAGATCTAAAGATAATTTTACACTTTAATATATATATGATTATTTAACAAAAAAAACAATATTTATACGCAATCACAAAAGTAAACGATTTTTAAAATTAATGTCTGATAATCTGTCAGCTCATATTTCTTCATCACTATCTTTGTCACAACGGCTCATTTCATCAATTTTGTATTCAACAATAAAAAAAACAAGCTTCAAATTGACAAAACACGACCTTTACTTTCTACAGCTAGGAATTCTATTGAAGACGAAATAACACAACAAAAGACCGAGTAAATCGACAATCATAACTTGTGGAAAGAAAAAAATCAAATCGTTGCATAGCAAAACAAACAACAAGCATATAATGTCACGCATACATATAATTATACGTATTTAGTAGGTTAGCGGGTATCCACCACAAATCTACTAAATACGTATTTTTACGTCACCCGCACTCCAGAAACAAACTGCAAAAAACGTAAAAATACGTTGCCCGCACTAGAAGTATTAACATAATTTTTCAATCATCACATGTTACAAGAAATCGTTGTATGATTACTTTATGAGATTTGAATAACGCTGATATTTTACCCCACATTTCTAGAATTCTAATGCTTTGGATTTTATTTCTAGTATTATATAACTTTCGAAACTACAATCATTGTTTGGAGATAGTGCAACTACTATTTGCTACCGAATAATTATGTATGGATACACAGTTGTAGATTAAATACAAGTTTATGAGAACTGAAATTGCTAAAATTAGTAATTAGAAAAAATTAAAATTCCCCTTTTGTCTGTTCGATCCTGGGACTTCTCGTAATGAAGACCGTTGCGCCGACCGCTGCGCCAGAGATACGTTCACTCCTAAGGTTTCAAATGGCATTATAATAATCTCGATAATTTCTCAATTTTGGATTTTTAATAAAAATACATTTTCTATCGGATCTAACTTTGAATCTAAACCATACTTGAATCAACTTAATTACCTGCCTAAAATTTCATCAAAATTAGTCCAGTCGTTTAGGAAGAGCCCTGTTACAAACACAGCGGCAGAAGAACTTTGTATATAAAGATATATATATATATATATATATATATATATATATATGTATATATATATATATATATATATATATATATATATATATATATATATATATATATATATATATATATATATATATATATATATATATATATATATATATATATATATATATATATATATATATATACATATATATATATATATACATATACATATATATATATATATATACATATATATATATACATATACATATATATATATACATATATATATATATATATATATATATATATACATATATATATATATATATATATATATATATATATATATATATATATACATATATATATACATATATATATATATACATATATATATATATATATACATATATATATATATATATATACATATATATAGATATGTATATACATACACACATATACATACATATGTATATATACATATATATACATACATACATATATATATACATACATATATATATGTATATACATACATATATACATATACATTTATACATATATACATATATACATATATACATATATACATATATATATATATACATATATACATATATACATATACATATATATATATATATATATATATATATATATATATATATATATATATACATATATATATATACATATATATATATATATATATACATATATATATATACATATATATATATATATATATATATATATATATATATATATATATATATATATATATATATATATATATATATATACATATATATATATATATATATATATATATATATATATATATATATATATATATATATATATATATATATATATATATATATATATATATACATGTAAAAAGTAGATTCAAATATCCATGTCAAAGTAGATAGTTTTGTCTCGTAGATATTGTGAAACTCTGCATCCTGGGAATACAGTTACAGAAAGAATAATGAGGAAAGCGTAACTATAATGTTTTCAAAGAGGAAAACGTAACTTTCTATAATTTTGGTATTCTATGAACTCTTTTAAATTAAGTAAAGTATTACAGGAATAGTGCTAGCATTAAGGTACCTGAAGCTGCTCTACAACCAGCGAGCATGTAGCATTATACGAATACTATCCTCTTATTTAGTCCTCATCTGTTATATTTTGTTACAGATAATTCTAAACTAACTTGAGACTGTGTTGTTTTGCTGTTGTTGCTGATACCTAGTTGTATGAACTCCAAAATTCCAAAACCTTCTAGACACCAATTTAAAATCGATGGAAAATTAAAATATGCTCAGGAAAAGCTCGGCAGACTTACACTTGGTGCAATTCTTAAAAGGTTTTTGTTCCTGCTCAAAGAAGAGAGACCTCTAGCACTCCCTAGCAAACAAGGAGGGACAAGTCTGCTGACTTCTGTTACCCTTGAAAGAAAAGCACCACCAGGGCTCTTCCTAGAGTACCAATGATGATCCAAAGAGTGTTTCAACAAGACCTTATTTCATTTCTTTTGCTCCGAGAAAACCCCATTCAAGATGTAACACATATCTGGATGAGGAATAACAAAGCAGCATCTTTCTTCAGAGTATCAAACATCTCAATACCAGAAGAAATACTAACAAGAGATGGGACCTATTAAAGAAGGGCATCAAAATACCAGAAACCTGTGACTATTTCATGAGTCATTAGACTGTAAATAATTACACTAATTTATTTTAACCACTATTCTATAATTTTAATAGACTGGGCTGTTTTAAATTTCATTTAAATTCTGGAAGAGTAAAATTATTGCTAATTAAAATGAGCTCAGGAAAAGCCTGGGCAGACTTACACTTGGTGCAAGTCTTAAAAACTTTCTGTTCGTGGTCAAATGAGAGAGACCTCTAGTACCCACTGGCAAAAAGTGAGACACAAGTCTGCTGACATCTGATATCTTTGAAAAGAAAAAAACACCAGGGCTCTTCCTAGAGTACCAATGGTGATCCAGAGAGAGTTTCAACAAGACTCTATTTTAGTGCTCAGAGAAAACCTCACTGAAGGAGTAACACATATCTGGATGACGAGTAAGAAAGAATCAACTTTCGCCTGAATATCTGAGATCTAAATACCAGAGATACTGATGAGAGATGGTACCCATTAAATATGAGCATCAACATATCAGAAACTTATTACTCTTTCATTAGTCATGAGACTGTAAGTAATTACACTAACTTATTTTAACCACATTTCTATAATTTAAATAGACTGGGGTGTTTTAAATTTTATTTAAATTTTGGAAGAGTAAAATTATTGCTAATTAAAATGAGCTCAGGAAACGCCTGGGCAGGCTTATACTTGGTGCAAATCTTAAAAACTTTCTGTTCTTGCTCAAAGTTGAGAGACCTCTAGTACCCGCTTGCAGAAAGTGAGACACAGGTGTACTAGCTTCTGATATCCTTGAAAAGAAAAGTACCACCAGGGCTCTTCCTAGAGTATCAGTGATGATTCAGATAGTGTTTCAACAAGACTCTATTTCATTTCTTTTGCTCCGAGAAATTCTCACTGAAGGAGTAACACATATCTGGATGAGGAGTAACAAAGCATCAACTTTCGCCGGAATATCTGCGATCTAAATACCAGAAATACTGATGAGAGATAGTACCCATTAAAGATGAGCATCAAAATACCAGAAACTTATGACTTTTTCATGAGTCATGAGACTGTAAATAATTAAACTTATTTTACCCAGAATTCTATAATTTAAATAGACTGGGGTGTTTTAAATTTTGGAAGAGTAAAATTATTGTTTGGAAGTGGCGCAATTACAAGTTGTTACTAAATAATGATGTATGGAATTGTAGATTAAAGGTAAATTTAAGCGACTTCCACCAGAGAGAAAGTTTTCAATATTTTACGAAGGTCACTTATTTAGTTATTCAATCTTCATCTGTCACATGTTTTAAGAAATCTCTCTAAAATTACTTCCTCAGACTTTAAATACATTAATTTGTTTTTAACCACGTTTCTACAATTCAAATAGTCCTTCAAATTCTCGAAGGAACAGTGTCATTAACCATCAGGTAGCAAAAAAGTAGACATTAGCGTTCCAACAAATCTAAGCGAAGCAATACACTACATTATGCGTTTTTTCCCTTCATAACACTTTCTTTTGAAATCTGAATTATTCAAGTTGATATTTGAATTTCAAAACCAACTGAGACTAAAGCATCTCTTGCATATTTCTTTTTTTCTCCTGATAAATAACTGCATTTGAAAGAGGAAAAAAATCTGAGCTCTTCAAAAACGAATTTGTCTCCAGTTCTCAAAATTCTTTTACAACTATTTATAGAAATTAAAAGAACGTTTCGTAATCCTCCTTCTTTATAGGAATGTAAAAAAAGAATTTTAATTAATTTCATCTCGAAGCAGAGACATTTGCCTCTCCATTTCGTTGTCATCTGAAACACATTCAGGCGCTTTCAAAAATAATTTGTAATTAACTCAAACAAAAAATATGTTTCCAAGCAAAGAAAAAAAAGATCTGTCTCGGAAAATCAAAACTGTCTCGTAGAACATCTTAATCGTCTTTCATTCTGAAATTGAATTAAGAAACTTGTATTAGGCAAGATAGTGTTGTTCTTTGAAGAGAATACAAGGTTCTATAATTAGTTAATAGAATGGCAGCATGGCAGTACTCCTTAGGGAAATACTTTGTTAAGAAGTTAGAGCAGCATAAAAAAAGATTCCCGCATTTGCACTTTGTCATTTTAATGAATACAACTCCCATGAGATAAAACTTAACTGATAATGAAGTAGACGACCTATAATGTAGTTTTAATTTAGTTACATTTAATTTCCACGTCACGTATTTGTCTAGAGCTTAACTAGCTTGTTCAGTTTTAACATGTTTTAAGTTTAATAGTAATGGAAAATTATTTTTTTTATTTTTAGGATTATTATGAACAAATTTCGTTTACGGTGAGGCTTTAAAATTTAAAAAAGAAACATTGTTTCTTTAGTCATGAGATTTTGTGTAAAATGTTACAGCTTTTTGGGGAAAAATAAGTCAATGTTTCACTTATTTCAGAAACTATTTAATGAAAACACAATATATAAGATCTAGTTTCAATTATAAGTCTTGTTTCATTGCCGAGATTATTTAAAGAATTCTACAGCGAACAACTACAGTAATTTTCAAGCTTTTCCTCTACTATTTTGTTACCTGTTTTTTACTACCTTATTTTCTTCTAATCTCACTATGTACGTTTGTACGTTTGAAGTTTCTAACGTAGTGCTTTTTCTGAACAACACAATTTTAAATCTCTTTATAGTTTAAGTATCTAATGCATAAGAGAATTTCTCCTTTTCAGATTTCAGTCGTATATAATACAGTTCTCTCAGCAAGGTATTCCACTATTCCTTTGAAGATTTCTTGGTAATATGTTTTCTAAAATGTACCCTGTAATTCTCTTTATAGAGAGAGTAGTTAATACTTCTACACTTTTAGTGAGAGTTTCGGAACTATGTATTGCAGTATTTCCATATAATGTTTACCAATAATGTACATAAGCTTTTCAATAAGTAATAAGTTCCATTTTCTTGTTGAAAACCCCTCATCGTTATAAAAATTTCTGTGAACTAAAAAAAATATTTTGTATTTCCGAAGACAAGCTGCCTTCGATAAGAAATACGCTTTGATATGTTAACTACGAAAAGCGTAAGTCTACTTTATTGCTTGCTCATTTGAAAAACAAAAACAGAAGAAGCACCTGTTTGTCTTAAATCGTGCTTGGTTTGACCAAGTGGCATAAGGCAGCAACACTAACTTATTCTTCTAATAGATTTTGTAAATCTATATGTTATATCTGTTTCTCAACAATACTACGAGGCACATCAAGAAAGTAAGTTTTCCTATATAAAAGAAAAAATTAAGTCCCACTTTCATTTACATGTTTATTGGAAACAAGTACAGCAATGTTTCAGCTATTTTTCAACATAGCCACCACCATAATTGAGATATTTGTCGTATTGTGGGATCAAATTTTGTATACTTCTGTCGTAGAACTCTACCGCCTGTGAATGGAACCAGCCTTCCTGTCCCAGAACACCGTGCACATCCCTTTCCTTACCGATAGCGTCTGTTTGAATTTGGTCCTGACCGAAGATCCACTATGATGCCAATGCATTGACTGCTGCTTGGTTTCCGGGGTAAAGTGCGAAATCCAAGTCACATTCATTGCCCGTGACGATCCTGTCTAGGACATCGTCGCCATCATCGTGATACCTTAGCAGAAATGACAGTGCTGCTCCTAAACGTTTAATTTTGTGTTCAGGTGTCAGTTTCGGCTCATAGACCGGACAGAGCTGAAGATGAATTTCAATTGGCGCAATGCATTGTGCATTCAAGATCACCGACCGAACCTTGCAGGCGGCGGGAGAAGGAATTAGAGTTTCCATTTCGGACCACTGCTACCCCGCTACTGACACGAATCGAGACTTGTACAGCTGGCATATGATTAATACGTCATAGATCTGTTATGCACACGCAATTAACACGGCTAATTACGTTTATTTCAAAGGGGAAAACATCTGAAAATTTACTTCCAAAATACTCGTATTATTAAGGTAGTACAGTTAATTAGTTACTCTGAAGATACACATGAACAAAATCATCTTTGTATCAAGAATAACTAATTTATAGACATAAATTTCGAGCTCACCGAAGTTTAGTGTTTTCCCGATTTTTATTGTCAGTTTCTCTTTGTTTTGGAATCTGTAAGTATTATAATTAATTAATAAACTATAAATTTTATTATATTTTACTACATTGTAGACGTATTTCTGGCTCTGAGATTCCGGGAAAGAAAATTTGTGCTGATTTATTTAGTGTATCACCCTATTTTTTATTAATAGTAAATACTACTATTTATTAACAGTACTATTTTAATTTCTCTGTAGTTAAAATAACTAATTAGTAGCCAAATTTTAGAATTACAATCTACTCCAGCAATGTATAGTATATTGTTAAGAATGCAGTAAACATGACATTTGTATGATATCTCGCCAAATTGGCGAGATATTGGCTTCTTTGCGAAGTTTTGGGTGATTAATTTTTGGCTTCAAGTTTGGCTATATATCGCCAAATTTGGCGACTTAGCGACGTTTGTTGCCCCCTGTTTCTGGATTTTACTAGAGAATTGTGGAAATTTGTAGGAACCTGAGAGCTATATAAAAGGGTCGTGAGTCAGTTCAAGCTCGGGTCTGGTGAAAGTAGGACCTGTGTTAATGCTCTCCGTATTGCTCTGAAAAAGTTCGCCAATAGGCTACCAAGTTTTATGGCCATTTCTTGTTTTTGGGATGCATTTCGCGTGTTAATATATTGTTATTGTTTTTCTCTTAGCCAAAGTCTATTCAATCCAACGAACTTTACGCGAGAATTTCTCAAAAATATTATTCTGCTATCCTCTTAAATGTTTGTGCAATTAGTTGATCTTATGAAAAATAGTATTATTATATTATCTGAAGTAAGAGATAATAATATATATGAACCTTCGCCCACACATTTCATAATATATCTTCATGATACTTATCATCCATATTTCCCTATTTATTTACATAAACTTAGTTGACATCTTTCCACAACGTTGCAGTTTTAATAAATTTTGACGAAGTATTAAATAAGCTGCAGTAAAATATTTGATACAGTCATCCAATCAAGAGACCGAAATCACAATACATTGTGAAAACTTTTAAAATTATTTCATTCTTTTTAGAGACTTTCTCTATCGAGGTATAGCATGTTACACGCTTAATGCACCATACATAAGCATGAAATAAATTGTTGTCAAATTTATTACATCTCGAATCAGCTACTAGAATTTAATGTTTACCTGTGATCAAATTCATCGTTTCAATACTTATTTCGTAGCAAACGTTCCGGAAAGGTGCGCTCTTAGTGATCTGTAACGGTACAATCTATAAACAAATCAATCTTTGACATATACTATACTGAAGGTTTAAAATAGTCCCTTCACTATATATATATATATATATATATATATATATATATATATATATATATATATAAACATATCTGTATATATATACGCGTATATATATATATATATATATATATATATATATATATATATATACATATATATATACATATATATATATATATATATATATATATATATATATATATATACATATATATATATATATATATA
>CM063499.1:24642584-24650084 GCA_032207245.1 Pardosa pseudoannulata
CAATTACGGATCAAAAACTAAATCTCACTATTTGAGCTAAAATTTTCCTTTCTTGTGTTATTTGGACTTCAGATATAACCTACAAACGAAGCTTCTAAAAATTTATTAAATTCCAATTCTATCGTAGATTTCCCTTGCATTCCCAAAACTCTTGCTAATCTCTCCAATAATTTAAGCTTAGAAGTCAATTTCGGATCAAAATCTAAATTTTACTATTCCATCTAAAATTTTCCCTTTTGGTGTTATTTGTTTTTCAGATATAACCTACAAACGAACTTCCTAAAAATTTATTAAATTCCAATTCCTGTCGTAGATTTTCCCTTTTATTCCAAAACTCCGTGCTAAATTCTTCGATAATTTACACTTAGAGGTCAATTTCGGATCAAAAACTAAATTTCACTATCCGAGCTGAAATTTTCCTTTTTGGTGTTATTTCTACTGCAGATATAACCTGGAAATAAAGTTCCTAAAAATTTAATAAATTTCAATTCTTATCGTAATTTTTCCGTGCATTCCAAAACCCATTGCTATATTCTTAAATAATTTACACTTAAAGGTCAATTTTGGATCAAAAACTAAACTTCACTATCCAAGCTAAAATTTTCATTTTTGGTGTTATTTGGGCTTTAGATATAACCTACAAACGAAGCTTCTAAAAATCTATTAAATACTACCTCTTATCGTAGTTTTTCCCGTGCATTCCAAAATAACTTTCAAAATTTTTCTATAATTTACACTTAGAGGTCAATTTCGGATCAAAAACTAAATTTCACTATCCAAGCTAAAATTTTCATTTTTAGTGTTATTTGGTCTTCAGATATGACCCGAATTATCATTTTTTGAAAATTTGATGGTAAGTGAAGAATTATTATGTTGTAATATTTCATTCTGAATTTTAAGTAAAAAAAAGTTGTATGCCAATTTTTCTGCGGTACGTTTATTTTTTTCTTCTCAGTGTATCTTGTGTGCAGTGATTATTGCAGAGTTAAGAATTATGTCTCTATTGGAGTAGTAAAGTAGACATTCACTGAACTCGGCTTTGTGTTTGTTGTTTCAGGTAAACGCATACGTCACAACGTAGGCTTGAAGGTAGGATTCTGACATTTCTTTAACAGTCCACAAGTGGAAGCGTCGAAAAGCCAGTGCGGCTCACACAATACAGAGCAAAACCACAGTATTCAAGAAAGAGAGCGAGATTGTTATGCGACCCACATTACAATCTTACACGGCAAATCTCTCTCTACAGACCAAAAAACCTACGGCTGACAGTGTACTCAGCAGAGCTGTGGTATGTCTTAAGTTTCAGAAACACTGGTATACGTTATAAGTGTTTTTTACGGTGACCCATCCGAAGACATACAGCAGCAAATCTTTCGCACCAGTTTGCAAACCACAGTATTCAAATGAGAGATGCGAGATTGTTATGCAACCCACATAACAATCTTACACGGCTAATCTCTCTCTCCAGACCAAAAAACCTACGGCTGACTGTGGACTCAGCAGAGCTGCGGTATGTGTTAAGTTTGAGAAATACTGGTATAGGCTGTAGGTGTATTTTTACGGTGACCCATCCGAAGACATACAGCAGTAAATCTTTCATACCAGTTTGCAAACCACAGTATTCAAATGAAAGATGCGAGATTGTTATGCGACCCATATACTAATCTTACACGGCAAATCTCTCTCTACAGACCAAAAAACCTACGGCTGACAGTGTACTCAGCAGAGCTGTGGTATGTCTTAAGTTTCAGAAACACTGGTATAGGCTATAGCTGTTTTTTACGGTGGCCCATCCGTAGACATGCAGCAGCAACCTTATAATGACCAATCACTATAACAGCGACCCATAACAGCTGTTGACCTGCGAGAGGCCCGTCATGGTCCGATTTTAATGTGAACCAACCTGGTAAGATACAAATACCATAGATGTAAGCTCTAGACTACCAGAAAGAACACTAGAAAACAGTCACTAACGTACCCCGGGTATGTGAAGCCCGTACACACCTAAAGCAATTGTGCCCCTGAGAAACTAGTATATATCTTTTTACTGCGCTATTTTTCTACACAGTAAGGTAGATATAGTCGGAAGTCTCAAATGCAGTCTTTACAGTTTGTGAACAATTTCTTTAATATTGCTGCATTGTATCATACTAACCAGGAAGAAATAAAATGTATTTTTAAAGTGTGGTTACTGTTCAAATAAATAAACACAAAAAGTATTTCGAAAATCCAAATAAGAATGGAAGAATTTTCTTTATTATTATTTTACCGTACATGTTTTTTTTCTTTATTATTATTTTACCATACAATCTTTTAAATTTTTTGCCCTTTTTATTATGGGAGCATCATATAGAGAAAGTGCATGTTTGTAAACAAATACGAGTGCTGACTACAACTCCACTTTTCGTTGGCAAAACATTGCTTGTTTTCATTGTATGTTATGAGCTTCGATATGGATTACGTATAGAACAAAACTAAATTTTATTTAAGGGAGGGGGAAGGAAACACCAGAAACTGGCCAAGTAATTCAAAATAGATTTTTTAGCACTTACAAAAGTATATATATATATTTTAAAAATAAACAACTTACACAGTAATATTAAGCATCATAATCAAAACATAACTACTTTGATTATGCAATAGGCACTATAAACTATTACATAAATAAAAATCTAATAAAAATGTACAAAACCTGACCATTTTAAGGACAAAAAATAATTACATTTATAGGTACAGAACTTCTCACAAAAGCCTAGAAAAAGCATTAGAAATATGAAAAAACAACTTAGTAATAATAAAAACAATTCTTAGAACATAATAACTTTATATAATTACAGTAAGGTTGAAGTTTATTATCATTCTGAAAATGTTTGCCGCAAATTCTAGAAGAAGAATGAGGTGTCCAGTCTTTCCTTTTCAAAGCTTTTATCCATACGCACAACAGCTTGTTATCATTTTCAGATAATTGACAGAATTAAGACTCAAATAACAAGCACATTCCGTAGGAAATTCAAATGTTTTGCCAACGAGGAAGTTGAGCTGCAATTTTTCATACACCTGACGTCATGCGCATACTCTCTATAGGGAACAAGAGAAATACGCTCGGAAAACAGCTTAAGGCTAAGTTCGCTTTCCCACTTACCGACACGACAGCGATGAATCTTAGAGGACTGTCGTTTTCCGACATCGACGCACGTAAAATGCACTAACATGAGCTACTCTCTTACCCACCAACTGATTCAGTAATGATTTTGTCGTTTTCTGACAGGCCGATATCGTTTATCGGGCAGTTTTATCGTTCCGCACGCGCTATTTTTTTTAATCGGTCCGACATTTTGACAGCTATCGCTACTCACGTTGTTTGCTTTGGATTAATAAATTATATTTTTGTGTAATACAGTTGTTACATGACATTCATTATTAATATAATATTTAAATACTTAGTTTTCTTACGCATTAAATTTACTCATTCAGCTCAGATTTCGATGTTATGTTATTCTCACTTGCTTTCACATCAATATTAGATTAAAATTTTAAAGCTTGATCATAAAATGCAATTTTATGGTAGATTTGCTATTATTACTGTTTGAATCTCACATCTTCCTATATATTAAAATCTGATTGTAACTATCTATCTATGTATGTATGTGCGTCTATCACCTCGAGAACCGCTGGACGCAGAAGGGCGTCGAAGGTACGAAAAGACGTGGAACGATCCGGGGAAGTCTTTTCGTTCATTTGCTTAACGATATTCTAATTAGTTCAAAAGATATTCGAAAGATTAATTCGAAAGGCACATTGAATTTTTAACGAATTTTCATTCCCTTTATATCTAAATATGAGTGTAACATCATTAAAAAATATCCAAAACGAAAGAATTCATAATAATTTCAGCACAACATTTTAAGAACTTTTTGAGAAATCACATTTCAAGTTTCAACATTTTATTAAAAATACCGTTCTGAAAAAAGGGCGTTTGAAGTTTATGAAAGCAACTTTAACTATTAGAAAATTAAAATTAAAATTCCCCACACTTTCTTGCTTCAAAACTTTTTAATTGCCAAGTTGCTAATTATTAAAAATACTAGAAAAATGTTTGAACTAATCTTCATTGAAATTTAAAAAGTTTTGTCCAAAAAATGCCCTTTAAAAGACTTTAAATTCACAACTTCCGGTTCCGAAGTCGCTACATCGCGTTTTGTTTTGATAGCTGTCACTGACGTTTAAACAGCTGTAACTTTTCTTTAAAATGCCGTAGAGACAAAACAAAAACAGATTTAGAAGCCTAAAAGTTGAAATTTTACAAAAAATAAAAAAATTATAATTTTTGGCAAAAAAATGACGTTTTAAACGTAGACGGATACCTTAATTGATCAGACACATTTTACTAGAATAAACTGAATGGAAGCAAATAAAATAAAAGAAAGTTTGTAAAATATTTTTAAAGATGCGTTTTATGTTTATTTGTACTCTTTTTTTCAACGAGAAAAATAAATCAAAGAGTTTCTTTTAAAAGAACGCGTCTTGAGAAATACGAGCTTAAGTGGAAATGTTTTGTTCGATTGTTCCGCTCTGCGAATGCTTTATAATCTAATCTCCTTATTCCGTTCTATCTTTGAACTATAAAATAAAAAAAAATGATACGTCGGTTGAAATAGGATTTGTTGACTTTTGTTATTATTTCTTGAAGACTGCTCCCAGTTTATTCACAGAATTTTGTTTCCAATTTTGTCTGTAGTGTTTTTGTATATTTAGATAGCTTTGCTTTCCTCCATAAGGCGTCTAGTACGTTACCTAGATTCCCGAGGTAACCAGATTTCAGCTCGAAGTTACAGATTTTAACCAGCTGTCTATGAGAAGACTATCGAGGTGTAGTATAATACAAACTAAAACTTGTTCTAAGAACTATAACACAATAAGTTCCTCTTCTGTGGGGCAAAATCTAATAAAGAAACTTAAATTCAAACTTTACGATAATTTAAAGGCTTTTTCTCTTCTTCTTTATGGAATCGGTTGAAAGGTTAATTAGAGTAATTAAAAGATCTTACGACTGTTAACCCCTTCCCTGTTTTGCCCGTACGCCGTACGGGCACAGTTTTCGGGCCTTTATTGATTTGCCCTTACGAGGTACGGGCAATCTGTTTCGGTCGTATTTTTTTCAATTTTAGTAACAAATTATTCGTATAGATGGTGATAGTTGTCCAGTAAATGATAGTTTGCAGTTTATTGTATTTTCTACTCTGATTGGTTCAAAAACGCGGGTTTTTTCGAATGTTTTGTATTGGAAGACGAATTGTTATCTTTCAGTGTATAACTTTCTGGTTATATTTTACTAACCACCTGATAATTTTATTGATGTAAGCGTTGAATAATATATTTTTACTTTTATATAATGGATAATTCAGAGCGTATGGAGCTAATTTCTCGTGATTCGAACTGTGACTCGGAATCAGAAACTGAATTATCTGTAAATGACCGTAGCGAAAGTTTACTAGATGACCTGGATAGTAGTGACTCTGATAGTAGTACAACTGGAATCAGTCAAGCAAGACAATTTTTTTAACTTAATTGTGATAATCCTTCGGATCCGCCTCCTAGATTTGCTTTCACTGGAATTCCAAAAATTAACTTGGATATTGACAAGAATAAAGGTAAATTTCAGTTCTATGATACTTTCATAGAAAGAAAAAAAGTTGTAATAAATGCTTAAAAATATTAGAAATGTTAATCTTAATAACATATCTTTACTTGAAAATGTAAAATAAACAGAAAAATGCAATAAAAAATTGTGACATTTTTTGACCGAATTCTGGAAAAAAATGAAACTGTCGAAGGGTTAAATTTCTCGTGCTGGAATAGATATACAGGATGTCCTGTAAATGTTAAGGCTATCTTCTAGGGGAAGTAAGGTCTATAATAAGGATGAAAAATTGCATTTGAATCATAGGCGGAACAAATTATTCGTATAGATGTCCAGTAAATGAGAGTTTGCAGTTCATTGTATTTTCTACTCTGATTGGTTCAAAAGCGCGGGTTTTTTCGCACGTTTAGTATCAGAAGACGAATTGTTATCTTTCAGTGTATAGATTTCTGGTTATATTTTACTAACCGCCTGATAATCTTATTGATGAAAGAGTTGAATAATATATATTTTTTTTAAATAATGGATAATTCAGAGCGTATGGAGCTAATTTCTTGTGATTCGAACTGTGACTCGGAATCAAAAACTGAATTATCTGTAAATGATAGTAGCGAAAGTTTACTAGATGACCTAGATAGTAGTGACTCTGATAGTAGTACAGATGGAATCAGTCAAGCAAGATATTTTTTAAAAAAAATAATTGTGATAATCTTTCGGATCCGCCTCCTAGATTTGCTTTCATTAGAATTCCAAAAATTAACTTGGATATCGATGAGACTAAAGGTAAACTTCAGTTCTATGAGACTTTCATAGAAAGAAAAAAAGTTGTAATAAATGTTTAAAAATATTAGAAATGTTAATTTTAATAACACCTTTAATTAAAAATGTAAAATGAACAAAAAAAACGGAATAAAAAATGCTACATTTTTTGACCGAATTCTGGGAAAAAATGAAACTGTCAAAGGGTTAAAATATGTATGGTGTACAACTTATCTTATTAACCATCTTATCCAACTTTAAGTACCAGGCCTGTTCTGATGCACAAGGAATAAGACACCAGATACGAGGCTCATCCAGAAAGTACGATTCCCTATTTAAAAGAAAAAAAGATATCACACTTTCACGGACATATTTATTGGCAACGCGTACAGCAATGTTTCAGCTATTTTTCACCATAGCCACCACCAGAATTGAGACACTTGTTATAATGTGGGATCAACTTTCGTATCAATCTGTCGTAGAACTCCGTGCACATCTCTTTCCGTACCGACAGCTTCTGTTTGAATTTGGTCCTGACCGAAGATCCACTATGATGCCAATGCATTGACTGCTGCTTGGTTTCCGGGGTAAAGTGCGAAATTCAAGTCGCATTGCCCGTGAATATCCTGTCGAGGAACTAGTCGCCTTCAACGTGATACCGTAGCAGAAATGCCAGTGCTGCTTCAAAGCGTTGCATTTTGTGTCCGGGTGTCAATTTCGGCTCATAGACCTGACAGAGCTGAAGATGAATCTCAATAGGTGCAATGCTTTCTGGATTCAAGAACACCGAAAGAAACTTCCAGGCGGCAGGAGAAGAAATTAGAGTTTCCATTTCGGACCAGTATTAAAACGCTACTGGCAATAGTCGGAACTTGTCCAGCTGGCATATGATTAATACGTCACAGATCTGTGACGAAATTATCATATGCCAGCAAGATTAAAGAATCGTAATCTTGATGAAAGAATCGTAATTGTTTATTTATTTTTAGTTATCTTCTAAAACAAATGTTGGCAACTTATGTATATTGTCGATGTCAGCCGTAGTTGTAACATAGTCGCAGTTGATTTAAGAATAAAAATAAATCTTTGTGTTTGTGATT
>CM063499.1:24652584-24700084 GCA_032207245.1 Pardosa pseudoannulata
CATTAGCAGTGTTAAGTAAACTTTATGTAGGGTGTTAAGTGGGAAGTAAATTTAAAAATCAACAAAATTTTCATTAAAAAAGAATGTTCTAAAAAAATCTGATTTTCTTAATGTTTTTAATGTTATTAACTCTAGAACCTCTACAGTTTTTGAACACCTAAAACGGATTCAGTCGCTTAACTAAGTCGTAAATAAATATTTTGTAGGTCAATATTTAAAAAGTCATTAAATTCAGTTTCAAATATTTAATAAGTCATTAAATATTTATTCAAATGTCAAAATTAAAAATCCTCTTATATGCTTGTAACTTTGAAAGTTATTTTACAGAATTGCCATCCCCCTTTCGGTTATTCTCTTGGGATTCAGCAACAACATACAGAATTATTTATAATTATTTTCTAAAAGTTATCCTCTCCTTTAAATTCAAACAATATAATTCATATACGTGTACAAGACTCGGTCTTTTTCCAACATACTTTTCCCGTTTCATTTTAAATAAGAATAATAGCAACTGTATTTCCCATACTTATAGAAATTCCAAACATCACTTATTCGACTGCTCCTTTACATTTTTTATTCCCTTCAATAAAAAAAAATCTGTAGAAGAAGTAACCAAATAATTAGAACTTTAGCCAACCAAATAATTAGAACTAAGTCATCCCGCTTCAAATGTAACAATATATTTCTCTTATTACAAACTAGTTTCCGATTCCTGAAAAAACCATAAAGTCGTATAAGATTCTTTGAATTCGCCTAATTTAAATATTTATCATCCTTTTACTGGCATCTTGAGCGATGTCCTGTGAAGGTTCCGTCATATTTCCAAATTAATTGCTTGTTATTTAGCTAAAAATGTGTCTCATATTTTAGTACTTTTTCATTTTTTCCTCCTTGAAATTGGCCTTAAGAAGCGTGGTTTTGTCAGGGCGGACTCATATAGAGAAATTCCCTCGTGTTTTGTGTATTTGTTTCTCCATTTTTCGTTGTTTTCTTTTGCAATAAATTATTCTCTCGGTGGAACACGAAATAAAGCCTTACACCAGCAATGGAGAGCTGTTTCTTCTGAGTAATACTGCAATTCACATTCGGTGAAAAGATAAATCATTTTCCAAAAGAATAAAAATTCTAAAAATTCTACAAATACTTGTAGAAATGCCGAACATCACTTATTCGATTACCTTTTGACATCTTTTATTCCCTTCAATAAAAAAATATGTAGAAGAAGTAATATGAGCCAACCAAGTAATCAGAACTAAGTCATACCGCTTCAAATGTAATAATATATTTCTCTTATTAGAAACTAGCTTCCTGAAAAAACCGTAAAGTCATAAAAGATTCTTTGAATTCGCCTACTTGAAATATTTATCATCCTTTTACTGGCATCTTGAGCGATGTCCTGTGAAGGTTCCGTCATATTTCCAAATTAATTGCTTGTTATTTAGCTAAAAATGTGTCTCATATTTTAGTACCTTTTCATTTTTTCCTCCTTGAAATTGGCCTTAAGGAGCGTGGTTTTGTCAGAGCGGACTCATATAGAGAAATTCCTTCGTGTTTCGGGTATTTGTTTCGCCATTTTACTCTGTTTTCTTTTGCAATAAATTATTCTCTCGGTAGAACACGAAATAAAGCCTTACACCAGCAATGGAGAGCTGTTTCTTCTGAGTAATACTGCCATCCACATTCGATGAACAGATAAATCATTTTCCAGAAAGAATAAAAATTCTAAAAATACTTATAGAAATGCCAAACATCACTTATTAGATTGCCCTTTCACATTATTGAATTCCCTTCAATAACAAAATATGTAGAAGAAGTAATATGAGCCAACCAAGTAATCACAAATAAGTCATACTGCTTCAAATGTAACAATATATTTCTCTTATTAGAAACTAGCATCCAATTCCTAACCATAAAGTCATATAAGATTCTTTGAATTCGCCTAATTTAAATATTTATCATCCTTTTATTGGCATCTTGAGCGATGTCCTGTGAAGGTTCCGTCATATTTCCTAATTAATTGCTTGTTATTTAGCTAAAAATGTGTCTCATATTTTAGTACCTTTCCACTTTTTCCTCATTGAAATTGCCTTTAAGGAGCGTGGTTTTGGCAGGGCGGACTCATATAGAGAAATTCCCTCGTGTTTCTTGTATTTGTTACGCCCTTTTTCGTTGTCTTCTTTTGCAATAAATTATTCTCTCGGTGGAACACGAAATAAAGCCTTACACCAGCAATGGAGAGCTTTTTCTTCTGAGTAATACTGCCATCCACATTCGATGAACGGATAAATCATTTTCCAGAAAGAATAAAAATTGTACAAATTTTTTGTATGTGTCCCCAAAAGAGGCATTAATGGGTTAGTAAAAGTAAAATGAGAACTACATTTATAGTACCCACTACTCATACAAAAGCCCGACTAACCCAATCTTGCATATTCTTGTAAAATAATACTCACTGATAATGCATAAAATATGGTTGTCTTTAGAAGTATAGAGGAGCTAAAAAGACAAATTGAACCTAAATTAAGAGTAGTCAGCATCATTCCTATTCAATGTCTTAAACCTTTTTCTTCATTATCAAATTACTCCTTAGGTAAAATGGCTAGAAAGAAAACTATCTTAAACGATATAATTCTTATATGAGGGTTTTTAAAATATATTAATTATATTTTTTTTTATTTGGGTGACGGCATTACCATTTCCTATTCCCGTACCCATTAACTCATTCTCATATACCTCCTGTAATATTCATAGCACATGTTAGGAACCACTTCTTAGGATAAAGAAGTCAAAGTATTAATTCTTAAAATAAGGTTTTCTTTTAGAACTGCTTACTACCTAGATTAAATTGAATATAATAGTGTCTAGAACCAGATTTCGCTTAATCTGGATAAGGAAAGTTTAACAATGATGCATAATGTGTTATTTCCCTTTTATAACCACCTTAAAATAAATCATAAACTTATAAGAAAATATTAATTATATTTTTTTATTTGGGGGACCACATTACTATTTCCTATTCGTGTAACCTCAAACTCTTTCTCACGTACATCCTGTAATATTCATAGCACCAGTTAGGAACAATTATTTAGGATAAAGAAGTCACAGTAATAACTCTTAAAATAAGGTTTTCTTTTGAAACTGTTAACTAGCTAGTTAAATTGAAATGTTAAAACATGCTCATATAATAGATTCTAGAACTTGATTTTACATATTGTGGATAATGAAAGCTTGACAATAAAAGAAAAATGAGTTCCCTTTTAGAACTACCTATAAAGCATGAAATACTAAAAAAATATTAATTATTTTTCCTTATTTTGGGGACCACTTTACTATTTCCTATTCTCGTAACCCCTAATTCTTCTTATGTACCTCCTTTAATATTCGCAACACCAGTTAGAGACAATTTTTAGGATAAAGAAGTCATAATAATAACTCCTAAAATAAGGTTTACTTTTAGAACTGTTAACTAGCTAGATTAAATCGAAATGTTTAAAAAAGCTCATATAATAGTCTCTAGATCCTGATTTTACATATTCTGGATAAAGAAAGCCTAACAATAAAGCATAAAGAGTTCCCTTTTAAATCTACCTATAAAGCAGGAAATATTAGAAAAATATTAGTTATTTTTTCCTTATTTGGGGACCACTTTACTATTTCCTATTCTCGTAACCTCTAATTCTTCTTATGTACCTCCTTTAATATTCGCAACACCAGTTAGAGACAATTTTTAGGATAAAGAAGTCATAATAATAACTCCTAAAATAAGGTTTACTTTTACAACTGCTAACTAGCTAGATTAAATCGAAATGTTTGAACATGTTCATATAATAGTCTCTAGATCCTGATTTTGCATATTCCTGATAAAGAAAGCTTAACAGCATATTGAGCATATTGAGGTCTCTTTTAAAACTACCTCTAAAGCATGAAATGTTAGAAAAATATTAATTATATTTTTTATTTGAGTGACCAGATTACTATTTCCTACTTATTTAACCTCTAACTCCTTCTCATGTACCTCCTGTAATATTCATAGGCCATTAGAAACCACGTCAGGGATATCACCTATATAGGTGTAAATCAGGTATACCACCTAGGATAAAGAAGTCATAATAATAACTCTTAAAATAAGGTTTATTTTTAAAACTGCTAACTAGCTAGATTAAATCAAAATGATTGAACATGTTCATATAATAGTCTCTTGAACCTGATTTTGCATATTCCTGATAAAGAAAGCTTAACAATATAACATAATGAATTCCCTTTTTAAACTACCTATAAAGCATGAAATACTAGAAAAATATTAATTATATTTTTTATTTGAGTGACCACATTACTTTTTCCTACTTATTTAACCTCTAACTCCTTCTCAAGTACCTCCTGTAATATTCATAGGCCATTAGTAACCACTTCTTAGGATAAAGGAGTCATAGTAATAACTCTTAAAATAAGGTTTTCTTTTAAAACTGCTAACTAGCTAGATTTAATCGAAATGTTTGAACTTGTTCATATAATAGTCTCTTGAACCTGATTTTGCATATTCCTGATAAAGAAAGCTTAACAATATAGCATAATGAATTCCCTTTTTAAACTACCTATAAAGCATGAAATACTAGAAAAATATTATATTTTTTTTTATTTGGGCGACCACTTTACTATTTCCTTTCCTCGTAACCACTAACTATTCTCATGTACCTCCTGTAATATTCATAGTACCAGTTAGGAACAATATTTTAGGATAAAGAAGTCACAGTTATAACTCTTAAAATAAGGTTTTCTTTTAGAACTGATAACTAGCTAGGTTAAGTCCAAATGTTTGAGCATGCTCTATAATAGTCACGATGACCTTATTTTGCATATTATGGATAAAGAAAGCTTAATAATAAAGAATAATCAGTTTCTTTTTAGAACTACCTTAAGATAAAGCATAAAATGTTAGAACAATATTGCTCGCAATTTCAAAAGGAAAGGGGATTTTCATTAATGATCATCTAGAAGTAGTTTTAATTGCTAAAGGAGAAAACGTTAATATACGTACATAATACAACTTGAAATATCTTTCCAAAGCGGTTAATGGTACTATTTAACTAACACCATCATCTTTAACTACCAAATAGAGGAACAGGCATAAAATGGATAACTTAGCAATAACGTAGAATTAGCAATTAACACGAAAATTCTAGCAAGCAATTTGAATTGAACTGAAGAATAAAGCAAAAAAAAATTTATGAAATATCATAAGTATTCTAAGAGTAGCTGAGATTTATTCTTTTCACCAGAGAAGCTAATACTATCACGTAAGAGCATTAGTTTCTCTTTGACAGAAAACTACTAAGGGAAAAAGAATTTTGCATATAAACAGAACCATAACTACAGAAAAAGTTAAGATATTCTTAATTTACTAATTATTTTATAAAATACCATCTTTGGTGGTGTATTTATATAAAAGATTAACTACGTTCAAAGTTGAATTTAGGACAATGATCGCTTTTGTATAAAATTAAACCCTGCACTTAATTTCATTAGTCTTTATTCTTTTATTCCTGTTAATCTAATCTGTTGAGAGATACACGAGAGAGTTGAAATGTTAACAGTCTAAAATCTGCAAAAAGAAATTAGATTATTAACCTGAACAGTTCTCCAGGATAGTTGTTTAATGAAATATTATAAATATTCTAAGTTCTGAGATTTGTTCTTTTCATCTCAGAAACTAATCTTAATCACGAATAAATTTAAAAAATTATTTTTAATAGAGATAATACTACTATATAAGAATGTTAGTAGCTATTTGAAAGAAAACAAAGTGAAATTAGCTTAGCAAAAGAAGACAAAGGAAAATCCATGACGTCGACCTAACAAACTAAACTTTACCACAATTGAATGAATTTAGTTTCAATATAGCTAATACTCTCATATAAGAATGTTAGAAAATATTTCGCTGTAAAGTACTAAGGAAAATGAGTTTAGCAAACAAAGACAAAGTAAAAGCCATGGTGAAGAAGTTAAGGTATTCTTTATTGGCTAATTTTTTTATGAAGAGTGATCTTTCATGGTATCTTTATATAAGATATTTATACATAGGGACTTAAGGTGCAACACAACAATGAACCTAGGAAGTAGAGTTAACCTACTTTTATTAACTCAACTCAAAGTGTGAAGTACAATTGCAAGCTCTGCACAACTCTGAACTCAGAACTCTCTGTGCCTGAGTTTTTATAGCACCAGGGAAAGTTCCAGAAATCTGTCTGGGAAGGAGATGAAAGTTTTACTGCGCAAAGCAGAGAAATGGAGAATATTTCAGGATACTTTTCTGTCAAACTAAAGAAAGTTCCAGAATCTCCTGAAACATAAAATAAAGTAGAACATAAATAAATGAATTAAATAAAATTTTCCAAGGATTTTTTTTTAATCCGGTCGTCAACACCAGGGTTCTAACTCATGACCTTTTGATTACAAGACTAGTTGATGAACATTCAACTGTGGAGACTCTGATGTTTCATTTCGATGTGGCAATGTTAAGATTCAAAGTTGGTAAAATACTTTTGTTTAAAGTTAAAGCATACTATTAACCTTTTTAGATATGAAGATTCTAACCCAACTAAACTAGTGAACGTTTTAAAAATTGAAGCAAGCGATAAAAAGAAGACCTCCCACCAGGTGGATAGATTCTGTAGAGAGGAATTTAAGAGAACTGGGAATTCATCATTGGCAACCTATTGTCCTTGACAGAATCAGATGGACGGACTCATGAAGACAGCCTTGGCCTGTAACAGGCTGTAGTGCTGACGAAGAAGAAGAATACTATTAATTTAACAACTCTTTATTTCTTTGTATTTGTTAATCTCTCTCTATTAGAAAATAAACCAGATAGATGAAAGGTTAACACTTCAGACGACTAACATCTTCAAACAATAACAGTTATTAACTTCAAAATCGGTTTTAGATAATTACTTCATGAAATATAAAAATGATGAAATGAGATTTATTTTTCTCCTGAGAAACTAAAATTAAATATCAATGGATAAAGAAATAAATAATTTATTTTCAGTATAGGTATCACTGACTTATAAGAATGATAGAAACTATCTGACAAGAAACACCTAAGGTAAAATAAGCTTAGCGAAGAAAACAATGCAAAAGCCATGGCTACAAGAGAAGCTAAGATTTCCTTAATTGGCTATTTATTGCATAAAAAGCAATCATTCATGGTGTGTTTATATAAAATATTAACTAGTATTAAAATTGGTAAAACTCTTATACATAAAATTATGCCCTGCAATTAGCTTAATTAGACTTTATTCTTTTATTCCTGATAACCTATATCTTTTGGGGGCAAACCAGATAGAAATACCGGTCTCACCAAAGTCGTTTAACGGTTAACCACGGTTAATCCCTGTTTAAACACAGAATTAAATTCACCATTGGTTAACCGTTAAACGACTTTGGTGAGACCAGCGAGAAATTTTAACACTTGAGACGATTAAGATCGCCAACAACCAGCTAGGTTATTAAAGCGAAGAATTGTGTAAGATAGTTATTTCATGAAATATTATAAGTATCCTAAGTGATAAGATTTATTTTTTTCACCTAAGAAACTAATCTTAACCACCAAAGAATAAAGAAATAATTTGATCTCGAAAGATCTATTACTATCACCCAAGAAAGTTAGTTTCTCCTTTACGGAAAATTCCTAAGGGAGAATAAGTTTAGCAAACAAAGGCAAAGATAAAACCATGGTAACAAAAGAAACGAGGATATTCTTAATTGGCTAATTACTTTATGAAAATCGAACTTTCCTTGTATGTTTATATAAAAGATTAACCAGTTCCAAAGTTGTAAAGATTTTTGCCTACAGTTAAACCCTGCAAATAACTTAATCTGTCTTTATTCTTTTATAACTGTTAATCTTGATCTTTAGGAAAACAAACTAGTTAGAGGAAATAGTAACACTTCAAACGACTAAAATATTAAAATGCAAATAAGTTATCGGTTTATGAAGAATTGTGCAAAAAAATTACTTCTTGAAAAATCATACCTATACTAAAAGAGAAGATTTTTTCTTTACACCTAATAGACTAACCTAAACCACCAATGAATTTACTGTCAATACATCTAATGCTCTCTTGTTAAAATATTAGTAACTATTTGACAAAAAACTTCAAAAGAAAATTAGCTTAGCAAAAAAAGACTAAGATATAAAAATGGTGGTGAGATGAAGATATTCTAAATTACTTTATGAAAATCGATCTTTCATTATATGTTTATGCAAAAGATTAACTAGTTCCAAAATTGGTTAAAACTTTTCAATGAAACTAAACTTTGAAACTAATTTAATTTATCTTTATTCTTTTATACCTGTTAATCTTTTAGGAGCAAACCAGATAGACGAAATATTAACAGTTCAGACGATTAATATCTGCAAATGCAACTAAGTTATCAGTTTGAAGAACTGTGCAAGGTAGTTTTTCATGAAATACCATAACTGTACTAAAAGTTGAGATTCTTTTCACCTAACAAATTAATTTTAACTACCAATAAATGAAGTTCATTTCAGTACAGCTAATAAATACTCTCATGTTTGAATGTTAGTACCTATTTGACAGAGAACTTCTTAAAAAATTGAGCTTAGGAAGCAAAGACGAAGAAATAATCATGGGGACGAAGTTAGGATATTCTTGATTTATGAAAAGCAATATTTTTGGTGTGCTTATATAAAAACATTAGCAAGTTCCAAAGCTGGTGAAATACTTTTGTACAAAGTTAAACATTAAAACTAATTTATCTTTCTTCTTTTATAACTGTTAATCACGATATTTTGGATAGCAAACCTGATAGATGAAATATTAGTACTTTAGACTACTAAAATCTACAAAATAACCCTAAAGTTATCCATTTGAAGAATTGTGCAAAAAAATTATTTCATTAAAAATTATAACTATACTAAAAGAGAAGATTTATTCTTTACACCTAATAAACTATTCTAAACCACCAGTGAATTTACTGTCAATACATCTAATACTTTCCTGTCAAAATATTAGTATCTATTTGACAAAATACTTCAAACTAAATTAGCTTAGCGAAAAAAGAAAAAGAAATAACAATGGTGGCGAAATGAAGATATTTTAAATTATTCTAAATTACTTTATGAAAATCAATCTTTCGTTATATGTTTATACAAAAGATTAACTAGTTCCAAAATTGGTTAAAACTTTTCTATGAAACTAAACACTGAAATTAGTTTTATTTATCTTTATTCTTTTATACCTGTTAATCTTTTAGCAATAAACCAGATAGATTAAATATTAACACTTCAGATCACTTAGATCTGTAAATGCAACTAAGTTATCAGTTTGAAGAATTGTGCAAGATAGTTATTTCATGAAATATAACTGTACTAGAAGATGATATTTATTTTTTCACCTTAAAAGCTAATTTTAACCACCAATAAATGAAGTTCATTTCAGTAGAGCTAATAAATACTCTCATGCTAGAATGTTAGTAACTGTTTGACAGAAAACTACTTAGAAAAGTGAGCTTAGGAAACAAAGACAAAGAGATAACCATGGTGACGAAATTAAGATATTCTTAATTTATGAAAAGCAATATTTTTGATGTGTTTATATAAAACAATAACAAGTTCCAAAGCTGGGTAAACACTTTTGTACAAAGTTAAACATTGCAACTAATTTGTCTTTCTTCTTTTATACCTGTTAATCTAGATATTTTGGATAGCAAACCTGATAAATGAAATATTAATACTTTAGACTACTAAAACCTACAAAATACAACTAAGTTATCCATTTGAAGAATTGTGCAAAAAAATTATTTCATTAAAAATTATAACTATACTAAAAGAGAAGATTTATTCTTTACACCTAATAAACTATTCTAAACCACCAGTGAATTTACTGTCAATACATCTAATACTCTCTTGTTAAAATATTAGTAACTATTTGACAAAAAACTTCAAAAGAAAATTAGCTTAGCAAAAAAGACTAAGATATAACAATGGTGGTGAGATGAAGATATTCTAAATTATTCTAAATTACTTTATGAAAATCGATCTTTCATTATATGTTTATACAAAAGATTAACTAGTTCCAAAATTGGTAAAAAAACTTTTCTATAAAAATAAATACTGAAACTAATTAAATTTATCTTTATTCTTTTATACATGTTAATCTTTTAGGAGTAAACCAGATAGGAACCACCAATAAATGAATTAAATTTTAATACTTAGCACTCAAAGGCAAAGCAAAATCCATGGTGACAAAGTGAAGATATTTTCAATTGACTAATTACTTAAATTCGATCTTTCATTACATGTTTATATAAAATATTAACTATGCTGTCTTGTAGTACATTGCTGTTGTTATTTCAAAGCCACTACTAACCTAATTTTGCTTTATATCGTTTTTAATTATAGTAAAATGCCACGGATCTATATTTCAATATTCATATATAGAACAAAAAACAAGGAAATATGCTAAAAAAATATATAAAAATTAAAAAGTAAAAGAAGCACTCCACGTACTACACCTGAAAGAAAAGAATTTCCAAAGTCCACTCTTTTACTTCCTTCTGAACTACTCCATGAACCTTAGACTTTTTCCATTATCCTGTGCTGATACTTTCGTTGTTCTATAGTCCTGTGAACAATGCGTCTTTTTCCGGCTCTGTCCAGAAGAACCGGGACTCTAAGGATGGTCCTGAATCGCCTCCTGGAGACCAATCACAGCTCTCCAAAACTTGGTGAAGTTTAAGTGCAATCGTTTTCACACCACACGCTACCTGAAGTAGCGAAAAAATTCTTGGGCATGCAACCCACAACATAGCTGCACTCTCACCAACTAATTCCAAATTTTATAAAAACCTTTTTGTATTTTTTAAACTAATTTAATGTATATTTATTCTTTTATACCTATTAATCTTGATCTTTTGGGAATCAAACCAGATAGATGAAATATTAAGACCTAAGACGCTTAAAATCTCCAAAAAGCAACTAAGTTATAGCCTGAAAGAGTTGTTCAAGATAGTTATTTCATGAAATATCATAAATATTCTAAAAGCTGAGATTTATTCTTTGCATCTAACAAAGTAGATTAAACCGACCTTAAATGAATTTAATTTCTATACAGCTAATAAACTCACCTCAGAATCTTAGTAACTATTTGACAGTAAACTCCTAAGGGAAATGAGATTAGCAAACAAAGACAAAGCAAAATCCATGGTGACGAAGTTAAGATATTTTCAATTGACTAATTACTTAAATTCGATCTTTCATTATATGTTTATATAAAATATTAACTAATTCCAAATTTTGTAAAATAAATTTTGTATTTTTTAAACTAATTTAATTTATATTTATTGTTTTGTACCTATTAATCTTGATCTTTTGGGCAGCAAAGCACATAGATGAAGTATTAAGACCTAAGACGCCTAAAATCTCCAAAAAGCAACTAAGGTATAGTCTGAAATAGTTGTTCAAGATAGTTATTTCATGAAATATCATAAATATTCTAAAAACTGAGATTTATTCTTTATATCTAACAAAGTAGCTTAAACCGACCTTAAATGAATTTAATTTCTATACAGCTAATAAACTCACCTCAGTAACTTAGTAACTATTTGACAGAAAACTCCTAAGGGAAATGAGATTAGCAAACAAAGACAAAGCAAAATCCATGGTGACGAAGTAAAGATATTTTCAATTGACTAATTACTTAAATTCGATCTTTCATTATATGTTTATATAAAATATTAACTAATTCCAAATTTTGTAAAAACCTTTTTGTATTTTTTAAACCAATTTAACTTATATTTATTGTTTTGTACCTATTAATCTTGATCTTTCGGGAATCAAACCAGATAGATGAAATATTAAGACTTCAGAAGCTTAAAATCTCCAAAAAGCAACTAAGTTATAGTCTGAAAGAGTTGTTCAAGATAGTTATTTTATGAAATATCATAAATATTCTAAAAGCTGAGATTTATTCTTTACATCTAACAAAGTAGATTAAGCTAACCTTAAATGAATTTAATTTCTGTACAGTTAATAAACTCACCTCAGTATCTTAGTAACTATTTGACAGAAAACTCCTAAGGGAAATGAGATTAGAAAACAAAGACGAAGCAAAATCCATGGTGACGAAGTAAAGATATTTTCAATTGACTAATTACTTAAATTCGATCTTTCATTATATGTTTATATAAAATATTAACTAATTCCAAATTTTGTAAAAACCTTTTTGTATTTTTTAAACTAATTTAATTTATATTTATTGTTTTGTACCTATTAATCTTGATCTTTTGGAAATCAAACCAGATAGATGAAATATTAAAACCTAAGAAGCTGAAAATCTCCAAAAAGCAACTAAGTTATAGTCTGAAATAGTTGTTCAAGATAGTTATTTCATGAAATATCATAAATATTGTAAAAGCTGAGATTTATTCTTTACATCTAACAAAGTAGCTTAAGCTAACCTTAAATGAATTTAATTTCTATACAGCTAATAAACTCACCTCAGTATCTTAGTAAATATTTGACAGAAAACTCCTAAGGGAAATGAGATTAGCAAACAAAGACAAAGCAAAAACTATGGTGACGAAGTTAAGATATTCTTAATTGGCTAATCACTTTATGAAAAGAGTTCTTTCGTGGTTTGTTTATATAAAAGATTAACTAGTTCCAAAATCGGTAAAATAGTCTGTATAGCGTTAAACCCTGCAATTAATTTAATTAAATTTTATCCTTTTATTCCTATAATCTTGAAAAGAAAGCTAGGTAGATGAAATACAATTAGGAGAACTAAGATCTGCAAGAGGTTACTGGCTTGAAGAATTCGGAATGACATTTATTTCATATTTTCATTATGATAAAAGTAAGATTTATTTTACATCTAACAAAAGATTAATTTTAAATGAATTTCAATTTCTTCAGTATCTCACCTCAGTATCTTAGTAATTTTTCTCCAAGAAAGAATAGAAAACAAAGACGAAGAAACGATGGGAAAAAAAAATGCTAATTACTTAAAGCTTTATTATATGTTTTTAAAATATTAACTAATCAAAGTAAAAATTTTGTATTTTTTAAACTAATTTAATTATATTTATGTTTTGTACCTATTAATCTTGATCTTTTGAAACAAAAGATAATGAAATATTAAGCTTCAGAAGAAAATCTTAAAGAAACTAATATAGTCTGAAGAGTTGTTCAAGATAGTTATTTTATGAAATAGCATAAATATTTAAAAGCTGAGATTTATTCTTTACATCTAACAAAGTAGCTTAATAATAAATGATTTAATCTATACAGAATAAAAAGTACTAGTAACTATTTGAGAAATATCTAAGGGAAATGATATTAGCAAACAAGACAAAGCAAAAACCATGGTGACAATTAAGATATTCAATTGTGCTAAGAAATCTTTCGTAGATTGTTTATAAAAAAGATTCTAGTTAAAATCGTAAATAGTCTGTATGTTAAATGTAAATTTAATAAATTTTACGTTAGCCTAGTGTTGAAAAGAAAGAAATAAATACAATTGAAGAACGATCTGCAAAATATGCTTGAAGAATTATGATTTATACAATCATTATAAATGATAAAATAAAATAATCAACTTTTATGTGCTGTTTCTCCAAGAGTATTCGAATTTTCAGATTTCAACTAAAACAATCTCCCTTTTTCCTTGATTCTCCTTTTCTCTGTAAATTATTACAAGAAATGTATTAGAAGTATCTCTCACGGCTAAAGCATTCTTTCGGCGATCTTGAGATAAAATCTGCTTTTGCTGGCAGAATCATTTGAGAAAACAAAGAAGTTATTGTCCAGAAGTGTATTTAATATAACGAACGGTGCTTTACTTAAAAATTACTTTAGCGTAAATAAATCATGAAATGCGTTTTTGCATTAATTAGTAACATCAATGTTTGAATGCATTCGAAAAGGAAAGAGAGTTTTAGATATTAGAGCAAACAAAATATTAGACCATTAAATACAATATTTTCCATTTTTAAAATTTTTTGAAAATATGTATAAATATTCTATTTAGATGTAAATTGTAAAAAAAATTTACACAGTTTTGAGAAAGAAAAATCAAAAATCAGCATTGATATATCTTATTAAATATTTTATACAATTAAATAAATGTTAAAGCAACTATCAATATATTGTAGATATCGAAGATCACTCTCGAGTCCTGTAAAAAAAACAATATGGCTTGATTTTCCTCTTTGTTTTAAAAAAATTATTAGAAATGTCAGTGATCTCTTGTCTTTAACAATTTTCCCGCTAAAAAAAATCAGATATAAACAAGATATAAAAGGAAATAAGTAACAATATTGTTAGAAGTTAAATTATTTACGAGTCAATAAATCAATAAGTAATGCATGCGTAGTTTTTCTTAGTATTAAATACAGACATGCGTTTAAACATAGTAATTTAAACAAGAATTCAGAAACAAATATTTTCTTTCGCGATTTCAAATTTTGCGAAAATATTTTGTAATATATAAGGAAATCATAGATATAATTAATTCTATTTTTTTTAATAATTTGTATTTATTTAGAAAATGCAATTTTACATACTATTTAGCTTTATTTGAATACTCACTCTCCTGTGTAAAATTTATACTTTTATTACGCAGGTGTTCAATTTAGTCGCTGTTCCGTGTGTTGAATGTTTAGGAAAGAATATGGCTGACATCATTAAATTGATTGCTTAGAGAGGGTGAATTTTAAAATATTTAGTAAAGTCAGTAATGCATTTAACAGGAAATACTTTTTCCGTAAAAGGAAAAATTAAATAAATAAGATATAAAGGAGAAAAATTTTCTTAGAAAGTGTACATGTTTTTTAGAATCTTTAGACATTCAAACAAACAAAATTCGACAAAATAAACAAATAGTAATAATAATAAGCAAGAAAAATATGCAATATAAAGCTATGTTTCAATCCGTGATTCCATAAATTGCACATTAGAATCATTCTAATATTCCCTTTTTTAAAACTAAATTTTATAATAAATTATGTAATAATCTCTGTGAATATTTATCAGTGTTTCTGTATTTTTTTTAATTCTTCCAATTAGCAACAAAAATTCTTACATTTCTAGCTCCTTAAAATTAATGACACCCCTTAACCTAATAAAAAAATGTTACATACGCATTTATTTAAGAAAAACTTTATTTGTGAAAGAGTTATTTTGTTTTGATACCTTAATTATCAGTTGTAGTTATCTATAATTTCATTAAGTGGAACAATTTGAAAAGATGGAAAATTTATATTCCATGCTTTACCTCTAGTTTAAATCCAATTTTTTTTTCCTTTTCTGATATCTTTCAAATACTGAAACAAAAATAAAGTCCACGTACTAAAAACAAACAACTTCTACCAATAGCGAAATGATACAGGATTTACACATCACTGGTGCCCTCTGCTTGACTTGAATCATTTGAGTCAAGTTACTTGTCCACCGGGAAGAACTACTTGACTTGCCTCACTACTTGACTCAAATAACTACTTGACTTGACCAGAACCGTTTACACGATTCAAGTAGTACTTTCAAGTCAACTTGACTGACCTATTTGAGCGTCTACTTCACTCTTGTAAACGCGGTGTTACTTTCTAGATCAAACCGGTCCTGTTCTCGTATGTCTTTGACGATGACTCACGGGAAGAGGTTAAAAAAAGCTGAACCGAATGTAACTTACTGTTACAGGGGTACATATTCGTTAAAAGATAAAATTCTCCATTCTAATATCCTTTTTCTGATTTGTAAAATATACCATGTTTTGTTCTGTTTCGAATGAATTTTTTGCAAGAACTTTAATAACATTCTAAACGTTAAACAAATTGCTTAATTTTGGGTAACTTTCTCGTAACTGGAGGATTGCGGGTTCGGAGCCCGAGCCGGCTTAAGATCCGCCGTATTCGTTAAAGGTGACTGCAGCACTTAAAATATGTTCACGGGCAGTCCTACAAGTTCTCAATACCTCTGGAGGTGGCAGGCCAATCCTATGGGTCTTTTGCTTGGTTCCTGCATCAAAATTATGAGGACCCACTTGAGCAAAAGTTGTACTTTCAATACTGAGGTGTTCATTAAAGCGAAAGTCCCACCTCTTTGTCTTAATACGAGAAGCGCATGGTTTAATTGTGAATGGTTTGGCCAAGAGGCATCAGAAACAGCAGTTTGATTTTGGTATTTAAAATAATATTATTTTAAGGGACACATGACTTTCAACACTAGATTTACGGATCGAGCAATTATATTAAAAATTTCACATATATATAAATATATATAAATTATATATATATATATATATATATATATATATATATTATATATATATATATATTATATATAATATATAATATATATATAAATATATATATATATATATATATATATATATATATATATATATATATATATTATATATATATATATATATATATGTATATATATATATGTATATATATAATATATATACATATATATGTATATATATATATATATTATTTGTATATATATATAATATATATATATATATATATATATAATATAAATATATATTATATAATATATATATATATATATATATAATATATATATATTTATATATATATATAAATATATATATATATATATATATATATTATAAATATATAATATTATATATATTTATATTTATATGTATATATATAATATATATATATATATATATATATATATATATATGTATATGTATATGTTTATAATATATATATATATATATATATATATATATGTATATATATATATATATAGATGTATATTAATATATATATAAATATATATATATATATATATATGTATGTATTATATATATGTTTTAATATATATATATAAAATATATATATATATAATATATATATATATATATATATATAATATTTATATATATATAAATATATAATATATATATATATAATATTTATATATATGTGTTGTGTGTGTTATATAACTTTAATATCACTTTTCAGAAACAAACGTTGATTTTTAATTAAGTAACAAAATGTATGTAAACTTTCATTCCTCTTCCCCGCACACCCTTTCATTTCGCATTATCAAATGTGGTATACCTATTTTCCCGGTTGTGAGCCAATTTGACTCATAGAATGGTTTAACAGTAGATCGCATAACATGAAATGTATTGGTCTTATCAGGCCTGGGCATCAGCCAAGATTTTATTTTCCAATTGGCTGAAGTTCTAAGAAGTAAATATAGAGAAGAAGTCGAGAACACTTCCATTACAATGACAGAAATTCATGTTACTGACTCACGGAATAATTGTCAAGTTCAACAATCATGTAAAAGAAACAGACTTAGAAGCCATTGTGGTAAATGTAACAGAAATGTTTGCGGAAATGTGTTTCAAAAAACAGATTTTATATGTAAAAAATGTTTTCCATGAATTTTTTGACAATAAACATTTTATTTAAATTAATTTGGAACTATTTTCTTTGAAATAAACTTTAATTTTCTAGTATGAGTCAAATTTGCTCACTTCAGTAAAAATAGGTATATCATCAACATCCGTAAATCTAGTGTTAAACCTTTAAAAATTCAATTTTTTATATTTGTTTTAAATACATTTAATTTACTCTTTTAAAATATTTAATGAAATATAATATTATTTATAAATATACATTCAATTTTTTTAAATATAAATTTTAATTAAAATTTTATATAATTTACTAAAATTGTTTTTATTAATCTCTGTACACATTCTTGATGCACAGAAAAAATAAATAACGAGTTTTAATTTCTCTGAAATTGATTCGTTTTTCAAAACATGCTTAATAAGAAATGACGAATGGTTTTGTCAAAATTTAACACCTTACGTCGAAATTTGTTTGGTAAAAGATTTTAAAAAATCCATATTTTGTAATTTCAAATTTTGTTTTAAAGATAGTTACACATGGTAAAAAAGTAGCTACTCTTTAAATTGTATTTTTTATATTTATATATAAACTCATTCTTTTTATAAATTTATATTTTTAATCGTTTAAACAATCCAATTGAAATTTTACTTAAAATTATACAGTTTTTCTTTTATATCACAGCTTTTAATGAAATGAAAAATTTTAAATCATTTTTACTAAAAATTGTTTAATATGCTGCCGTAAATATACTTTGAATTTTGATTGCAAATTAAATATAAAAATTTAAGTATCACTTTAAAAAAGATTTTTTAATTTTCTATTACTTCCGAGTTACGTAGAACTTTGTTTGGTAGAAGATTAGCCAATCAGCTACCGTTAAAGTACTGTTGTTTTGATGCTATTATAACACAGAAAAGAGTCATTTTAAATTTATTTTTTAATTTTTATATTTTCTAATTTCAAAATTTTTTATTTACTTTTTAAGTTTATTTACTGTTCCTAATAGGAAGCAAACAGGAGAACCATGAATATATGATGAATATATAATCATTTGAATAAAAGATTAAGTAAATGGCTGCCGTCATACTTGAATTTTGCTTTGAATATATAAAATGTGGTTTCTACTATGAGAATGATTTTGTTTTTTTATTCTAAAGTTAAATATATCAATGAATATATATTACTGTCACAATTAATTTGATCTCAGAAGCATGGAAGCTCTCACAATAACAAGTAATGTCCTCAAATTTTATACTGTAAAAATTACACCATTCAGAACCTTGTTTCCTATAAATCACTCTCTCACAGTGTTTGTGATCTTAAGAACATGGAATCATTCACAATAAGAAGAGATTTTCTCAAATTTTAGATTATGAAAATTAACAAATTCAAATTCTTTTTCCGTATAAATATAACACTCACAGTTGTTTTGATCTTAGAACCATGTTTGCTTCCACATCAAAAATAGATATTCACAAATGTTAGATTGTGAAAATTAATCAGTACATATTCTTACTCCTTAAATGTAATGAACTGAAAACTCCACAGTTAGAGAACTGTAATGTGATCAACACACTAATAGTCGTTTCTAACTATATTTTTAAAACCAAACTAATGGATTTTCTGGGATTATTTCACCGTCTGATCTTGCTATCTGTCACAGATCTCCTTCCTACGTAACCACTGCTAGTCAGAGAAATTATTTGGAGAGACATCAGATTTGTCGAATTAAGTATGCAAGTCTTTCATTCCCTCCCGAGCTAAAAATACATCAACAGCATTCTTACACATCAGTATGCAAGTATCTCGTATCGGAGTTAGTTGTGATAAACACTTAATTTCATTACACACTGTGCAGAATGTTAAGAGTGAATTGATTTATCCGACGAACTTAAACTTGGAATGTCAGTTTGTCTACGTCAATGAAAATAAACAGATATCTGAATGACGTAAAAGAATTTAATACACTACTTTTCATATGTCAGGAAGTCATTTCGATAAACTTAATAATTTCATAGAGAATAATTAGAATAATTTGATTTTGCAATTATGCAGAAGCTGAAAGACATGGCGATGTGATAAATACCTGTATCGAGAAGAAAAATTATATAACTATTTAAGGCGTCATATGACTCTTAAAAGTCGAAAAATTATAAAATAATTATTATTTTCGACTTATCATAACTTGAAAACAACCAGTTTTACAAGCATAAATTTTTTAACATAGTTAGAACAAATAATTATCTTTACTTACATATCTCATTCATTTTTGAAACACAAAAAATATTTTTGTTAAAAACTTTTAAGTAAGAGGCACTTTGTTGTTAACAAATTGATATCAAGAAGAACTTGAATGATAACAAAAAAAAAATAATCAAGTTAAAGACTAAATTATTGTTTTAAAATATACTACAATATCTGAAAATAACTTTGAACCTACATTTGTATGTATTTAAGGTACATGTATATTTTTTTAAAAAGTTTTTAAAAAATTTATTTTTTCCTAAAAAATTCAAAATTCATCATAGAAAAAAAGAAACTTATTTTTGGAAATATACAAGAAAATTTAGGTTCAGTAATATGAAAATATGTTGTATATAATTTCATAAAAATTTCTTAAAAATTAAAAATTTATCATAGAAAAAAAAAGAAACTTATTTTCGGAAATATACAAGAAAATTTAGGTTCAGTAATATGAAAATTATATTTTATACAATTTCATAAAAAGATAATAAAAACTTTTTTGAGATAACATTCGCGTTACATGCAAAAAACACAATTTGAGAAAAATCAAGTCAAAGTTTTGTAACTTTAAATTTGTTAACAATAAACAGATGACATGTTTTTATTCATAACTCCACTCAATGTTAGAATTTATTTTCAGATAATTTTAAAATGAAAATTTAGGTTCAAATTTAGGATGAAAATGGTACTGTATACCTGTAAAATTGATATTGTATCCTGTAAACATTTCTTGAAAAAATATTCAAATCTTTTTGAGATAACATGTGTGTAACATTAAAATAACACCATTTGAGAAAATCAAGTTAAAGTTTTGTAACTTTAAATTTCTTTTCAGTAAAAAGCTGAACGCGTTTTTATTCATAACTCCTCTCAATATTGGAAATTTTTTAGGCGGATGATTTTAAAATATTCAAAACTCAATTCGTTTTCACATATATTTTTTCTGGAAAATCTAATTTTTTGTCTATTTAAATATCGTATAACTCCTTAATGTCTGGTTAAATTCTTCCAGTTTCATTTCAGTATAATATATAAAGTGTATATATTAAACTGCTATGTAAATTGTTTTGTTTCTTTTTATTCTTAAAAAAATTATTTGACGTCTAAATGTTATTCCGTATTCTGTATATAAATTATCGATGAATTTATGATTTGATAATGAATGTTATCTTTTACAATAACTGGAATTCTTTAAATTTAAACTGAGAAAAATTTACTTTTATATTCATATTTTCAAAATTAAGAAAATTCAAAACGTCATAATTTTATAACCTTTAACTGAGTTCATACGCATATCGCAGACAATAATAATTTTCTACTATATTTTTAAAAATCATTTTATGACATGAGTAAAGCGAAAAGAGCATATTAATGCATCCTACATCGTATGATATCACTACCGTGGATAAAGAATTACTGTTCTTTGGAGTCACGACACTAATTCATGTTTGTCAATGTCATTACTGACTTTCTCATAATGTATAACTAGTTCATTCACTCAAGTGATGACCTAAATATCACACAGCGAAATTTTTTTTATATCAATAAAAATAAAAACATTTCTTGCGAAATAAAAACAGTTAACATTTTGCTTTTTATTGCATGTATTTCCATAAGAAGAGTTACACTTGTTAGATACTTTATCTATTTAAAAAAGAACACCGACAGCAATGCAGTAAATATATATAATATATATGCAATTATTAGAAGAAAATATTAACTGACTCTTCTGAATCACTTATTTCAAGTAAAATATAATATATTAAGCATGTATAAAGCATTAGTGATTTTACAGATAGTGTGTATCTAGGTAAGTGACTTATGCTATGAACTAAAATTCGCACCCTGAAACTTTTTAATATAAAGAAAAAATATTTTTTAAGAGGTAAGAGCAGTTAATACTTTTGCAAGTAATACTTTGTGACAGGGATGAATTTCGATAGAAATAGTTTCAAATTTTATAGATTATTCAAATTTTCTGTGAGTATTTAAAAGAGAACACCGACATCAATACATTAAATATATAATATTTATGCAATTATTAGAAGAAAATGACTAGAAATGATCAGGACGGAATTAGTGACTATCCTGATTATATTATTTCACTCTAAATATAATATATTAAGCATGTATAAAGCATTAGTGATTTACAGATAGTGTGTATCTAGGTACGTGACTTATGTTATGAACTAAAACTCGCACCCCGAAACTTTTTAATATAAAGAAAATAGATTTTTTAAGATTTGAAAGCAGTTAATGCTTTTGCAGTTAATACTTCTGTGTGAAGGATGTATTTCGATAGAATACATCCTTCGACAGAATAGAGTTTCATCTTGTATAGACTATTCTGATTTTCTTTTTCTATTTAAAAGAGAACACCGACAGCAATGAGGTAAATATATAATATTTATGCAATTATTAGAAGAAAATATTAACTAAGTGACTCTTCTGATTCACTTATTTCAAGTAAAATATAATATATTAAGCATGTATAAAGCATTATTGATTTTACAGGTAGTGAGTATCTAGGTAACTGATTTATGTTATGAACTAAAACTCGCACAGCGAAAGTTCTTAGTATAAAGATAATAGATGTTTTAAGAGGTAAAAGCAGTTAATACTTTTGCAGTTAATACTTCTCTTTTAGGGATGATTTCGATAGAAAAAGTTTCATCTTGTATAGGCTATTCTGATTTTCTGCGTCTATTTAAAAGAGAACACCGACAGCAATGCGCTAAATATATAACATATATATGCAATTATTAGAAGAAATTAATAACCAAATGACTGTCCTGATTCTATTTTTTCACTCTAAAGATAATAAGCATGTATAAAGCATTAGTGATTTTACAGATAGTGTGTACCTAGTTAACTGACTTATGTTATGAACTAAAACTCACATCCCGAAACTTTTTAATATAAAGAAAATAGATTTATTAAGAGGTGAAAGCAGTTAATCCTTCTGTGTCATTGATGTATTTCGATAGAAAAAGCTTCATCTTGTACAGACTATTCTGATTTTCTGTTTCTATTTAAAAGAAAACACCGACAACAGTGCGGTAAATGTAAAATATATATGCAATTATTAGAAGAAAATATTAACTAAATGACTGTCTTGATTCTATCAATTCACGTTAAATATAATATATTTAGTACGTATAAAGCATTAAAGACTTACAGATAGTGTGTATCTAGGTAACTGATTTATATTGTCAAGTAAAACTGTCACCTCGAAACTTTTTAATATCAAAGAAAATAAATAGATTTCTTGAGAGGTAAAAGCAGTTAATACTTTTGTTATTTCGTTTGTGTCAGGTATGTACACTGTCTCCCAATAAGTATTTTGATACGTATGCAAATGACGATATCTGCTGTCCTAAAATACGTCACGGCCTCAGTCGGTATACATCGTTGGGAAACATCGGCATTAGTCGCATACAAGATGCCGCGTAGTTCGGAGCTCTCTGATTTCAAGAAAGGTATAATTATCGGGTATTACAAATGTGGCCGATTCTTAGGGGACATATCTAGCGGTATAAAGTACCCGAAATCGGCAGTGGCCTATGTCATTAAGAAGTGGAAAGTGAGCGGTGATTGTTGGAATGTGCCCTGAGTCCGCAGACTAACGAAACTGGGAGACAGAGACCGACGAGTGCTGTCCATGGAAATTCGGAATAACCGCATCCAATCGATGTCAATCATCCGCGAGGAGTTTCAACAGGCATCCGGGAGTACTGTTTTAATGAATACCATCCGTAAGGAAGCACATTTCTTGGTTTTCATGGTCGTTTTGCTGTCCATAAGCCTTTGATCACAAAGTCCAACCGCACTGCTCGGTTAATGTGGTGCGAAGCACATCGAAATTGCACCTTAGATCAGTGGAAACGGGTTATTTCGAGAGACGAAACAAGGTTCTCCCTTTAACATGCGGATGGCAGGGTCTGGGTCTGGCGTCTGCCTGGAGAACGTCTCCTGCCAGAATGCATTGTGCCAACAGTCAATTTCGGCAGAGGTGGAATTATCGTATGGGGGTATTTCTCCTCCTATGGACTGGGACCCTTGGTCCCCATTCATGGTAAGCTCAACGCCGATGCCTACTGCACTATTTTAGATGACAATGTGCTTCCTACGTTGTGGCAGTTTTACGGGTTGGACCCCTGTTACTTTCAGGACGACAATGACAGTTGTTATGTTTCGAGGTTAACCAAGGATTGTTATGGTGCCAATGGAGTTCATCGAATGGATTGGCCTGCCCAGAGCCCAGATCTGATCCCTATCGAAAACCTCTGGGACGAGTTGGATCGCCGAATTAAAGGGTGCACTACCCGTCCAAAATCGGTGAAGGAACTTGTGTGTCTACTCCAAACCGAGTGGAAGACAATACATACACTAGCTGTAATACAAAGACTAGTAGAAAGTATGCCCCGGAGGGTTAAAGCTGTAATTGCCTCTGATGGAAGCACTGCCAACTATTGATTTTGAATAAAGTTAGTATTTCTTTTCTATCACAGGTGTCCAAATATTTATTGGTAGACAGTGTATTTCGATAGACAGAATTTCACCTTTTATCGGCTATTCTGATTTTCTGCATTTATTTAAAAGAAAACACCATCATCAATACAGTAAATATATAATGTGTGTGCAAATATGAAAATGAGATAGTAACTGACTGCCCTGATTCTATCATTTCACATTCAATATAATATATTAATCGTAAATGTAAATAATTTTGTGTTCATTTTTCTATCTAAAGTAAACTATATCCTTCTTCAAATGTCATTTTTAAGATTCTTGTTATATAAAAGTGGATGCATGTTTTGAAAATATCTACTGGACTTCTAGAATTTCAATTCATAAAACTTTATCCACATAAATTGATATCTATGTAATCTAAGGAAATTAAAATTACACAATCTCACTCATAAGTAATTAATACACAAAATGACAATAATCGTCATTTTTAAAAGAGCGAATTAATGTATTATCTGAAATTATATTATCTCACCACCTGTACATGATATCTGTCACACGTTCTTTCTACACAGTCTATGTTAATGTTAGAAATTATTTACAGACGTATAATTGTCGGATTAAATGTGTAACCCTTTCATTTCCTCCTGAGCTGAAAATACATCACTAGCATTTTCCCCTGTAATTACGCAAGTAATTTTAATCAGTATTAGATCTGATAAACATCAAATCTCATCACTGATCATCTAATATCGTGTAGCTAGTGACATGAATTATCGGATGGACTACAGCTTGTAACTCCATGTTTTCTGTGTCAAAGAAAACAAATAGATTTCTAAAGACTTAAAATCATGTATCACATTTTTTTTCATGTCATGGATTTACTTCAATAATCATCTAGAGAATATTTTGATTATGTAATTGTCTACAATCTGGAGGACTTATTCAGGGATGTGGAGAAATGTTAGTGAAGCATTTGTAGTACAAAAGGAAATGAAAGTCTTAGAGACTTAACCAAACAAATCTTATTTGTCTCTAAATAATTACTCAAACTACAGTCTCGTGACTTTGTTGTAAGGTTATGTGACAGCTATTAGACACAGTTAGAAGCAGGATTTGAAGGAATACATTAGTTTTCTCTTTAAAATGCTGCTTTACTGAAAGCCCTAAAAGTAGATAGTACTACACTCACTTCCAAAAGTTAAGCACGAAGATGAAAATGCTAATTTCCGGAAACCAATCAGAGTTGAAGAGGATGCAATTCACTGCAGTATGCAAGTATGTTTGTTAACAGCCAATCGAGCTTTCATATCATGAAACATGAAAAAAGGTCAATCTTATAAGATGCCAGCTTTAGGAAGGGTTACAGAAGTTGATTGTAGGTGCTGACCGTACAATTTGTTTTCAAGACATACGTGTTTCTATGACTTCCAGAAGACGAATGGAAGATTCTGAGTGCTGGCGTGTTGTGGAGAGCATTGAAGCAGGACAGTCGATCACAGATGTTGCTCTTTAATTCGTCGTTCATCATTCTGTAATTTCACGTTTATGGAAACAATTCCAAACCACATAGACAGTTGTTCGAAGGATGCTCTCGGCCGTGCTGTATCTTCGCGTTTCCCACCTCCAGTCACTCTTATTGTGCTGGAAACTGCTCTACAAGAAGAATGGCGGTTGCTTAATTCTGCCGTGGTTGACCACCTATTTGAAAGCATGGTCACAAGGTGTAATTTTTGTATACAGATGAGGGGGAATCACATACCGAATGAATGTCCTTTTTTCCTTTTATGCTGTTTATTTTCACTTTATACATAATTCTGTTTAAGTCTGCAGTATGGCATTATCTGATAACTACAAAAATTTAATATAATTTTCATTTGTGTATATAATTATTGATTTTGTTTTATGAATAAATATATATGCTACTTTCCTTCTGAGTTTTGTGTCAATCAAAGCCCCATTTGTTGATTTTTTTGCATTTTACATCTTTGTGCTTAACTTTTGGAAATGAGTGTATGAGAAACATATAATAATCATTGCGCAACTAATGATGTGTAATTATTTTTCCTCTTTTTATTTGCTTATAAGAAAAGAAAGAAACCATTGAAACCACAAAGCATTTTTGGACTGATATTTCAACGAATATACCAATTTTATGTCAGTGTTATGGTTATATTCGGAACTTTAAATATCTATTTTGACAACTACTACATACATTTTCGCTAAACTCTACTTGACATTTCCAGGTATGTAGTACTTATTTCATATATAATAATAGCCTAAGTTATCTGTCCATCCGTCCTCGAATTTATGAAGCGATTGGACCTGGATTGGATAAGGGCATCAATATTGGATTCAAAAAATTCAGAACAAGTTTTTAAAACGTTAGAAATCTACCTCTTCCCGCCCTTTCGAGTGTTTAATGCCATTATTTCAAGCCCTATTTTCCCAAGATAAGAGCAGGCGATTAAATTTTTCAATTTTCTCACATTATAAGTAGATAAAAATAGTATTTTTTTCTAGTATTTTTACGTCATTTCTTTTAATCGTCTCATTTAATCATTTCTTATTTTAAATTTTTTAAATATCGTCTGTATTATTTTCATGCGTTTTATCACTGAACTTAGATATTACGTAAATAATTTTCTTTCATATTTGGCTTAAATAATAGATTAGGTACATATGAGATAGTTTTAAATTTAATCATCGATTATTTTTCGTTATAATGAAAATTTTGTCTCTAGTATTAAAAACAAATTCTTTTCATAAAAGTCTAGGAATCTATTTCACGGACTAATAAATACCTAACGTTTAAGTTATATATCTTTGAAAGTTAAAAAGGTTGTTCGTTTCTGCGTTTATTTTTTATACGTGACCACAAGGTTTGAATAAATGATTTTAACGTTATTCTGGTGAACTGGTTGTGTATTTATAGGAGCGCAAGTTCTTATAACAGTCTCATTTGCATATTTCCACCGAAGTCGCTAGTACCAGCGCCATCTGTCGGCTGCTTTTGAGTTACTGTTTTTTCTGTTTTAAAAAAATCCCATGCCCTAACGATACTAACCCTGAAAACCGTTTTTTATTTTGGTTATTTTTCCGGTTATTACTAATTTTTAAAGTTTAAACTTTTTGATCGTTTTTGAAAGTTAAGTTCTAAATTTGAATATATACTCCTTTTCTTTTGTCATTTCTTTTTATTTCCTAAGTTGATTGTAATTTCAACACTGGACTTTTCACAATCGTTACAATGATACCTGAATTTTACAATGTAAAAAATAAACCATTAGTCAAAGAACTTAGAAATAGATATTTTGTAATCTGACTATGTAAGTCGGATTTAGCATAAATTTAGGTTGAGCAAACATTTTATTACTAAGTTAATTGTAGATTCAAGACTGAACTTTTCAGAACTTAAATTTTAGAATGTGAGAAATAACATATTTATGTTCATAGTTAATAAATTAGAAACTCCCAAAATACATATTCTGAAGTAATACAACTTACATGACACACAAATTTCACTAAAGCAGCATTTTAAAGCGAAAACTAATGTATTCCTTCAAATCCTGTTTCTATCTCTGTCTAATAACTATCACATAACCTGACTACAAAGTCACTAAACGATAGTTTGAGTAATTGTCTGGAGACAAATCAGATTTCCTTGGTAAAGTCTTTAAGTCTTTCATTTCCTTTTGTGTTGCAAATGCATCGATAACATTTCTCCACATACCTACACAAGTCTCCGAAATTGGGGTTTGGGATATATAAACAAGGATGAAAAGGAAATATTTGATGTTCGTCCTCATACTTTTAATTCTGTTCAATTTTTGTTAGTAAATCAATGCAACCTCATAAAAGGAATCGTCAGAATTAAATGAAATTTAGTTCACAAACGGTAATGGAGAAATAAATAATTACAATTTCAAATCTGAAAAGGAGAATAAACTATTCCGAATCAGTATTTGATGTAGACACTGAGCACTGTTAGATACTTCTATACAATGTGGCATGGAGTGAAATATATTTTAAATGTCTGCTTGAGTAAGACCATTCTTTACTGTCTGATTATGTGCCCATAGTTTACCCGTTGAAGTTGAAGCACAAGAATCACAAACGGGACATAGAGCAACAAAATCCCATACACGTTCGAGAGGTGACATATTTGGAGAATAAATAGGCTGTTGAACAGGCTGTATGTTTTCTGCTGGAAAGAAATCTTCAACAACTCTTGAATCATATGCAAGCATTGCCCTGTTGAAAAAAAACTCCAGGAAATTCTTTAAGGGCAGTAACCTTTCGATGGGCTCCAGCGTTTTGCTGATGTTCTTTTTGCTATTCAGATTACCCACAATTCTTATCAGCTGAGGTTCTCCCTGATTCGCAATTGTACCACAAATTGAAAACTTGATTATTCGTTCAGTATGAAATTCAATAATTCACAACAAAGAAATTCGTTCATCAATACACTGTTTAAAATGAATTCGGCCATCTTGCTGCGACAAATTAAACCTGGATTCATCAGAAAAAAATCCACCTGTTTCTCATTTGCAAGTTTCTATGTTCAGTTGCCTTATTGCAGACGTGGTCGTCGATGATTATGAAGGAAGTTAATAATATGCAAAGGATTTCTTGCAGTCCAAGGTGCAGCAGATGTGTACACATTTACGAAGCAGATAGTAATACACTGTAGTAGTGGACCAATGTGCTACCAACCCTTGCAAAGTATCTGTATGGGTTGTCAGGGCCACGTGAACCATGTGTCTATCATAGAGTTGACCACGCCGACTTTCGGATTTCGATGTAACCCCGTTTTCGTTCAAACCTTCCCTCCACACTAGGAACACTATTCTGGTGTTACGTCGCACGAGGGCGACTACTGCCCAAAATGAAAATCCTCTTTACATAGGCTGATGATTCTTTTCCGTTTAAACTCCTAAAGTTCTTGAAAAATCGCCCTCTTTCATCAAAGATGCATAGTCCGCCTCGTCTAACGTAACTTTAAAGTGTCGCTAGAGACTTTTATTCATATCATTTCAGAAGAAGTGCAGAGGGCGCTGCTCGGTCCATGATCATTTGTGACTCATTTGTGTCATGTAGCTTTCCAAAAATAAAAAATATTTAGTTAGAGACCGTATAGTTAATACCTGAGTTATTTGGTTGCATTGTGTTAATTTCTAGTAAATAATCTCTGATCCACGTTCTGAGAGGCTACAGACCATTTGAAGAATACTAAATCTAACTTACTATCTTATAAAATTCACTTTCACTGTTTACGATGCTTAAACAAACCACTCTAAACTGCCAGCTTGGTCCCTTTGGGTCTCACAAATAAGTCCACAAACGTACAGTCTTATTTAAAGTCATGAAGGGAGACATACCTTTAATCTTGTCTGGGGATCAAACTTGATTCACAACGATCTTTCATAAAACCATCAATCTATTTTTAGGTCATCTCTTCTTTACAACAAAGGTGTTATGAAATCAGATTTAGATACGAAGAATTTAACTTTCTATTTTTTTTCATATTAATTCAATTATTTAAAAAGAATCTAAATCACCTCATAACAATTTGCGTAACACACTATGCTTAATATTTGCCAAAAGTTTTAGCTCAGTAGACACATTTCGTTTTAGTGGTGTCTCTTTTACAAAAGAGTTTATACAGGGTGCCCCAAAATGACCACATGAACTCTGCACAGCTAGATTCCTCGTTGGGAGTACATAGAAACTGCCCAAAGCAGCGTTCCTGTACGATCCATAGTTTACGAGAAAAATACGAAAAACTAAATACGACGTCACTGCAGTACAAGAAAAGAGACTTTAGTGAACATACCAACAGCAGTATGTGCACAGGCATAACCCCTAACATAGTTCGTAAGATATTTCCATTACATCGTCCGTACATCAGATACATGTCGCAGTAGTCATGACCGGAATACGTGGCCACCATACAAAGACTACCAGTAAGTGTAGGATGTAGCCTTTTAAATGCGTTCAACAGCGGCTTAACGTCATTCCATGGCACGCGCACATGCATGACGCGATATGTTTGGCGAAAGTTTTAAACATTATTCTCTGGAAAGATATGCAAACACTGTTGTTGATATGTCCAATAAAGTGTTTTTTTTTTCTTGAACCGGCAGTGACTTCATGATTTTCTCATTTTTCTCGTAAACTATGGAACGTACGGGACCGCTTCTTTAGGCAGTTTTTATGTACTCTCAACGAGAAATCTAGCTGTGCAGAATTTATACCGTCGTTTTGGGACACCCTGTATAAAATGTGTATTTACAACTATGAAAATAATTTTATTATTTTCCCTTACTCAACCGAATTTCTCTTACTAGAAACGTATATACTTTATTAGAAATTCTGTCGATACTGCATTTTTATTATCAATATGTCTAACCTCAAGACAAACGGGTGATTTAACAATAATTATTGAAACTCTGGAAATTTAGATTGCTAAAAGTATATCATTTACATTCGTATTTCGCAAATTAATGAATTTAAAGCTTCACGTGTTGATACCTCTGACTTAATTCACACACAAATTACAGAGAGCGACATTTTTAAATGAAAACTATTGAATTCCCAGAAATTCTCTCCCTGTCTGACAGTGACATGTCAAAGGTCCTTTCAAGAAAATCGGGGTTCGTTTGGATATCTATTTGGATACAAATCAAATTCATTAGGTTTAACCTGTAAGCCTTTCATTTCCTCCCAAGCTAAAAATACATCTCAACATTTTCTACAGCATTATCAGTATGCGCATCACATGGATATAGGTTAGATGTAATAAAATTGTTATTTTCTTATTGGATGTCTGCTAGTTTGTAACTAGTAAACTCAATTACCTTCTGCCTTGGAAGTGCTAAGGAGAAATTGCTTATGTCGTCAATTAAAATAAGCATTTATATTTGCATAATAAATATTATAACTATTTTGTGCGTTACTTCATTACTTTGAGTGATTTTCAATACGGGAAGCGAAATCCTTTTCCTAACTTGAATTCGTTGTATTGGGAATTAAGTCAATTAAAACAGATATTTAGATTTGAGTAACAAAAGTTATTACAATTTTCTGAGATATTTCTTTACTTTGCTTTATTTTAAACAGAGGAAGTGAAATCCTTTTCCTAACTTACATTCGTTGAATTGGGAATTGTTTATGTCAATTTAAATAAATATTCAGATTTGAGTAACAGAAGTTATCACTATTTTCTGAGTTACTTCTTTACTTTGCGGGATTTTCAATAGGGGAAATGAAATACCCGGAATTCGTTGTATTGGGAATTATTTATGTCAATTAAAATATATATTTAGATTTGAGTAATAAAAGTTATCACTATTTTCTGAGTTACTTCTTTACTTTGCGGGACTTTCAATACGGGACTTGAAATCCTTTTTCTACACTGGATTCGTTGTATTAGGAATTGTTTATGTCAATTAAAATAAATATTTGGATTTGAGTAACAAAAGATATCACTATTTTCTGAGTTACTTATTTACTTTGTGTGATTTTCAATACGGGAAGTGAAATCCCTTTTCAACCCCGAATTCGTTGTATTGGGAATTGTTTATGTCAATTAAAATAAATATTTAGATTTGAGTAATAAAAGTTATCACTGTGAGTTACTTCTTTACTTTGCGAGGTTTTTAATATGGGAAGTGAAATCCTTTTTATACACTGAATTCATTGTATTGGAAAATGTTTATGTCAATTAAAATAAATATTTAAATTTGAGTAACAAAAGTTATCATTATTTTCTGAGTTACTTCTTTACTTTCCGGGACTTTCAATAAGGCAAGTGAAATCATTTTTCTTCAATGAATTCATTGTATTGGGAACTGTTTATGTCAATTAAAATAAATATTTAGATTTGAGTAACAAAAGTTATCATTATTTTCTGAGTTACTTCTCTACTTTCCGGGACTTTCAATAAGGCAAGTGAAATCGTTTTTTTTTTCAATGAATTCATTGTATTGGGAACTGTTTATGTCAATTAAAATAAATATTTAGATTTAAGTAACAAAAGTTATCATTATTTTCTGAGTTACTTCTTTACTTTCCGGGACTTTCAATAAAGCAAGTGAAATCCTTTTTCTTCAATGAATTCATTGTATTGGGAACTGTTTATGTCAATTAAAATAAATATTTAAATTTGAGTAACAAAAGTTATCATTATTTTCTGAGTTACTTCTTTACTTTCCGAGACGTCTTTACTTTGTGAGATTTTTAATAAGAGAAGAGAAATCCTTTTTCTACCCTGAATTCGTTGTATTGAGAATTGTTTATGTCAATTAAAATAAATATTTACGTTTGAGTAATAAATGTTATCACTGTTTTCTGAGTAACTTCTTTACTTTTTGGAATTTTTATAGGAAAAGTTATATTGGAATTTATTCATTTCAATTAAAATAAACATGTAGTTTTGCATAAAAAGAGTTATCCCTATTTTCCCATTTGTTTCGTTTATCTTAGAAATTTCCAACATGGGAAGTGAATTGAAAATTGTTTATATCAATTAAAATAAAATAAACTTTTAGATTTGAGTAAAAAGAGTTAGTACTATGTTCACATTTGTTTTGTTTACCTTAGAGATTTTCAATAGGGAGAGTGATATTCTGCTTCTGCCTTGAAAGTTATATTGAAAACTGTTTATGTCAAATAAAAAAATTAGATTTGCGTAAAGGAACTTATTATTATTTTCTCAATTGTTCCTTCTCTCTGAGAGATTTTCAACAGGGAAAGTGAAATCCTTCTTCTCCCCTGAAAGATGAATTGAAATTTGTTTACATCAACTAAAATAAACATTTAGAGTAGCGTAAAAAAAGTTATTACTATTTTCACATTCATTTCGTTTATCTTAGATACTTTCCACAGAAAAGTGAACCTCCGCTTCTGCCTTGAAAGTTATATTGAAAATCGTTTATGTCAGTTAAAAAAAATTAGATTTGCGTAAACAGAGTTATTACTATTTTCTCAATTACTCCTTTTCTCTGATTGATTTTAAAATGGGAAAGTGAAATCCTTCTTCTGACCTGAAAGTTGAATTGAAAATTGTTTATATGAATTAAATAAAAAAAAAATTTAGATTTGCGTAAAAAGGGTTATTACTATTTTCACATTTGTTTTGATTATCTTAGAGATTTTCAACAGGGATAGTGATATTCTGCTTCTGCCTTAAAAGTTAAATTGAAAATTGTTTATGTCAATTAAAAAATAGATTTGCGTAAAAAGAGTTATTACTATTTTCTCAATTGTTCCTTCTCTCTGAGAGATTTTCATCAGGGAAAGTGAAATCCTTCTTCTGGCCTGAAAGTTGAATTGAAATTTGTTTATATCAGTTGAAATAAACATTTAGATTGGCCTACAAAGAGTTATTACTATTTTCACTTTTGTTTCGTTTATCTTAGATACTTTCCACAGGAAAATGAACTTCCGCTTCTGCCTTGAAAGTTATATTGAAAATCGTTTATGTCATTTAAAAAATTAGTTTGCGTAAACAGAGTTATTACTATTTTCTCAATTGCTTCTTTTCTCTGATTGATTTTAAACTATGAAAGTGAAATCCTTCTTCTGCCCTGAAAGTTGAATTGAAAATTGTTTATATCAATTAAAATAAAATAAACATTTAGATTTGTGTAAAAAGAGTTATTTGTTTATCTTAGATATTTTCAATGGATATAATGTGATATTCTGCTTCTGCCTTGAAAGGTATATTGAAAACTGCTTATGTCAAATAAAAAAATTATATTTGCGTAAATAAACTTATTACTATTTTCTCAATTGTTCTATCTCTCTGAGAGATTTTCAACAGGGAAAGTGAAATCCTTCTTCTGCCCTGAAAGTTGAATTGAAATTTGTTTACATCAATTAAAATAAACATTTAGATTAGCGTAAAAAGAGTTATTACTATTTTCACATTTGTTTCGTTTATCTTAGATATTTTCCACAGGGGTAGTGATATTCTGCTTCTACTGTAAAACTTAAATTGGTTTGGTTTTGGAGTGCTACGGTCTAGTTTTTGCAACTCGAGGGCTAATGAGACCGGGATCTACTTTTTAAAGCCGAGTCCAAACGGCTGCGAACATCCATGCCATAGTGGGATTCGAACTCACGAAATCCGGTTCCGAAAGCAAAACACCCTAACCATTCGGCCATAGTTCGGCTAGAACTGAATTGAAAATTATTTATGTCAATTAAAAAATTAGATTTGAGTAAAAAGAATTATTACTATTTTTTCAATTGCTCCTTCTCTCTGGGAAATTTTCATCAGGAAATATGAAATACTTTTCATGAACTGAAAGTTGTATTGAAAACTGTTTATATGAATTAAAATAAAATAAACATTTAGATTTGCGTAAAAAGAGTTATTACTATTTTCACATTTGTTTCATTTGTCTCAGAGATTTTCAAGAAGGGAAGTCAACATCTGCTTCTTCCTTGAAAGTTATATTGAAAACTGTTTATGGCAAATAAAAAAATTAGATTTGTGTAAAGGACCTTATTATTATTTTCTCAATTGTTCCTTCTCTCTGAGAGATTTTCAACAGGGAAAGTGAAATCCTTCTTCTGCTCAGAAAGTTGAATTAAAATTTATTTATATCAGTTAAAATAAACATTTAGATTCGCGTAGAAAAAGCTATTACTATTTTCACATTTGTTTCGTTTCTTTTAAAGATTTTCAACAGGGATAGTGATATTCTGCTTCTGCTTTAAAAGTTAAACTGAAAATTATTTATGTCAATTAAAAAAATAGGTTTGCGTAGAAAGGGTTATTTCTATTTTCTCAATCGCTCCTTCTCTCTGAGAAATTTTCAACAAGGAGAATGAAATACTTTTTATGAACTGAAAGTTGTATTCAAAATTGTTTATATCAATTAAAATAAAATAAACATTTAGATTTGTGTAAAAAGAATTATTCTATTTTCACATTTGTTTCGTTTATATTATAGATTTTCGATAGGGATTGTGATATTCTGCTTGTGCATAAAATTTAAATTTAAAATTGCTTATGTCAATTAAAAAAATAGATTTGTGTAAAAAGAGTTATTACTATTTTCTCAATTGCTCCGTCTCTCTGAGAGATTTTAAACAAGGAAGATGAAATATTTTTTATGAACTGAAAGTTGTATTGAAAATTGTTTTTATCAATTAAAATAAAATAAACATTTAGATTTACCTAAAAAGAGTTATTACTATTTTCACATTTGTTTCGTTTATCTTAGAGATTTTCAACGGGGATAGTGATATTCTGCTTCTGCGGTAAAAGTTAAATAGAAAATTGTTTATGCCAATTAAAAAAATAGATTTGCGTAAAAAGAGTTATTCCTATTTTCTCAATTGTTCCTTCTCTCTGAGAGATTTTCCTCAGTGAAAGTGAAATCCTTCTTCTGCCCTGAAAGTTGAAATGAAATTTGTTTTTATCAATTAAAATAAACATTTAGATTAGCTTAAAAAAAGAGTTATTACTATTTTCACATTTGTTTCGTTTATCTTAGATATTTCCACAGGAAAGTGAACTTCCGCTTCTGCCTTGAAAGTTATATTAAAAATCGTTTATGTCAGTTAAAAAAAATTAGATTTGCGTAAACAGAGCTATTACTATTTTCTCAATTGCTTCTTTTCTCTGATTGATTTTAAACCGGGAAAGTGAAATCCTTCTTCTGCCCTCAAAGTTGATATGAAAATTGTTTATATCAATTAAAATAAAGTAAACATTTAGATTTGGGTAAAAAAAGTTATTACTATTTTCACATTTGTTTTGTTTATCTTAGATATTTTCAATAGTGATATTGATATTCTGCTTCTGCCTTGAAAGTTATATTGAAAACTGCTTATGTCAAATAAAAAAAATTAGATTTGCGTAAAAAGACTTATTACCATTTTTCTCAATTGTTCCTTCTCTCTGAGAGATTTTCAACAGGGAAAGTGAAATCTTTCTTCTGCCCTGAAAGTTGAATTGAAATTTGTTTACATGAATTAAAATAAAGATTCAGATTTGCTTAAAAAGAGTTATTACTATATAATATTATATAATATTTGTTATATAATATTATATAATTTTCAACAGGGAAAGTGAAATCCTTCTACTGCCATGAAAGTTGTATTGAAATTTGTTTATATCAATTAAAATAAACATTTATATTAGCGTAAAAAGAGTTATTACTATTTTCAGATTTGTTTCGTTTATCTTAGATATTTTCCACAGGAAAGTGAACTTCCGCTTCTGCCTTGAAAGTTATATTGAAAATCGTTTATGTCAGTTAAAAGAAAATTAGATTTGCGTAAACATTAAGTTATTACTATTTTCTCAATTGCTTCTTTTCTCTGATTGATTTTAAACTGGGAAAGTGAAATCCTTCTTCTTCCCTGAAAGTTGTATTGAAATTTGTTTATATCAATTAAAATAAAGATTTGGATTTGCTTAAAAAGAGTTATTACTATTTTCAAATTTGTTTCATTTATCTTAGAGATTTTCAACAGGGATAGTGATATTCTGCTTCTGCCGTAAAAGTTAAATTTAAAATTGCTTATGTCAATTAAAAAAATAGATTTGCCTAAAAAGACTTATTACTATTTTCTCAATTTTTCCTTCTCTCTGAGAGATTTTCATCAGGGAAAGTGAAATCCTTCTTCTGCACTGAAAGTTGAATTGAAATTTGTTTTTATCAATTAAAATAAACATTTATATTAGCGTAAAAAGAGTTATTACTATTTCCACATTTGTTTCGTTTATCTTAGATAATTTCCACAAGAAAGTGAACTTCCGCTTCTGTCTTGAAAGTTATATTGAAAATCGTTTATGTCAGTTAAAAAAAAATTAGTTTGCGTAAACAGAGTTATTACTATTTTTTCAATTGCTTCTTTACTCTGATTGATTTTAAACTGTGAAAGTGAAATCCTTCTTCTGCCCTGAAAGTTGAATTGAAAATTGTTTATATCAATTAAAATAAAATAAACATTTAGATTAGCGTAAAAAAAGAGTTATTACTATTTTCATATTTGTTTCGTTTATCTTAGATATTTCCACAGGAAAGTGAACTTCCGCTTCTGCCTTGAAAGTTATACTGAAAACCGTCTATGTCAGTTAAAAAAAAATTAGATTTGCGTAAACAGAGTTATTGCTATTTTCTCAATTGCTTCTTTTCTCTGATTGATTTTAAGCAGGGAAAGTAAATTCCTTCTTCTGTCCTGAAAGTTGAATTAAAATTTGTTTATATCAGTTAAAATAAACATTTAAATTCGAGTAAAAAGAGAGTTATTACTATTTTCACAGTCGTCTCTTTTCTTTTATAAATTTATAATAGGGGAATTGAACTGCTTTTTTACTTCCCTCTGAGATGTAAATGAAGTACTGTAAGCTCGAAAAATATCGGTTATCAGTCTTCAACAATTCGTTTGAAACACTACAATCTACTTTTTTGCTATTCTAGGGCTATCCAAACTACTAGCTACAGCTGGAAGTCAAATCTAAATGGCTACTAGTATCTATACTAGCAGCAGAACTCGAATCCACGAATTCTAGTATCCCGGAGCAGTGCTCCAATACTTGTACCATCATTCGTATCAGATGTTTTAAAAAAAATTGGTATTTAACCTTGCCTTAATGAATTTCGAATAAGTTTTCAAATTATTTCTTGCTTATGCTTAATAAAAATTTAAACCTGAAAGTTTAAATATCCATTTTGATGAAGCCTGAATTTATTTTGATTGTCTTAAAGCCCGAAATTGAAATAATTGAAAACCAGTTAACCGTAGGTTGTACAAATTGTATATTAATTATTGAATATTATCTCGAATTATCTGCCTTAAAGGCCTTTTCACATATTAGCTTGCACGTGTTAGCTTGTGATTATTTGTACTGGTGAAAAAAGGGGTACAAGTCTTGAGTTGCAGTGAAATGTTTTCAAATTATTTATTTTAGTTTAGATTGACTTGTAAAAAAGACTTTATTTTTTCTCTAAATTTTTTCTTTATCACATGCGTATTCTTCAATGAGAAAAGTTAAGCATCCTTTACTGAATCTGCTGTTTTTCCAATACATGCACATTGACAGGAGATAACAGACCTTAGTTGAAGCTGTAGTGCAGACTAAGTTGAAACTGTATTAGTCTGTAGGAGGTTACATATAACATTTCCTATAGAGGCCTTATCGTATATCAAAGGGAAAGCTTTTATTTAGCTTATAATTTCTGTTCCTGTTAAAGAATGCTTGGATTTTTTGTGTGATAGGGTAAATCTTTTAACCGATTAAAGGATTTATTACATGCCAGCCTGGACCAAAACATATCTATTAAATATTTTACAATTTTACAAGACAGATCCGTGAATTATTCATCGTGAAAAGAAATCGTAAACTAAGTCCGTTGCAATTTCAAAGCGAACGTGTTGACGTATGATAAACCTTTAGGGCTTCTGTAACCGTCTGTAAGAGGTAACATATAGCATTTCGAAAAATGGCTCTATTACACGTCAAACTGTACGCATGGATTTAGTTTACGGATCATTTCAGAATCCCAGGTTTTCAACGATATCCATCTCAGAATCAAAAGGATCGTGATAAAAGAAACCTTTAATGTATCTCCATAGAATGAAATCAAGGCTCGATAAATTCAGTGAGCGTGGAGACCAGGGAACATACTGAATTACGCTTCCCAGTTTCTTTTAATTTGCTCTGGCAGAGTGTAAATTTAATTACTTGCTGATGTATTTGTTCATTGTCAAGGTACAGAATGATTAATTTTAATCATTAAACGCGTTGTTTTTCACATATGCATTGTTATGTGAACGATTTTCTCACTTTACAGATTTCTTAATTTCGTTTTTTGGAAGCCGCTGTAAGCGTACTAAATTCTAGTTTTGCAGCATGTTTTACTTGATTCAATAAATTATGTTTTTGATCCTTATTCATTCGGAGGTTGAAGTAGTGCATTTTTTCACTGTTAGTTACTCCGTAAGAACCAACTACCTTGACCATGACAGATCTGACTTTTCCGTGTATGGATTCAAATGCGATTTTGCAACCTTACTATAGGCCTTCCCTAGAAGATTGCCTCAACATTTACAGGATACCCTGTATATATATTACAGCACGGGAAATTTAACCTTTTGACAGTTTAATTTTTTTTCCAGAAGTCGGTCAAAAAATGTCACATTTTTTAATTGCATTTTTTGTTTATTTTACATTTTTAAGTAAAGATATGTTATTAAAATTAACATTTCTAATATTTTTAAGCATTTATTACAACTTTTTTTTCTTTCTATGAAAGCATCATAGAACTGAAGTTTAGCTTTAGTCGCATCGATATCCAAGTTAGTTTTTGGTATTCCAGTAAAAGCAAATCTAGGAGGCGGAATTTTCACAATTAATTTAAAAAAATAATCATCTGTACTACTATCAGAGTCACTACTATCCAGGTCATCTAGTAAACTTTCGCTACTATCATTTACAGTTAATTTAGTTTCTGATTCCTAGTCACATTTCGAGTCGCAAGAAATTAGCTCCATAAGCTCTAAATTATCTATTATTTAAAAGTAATATTATGTCATTCAACTCTTACGTCAATAAAATTATCAGGCGGTTAGTAAAATATAACCAGAAAGCTATACACTGAAAGATAACAATTCGTCTTCTGATACAAAACATGCAAAAAAACCCGCGCTTTTGAACCAATCAGAGTAGAAAATACAATAAACTGCAAACTATAATTTACTGGACGAATGATTTGTTACTAAAATTGGAAAAAATACAGCCGAAACAGTGGAAGCGAAGTAGAAATCAGATTGCCCGTACTCTGTACGGGCTAATCAGTAAAGGCCCAAAAGCTGTGCCCGTACGGCGTACGGGCAAAACAGGGAAGGGGTTAATGGGAAATCTCGTGAATGAAGACGCAATTTACACTCGTTATTATATGACGGGTAATTTTTCTAATATACAACATAATAGGCGTAGAAGGAAGACTTGTGTCAACATCAATTTTTTTAAACTGTTTAAATAAAAGAAGATAATTATTAATGGATTAAACTTTTAAGTCAGGAGTGCTGTAGCTTTATTTACAAACACATCTCAATTCCGTGACATTTTTAGACGGAAATTAATGAATTCACGAAAATGTATCCTCTCCCTCAGTGACAGCTGTCATAAATCCTTTGATACAATAGTCTAGTGCTCCGAATGCAAATTAGAGACACAACAGAGTTGTTATATTAAGTCTATAATCCTTTCATTTCAAAATACGGAAAATATTTTCGATATCACTGTGAAAGACATAGGATTAAGCGTTAAATGTGATAAATATCTAACGTTAGTCCGGAGAGTCTGTTAGCGTATAACTACTGAAATAAATTACCTACTGACATAAAAACGTCAAATGGGAATGTTGATAGAAAAAAATACAATATACTAGTGTCACAAAAATGGTTAACCCCTTGCCTGTGACACCCGTAATCAGTTCGGGCAAAGCAAATGCGCCAATTTTGGAATGCCCAACCTGAGTTCGGTCAAGAGAAAAAAAGGTATTTCAATCCGCAATTGATTCGTCCAATGCATAATATTTAATTTCCATTCTTCCAAAAGATATACTTTCCCTCGAAAAACTTTGCTGTTTCGCGCCATTCCTAGGATACCGTATTAGCCCTCGTGTTGCAAAAAGTAGACCGTAGAGCTCCAAACCAAACCAAACCAAACCTAGGATACCGTAAAGGATTTGTGAAATTCAAATGAATCTGTGGGACATGAAATTTACGACAGTTAATAGAGATAATAATATTGTTGTATTAGTTTATTATATTTATCTAGAAAATTATGTCACTTGGTTTATTTTGCTGAAATTTAAACAAATATGACTTTAATCCATTAATATTTCCCATGTATGAAAAAACATCGAAAACAGTAGTTATTTCGTTTAAATTTTTGATTCAAAAATAATCTATTTCTAATAGTTTGATGGCAACAGTGAACAAAATTAAAGAGAAGAAAAATTTCCATTTTTGGCTTTATTTTTGATGTGATCAGCATTTTCAACATAACGGAAAAAAAGTTGCCTATCAATAAGAATTCATATCAGATACGAGGGGCATCTAGAAAGTAAATTTCCCGATGTTTTTTCCCTTTAAAGTAAACGTAATTAGCCGTGTCAATTGCTCATGCATAACAGCTATATGATGTATCAATCATATGTCAGCTGAACAGGTCCCGACTCGTGTCAATAGAGTGGTAGCAATGGTCAGAAATGGAACCTCTAATTCCTTCTCCCGCCGCCTGCAAGTTTCGGTCTGTGATCTTGAAAGCACAAAGCATTTCGCCAATTGAAATTCATTGTCAGCTCTATCAGGTTCATGAGCCGAAACTGACACCCGAGCACAAAATTCAACGCTTAGGAGCAGAACTGACATTTCTGCTACGGTATCACGATGACGGGGACGAGTTCCTCGACAGTATCGTCACGCGCAATGAGACTTGGATTTCGCACATCACCCTGGAAACCAATCAGCACTCAATGCATTGGTGTCATAGTGGATCTTGGCTCAGGACCAAATTCAAACAGACGCAGATGCACGGTGTTCTGGGACAGGAATGCTGGTTCCATTCACAGGCGACAGAGTTCTAAGACAGAGGGATACAAAAGTGATCCCACAATAGGACAAGTGTCTCAATTCTGGTGGTGCCTATCTTGGAAAATAGCTGAAATAGTGCTGTACTTGTTGCCAATAAATATGTCCCTGCAAGTGTGAGTTATTGTTTTATTTTAAATAAGGAAACTTAATTTCTGGATGCGCCTCGAAGATCAACGTATTCATATGCAGCTGCAGCAATGCTTTTTAAACAATTGAAATAATGTTTTAAAAGTCCATTTTTAGAAAATAAGTATAAACATATTTTATATGCAGAAAGTATTTTAAAGAGCTCCTGCTTCATGCTTTATGATACGGAATAAAAAAGATAGTATGACAACAGCAAAATATTATGTTTAGAAAATACTATATAATGAAAAGTCTCAATATTAACACTGCAAGTCTTTACTAAATCACAACATTTTATATTGCAGTGTGTCATGCAATGTTTTGCGCAATATTTAAATTTAACCTTCAAAATTATTTTTGTTGTGCTACTTTTTCATACATATCTAACTTTTTTTTAGTTTTACTCCATTCATTTCACCTCCCGTCGTTACAGAGTACGGATGTCCTAGGCAACAAAAGTATTTTGTGTTTTCTATTCCAAATTTGTCTACTCTCTAGATTTTTGTGTTATGAACTCACTAATCCACGACACTATCCATTTATTTCCTCTTTTTAACTGCTTATCTTCCATTCGTTGCCATTTTTATGCTTACTTTAGAAATTTCTAGATTTTAGGGTTACTGTTAAAATATCTGGATTTCTAGATTTTTAGATTTCCCATAGAATCCAATTAAACAAGATCAGTTGTTTAATTAGTTTAACCTCTATATAATAATAGCCTAAGTTATCTATTCGTCTGTCCTCGAATTTATGAAGCGGTTGGACATAGAATGGATAGAGGCATCCATATTGGATTCTTGAGGAGTAAGGTTAGCAAAATTCAAAACAACTCTTTTAAACGTTCGACATCCACCCCTTTCTCCCTTTTCGATCGTTTAATGCCATTATTCCAAGCCCTATTTTCCCTTGTTAAAAGCAGGTGATTAAATTCATCAATTTATCACATTATAAGTAGATGAGAATAATATTTTTGTCTAGAATTATGACGTCATTCCTTTAACCATCTCATTTAATCCTGTCTTATTTTATATTATTTAAATATCGTCTGCATTATTTTTCATACGTTTTATCGCTGAAATTAGATATTACATAAATAATATTCCTTTATAGTTGGTTTAAATCATAGATTAGGTACATTATGTCATACCTTTAACCATCTCATTTAATCCTTTCTTATTTTATATTATTTAAATGTCGTCTGCATTATTTTTCATCCGTTTTATTACTGAAATTAGATATTACATAAATAATTTTCCTTTATAGTTGGCTTAAATCATAGATTAGGTACATTATGTCATACCTTTAACCATCTCATTTAATCCTTTCTTATTTTATATTATTTAAATGTCGTCTGCATTATTTTTCATCCGTTTTATTACTGAAATTAGATATTACATAAATAATTTTCCTTTATAGTTGGTTTAAATCATAGATTAGGTACATTATGTCATACCTTTAACCATCTCATTTAATCCTTTCTTATTTTATATTATTTAAATGTCGTCTGCATTATTTTTCATCCGTTTTATTACTGAAATTAGATATTACATAAATAATTTTCCTTTATAGTTGGCTTAAATCATAGATTAGGCACATTATGTCATACCTTTAACCATCTCATTTAATCCTTTCTTATTTTATATTATTTAAATATCGCCTGCATTATTTTTCATCCGTTTTATCGATGAAATTAGATATTACATAAATAATTTTCCTTTACATTTGTTTTAAATCATAGATTAGGTACATTACGTCATTCCTTTAACCATCTCATTTAATCATTTCTTATTTTATATTATTTAAATATCGTCTGGATTATTTTTCATCCGTTTTATCACTGAAATTAAATAATTTTCTTTTATATTTGTCGTAAATCATAGATTAGGTACATATGTGATAATTTTAAATTTAATCATCGATTATTTTGTTGTTGTAATGAAACTTTTATCACCGGTATTAACAACAAAGTCTTTTCATAAAAGTCTAGGAGTCTATTTCACGGACTAATAAATATCTAGCGTTTAAGTTATATATCATTGAAAATTAAGAAGTTCATTCTTTTGTGTGTTTGTTTTGTATACATAACCACACGGTTTGCAATCGATTCGCTAAATTTTGGATATCATTCTTATATACCACCAAATAATCACTGTCATTATTAAGTCATTTGTCATTATTATTGCTGTTCATCCTATCGCGTAATATGATAAGATAAATTAAAGTTGGCAACTAATATGCAATCCTTAAAGATAAACAAATTATTCAGCATGTATCAGATAATTCTCAGCCAAAAAACAAATGTCCTCATAGGGTACATTACATTCTGGAAAATTAAAAATTTTACTGATCCCGTCATATGATTAGCTATATGCTAGTACTTAAATACTTAATTTTCCATAATTTATGTTAGATACGAAATGCATTTTTGTTTCTTGCCATTTCAGTTTAAATGAATTTTAATGTAGACGCTGATGAATATACACCCAGATTTTTGCACTCTTACAGGTTTTTAAATATTTTTCCGCATTAAAGTTCAACCAGTTTAACTGCCATTAATGCATAAATATGCTTAATTGTACCATACAAAATTCAATTAAATTTTTTTATCAATGAGAAATTTTTACGTTTTCTAATTTTAATTTTAAACGATAGAAGACAAAAAAGTAAGCAGGACAGTACCTATTTTTCTTTCATTTGAGGGCCTAGTTAGTGATTTCTAATGGGTTTTATAGCGGACTCTTTAACGTCTCTCAAAAACGATACTTTTCCTCCGCCGAGTTTGTGGCGTCATCGTTCAAGAAAACACCGACTGCCTATACTGTTTACATGTTAAAAGGCAATATTAAAGGCAATAAAATTGTATTGCTATTTACAAATGTATAAATAATTACGTAAAGCCTTTTGAAGATTTTACATTTCTTTTCATCAAATTTAAAATATCTAATTATTGGTTTGGTTTTGGAGCGCTATGATCTACTTTTTGCAACACGAGGGCTAATGAGAACGGGACCTCCCACAATAAATACCTCCTCTAATTTTTATTTTAATATTACATCCATCTCTATTTATAAAAAGCGATGCTACTACAATTGTGTGTATATGATATATGTATATTTATTTGACTTGTCTTGTCTACAAACAGAAAAGCTGTGATTAGCATGAATAGAATATCAATACATGTTAAGTAAAATTGGATGAATATATACATTATTGTACATACCTTTGGGTTTTAATTCCGGGTATTTCTGCTCCCATAAAATCCGGGTTTTTTTCTCAAGAACGAAAACATTGACATTATGTCAATTTTGGGAGGTTGTCCGACTGTACTTTGGTAAATCAAGTTAGAAGAGTCATTTACAACAAACTGAGATAATTAATCTATCGAGATCGATAAAATAAACCTTCAGATTTAAATAAAAATAAATTTTGAGGAAAATTCCAGGAACTTAAAAAAACAAAATCGGAAAATAGTGCGCGCTTACAAGCAATAAGAAAATATTGGATATCGTGAACGATGACGTTACAGCTAATCACGGAGCGTTTTGATGTGACGTGATTTCCGATTAACTTTAAAATTAATTTTTTAAATAATGGACCCAGTTTTTTACATTTTTGAAAATTTTTTTGGAATTTACGAGTCTGAAATTATCAGAAAAATACTAAGTTGTTCGACCCCCCTCCCCACATGTGCAAATTCCTCATTCAGATAATAAAATACATGATTATGAAGTAAAATAATTTTGTCTGATTAGAAGACTACTGAAAACAGTTATAAGTTAAAATTAATCTGCATTCGGTTACTAAAGCTTAAACTGTCAGGGGATTTGCTATCTATTAATTGCTACTGTATTTGTCAGAACCAATTTACTTACTAAAGAAAATATTTCGAGTCAAAAATTATTTCTCTAACAAAGTACGGTGAAAAGATTAAGAATATTAATTGCGGTAAAGGAATTTTTTAAATTTCATTATACAAAGAATTTGGAGTTATATATTAAAACCATGGAATAAAAATTAATCCTAGATTTAAATTTCGATACTTAAAATAATCACATCTTTTTTTACAATTCATCATCGAAATATATCCTCCTTTTTTTCGAATGAAGTTTTTTCAAGTTTTTTAATGACACTCTAGCTTTTAAATTAATTAGTTTTAGTGGTTCAAGTAGCATGTTTTTACAATAACATTAAAAAACAAACACATGAAAAAAAGGGTATGCCATTACTGGCAAGATAATTTTCGAAAAATGGATGGCAATTACTAAATTTTTATATGAAATAAAAAATAAGTAACTGTTTTATTCTGTAAACTTCGGAGATATATGACATTAAAGCTTTTAGAAAATTAAAAATCAAGTAAGTACTGTTCAAGTAGTATTTTTTTACAATAACACGAAAATAAACACATAAAAAAGGATAAGTCCTTACCAGCAAGATAATTTTCAAAATATGTATGAAAGAAACTAAATTTTTATGTGAAATAGAAAATAAATAACTGTTTTGTTCTGTAAACTTTGGAAATATATGACATATTAAAAAGCGTTGATAAAAATTAGATTTTATTGTATTAATCATTAAATTATATAGTTTTAATAGTTCAAGTAGCATGTTTTTACAATAACATGAAAATAAAAGCATTAAAAAAGGTAAGTCATTACTAGTAAGATAATTTTTAAAATATGTGTGAAAGAAACTAACTTTTATGTGAAATAGAATATAAATAAATGTTTTATTCTGTAAACTTTGGTAATATATGACTTATTAAAAGCGTTAATAAAAATTAGCTTTAATTATATTATTCATTTTATAGTTTTAGCTGTTCAAGTAGCATGTTTTTACAACAACATGAAAATAAACATATAAAAAAGGGTAATTCATTAACTTTAAGATAATTTTCGAAATATGTATGAAAGAAACTGAATTTTTATATGAAATAGAAAATAAATAACTGTTTTATTCTGTAAACTTTGGAAATATATGACTTATTAAAAATCGTTAAAAAATTAGATTTCATTGTATTATTCATTAAATTATATAGTTTTAACAGTTCAAGTAGCATGTTTTTACAATAACATGAAAATAAAAGCATTAAAAAAGGTAAGTCATTACTAGTAAGATAATTTTTAAAATATGTGTGAAAGAAACTAACTTTTATGTGAAATAGAATATAAATAAATGTTTTATTCTGTAAACTTTGGTAATATATGACTTATTAAAAGCGTTAATAAAAATTAGCTTTAATTAAATTATTCATTTTATAGTTTTAGCTGTTCAAGTAGCATGTTTTTACAACAACATGAAAATAAACATATAAAAAAGGGTAATTCATTAACTTTAAGATAATTTTCGAAATATGTATGAAAGAAACTGAATTTTTATATGAAATAGAAAATAAATAACTGTTTTATTCTGTAAACTTTGGAAATATATGACTTATTAAAAATCGTTAAAAAATTAGATTTCATTGTATTATTCATTAAATTATATAGTTTTAACAGTTCAAGTAGCATGTTTTTACAATAACATGAAAATAAAAGCATTAAAAAAGGTAAGTCATTACTAGTAAGATAATTTTTAAAATATGTGTGAAAGAAAATAACTTTTATAT
>CM063499.1:24705084-24732584 GCA_032207245.1 Pardosa pseudoannulata
GTTTCTCATTTGATTAGTAAGAATGATCTTTGTTAAATGGTTTGCAATGTCAGATAGAAATGAATATCCGACACATTATAGTCAATTACATTTTGTATCAATATCAGTTTGCTTGTACCTTTAGTAAACCGATTCAATCCACCTAAATCATGATCTTCCTCATCTTCTGTTTCCCATGGTATTAGTCAAAGTGACCTTTTTACTGGATATGCATTGTCAGACTGGAATAAATATAGGAGCCATCGTAGTCTATTGCATTTTATAACAATACCAGGCTGCTTGTACCTTTGGTAAACCGATTCAGCCACCTAATTGGCTTCCTCGTATTCTGTTTTCCATGGGATTAGTAAAAGTGAGCTTTTTAATTGGTTTTGCACTGTCAGATAGAAATAAAAGTCAGGGTAATCGTGATCTATTGCATTTTATAACAATATCAGGTTGTTTGCACCTTTTGTAAACCGATTCAATCCACCTATTTGGTGGTCTTCCTCGTCTTCTGTTTCTCATGGGATTAGTAAGAATGATCTTTTTTACAGGGTTTGCAATGTCAGATAGAAATAAATATCGGAGTCATCGGAGTCTATTGCATTTTATAACAATACCAGGTTACTTGTACCTTTGGTAAACCGATTCAGCCATTTAATTTGCTTCTTCGTCTTCTGTTTTCCATGGGATTAGTAAAAGTGAGCTTTTACTGGGTTTGCACTGTCAGATAGAAATAAAAGTCAGAATCATCGTGATCTATTGCATTTTATAACAATATCAGGTTGCTTGTACCTTTGGTAAACCGATTCAATATACATAATTGGTGGTCTTCCTCGTCTTCTGTTTCACATGTGATTAGTAAAAGTGAGCCCTTTTAGTGAGTTTGCATTGTCAGACTGGAATAAATATCCGAGCTATCGTAGTCTATTGGATTTTTTAACATCAGGTTGCTTGTACCTTTGGTAAACCAATTCAACCCACCTAATTGGTGGTCTTCCTCGTCTTCTGTTTCTCATGGGATTAGTAAAAGTGATCTTTTTTACTGGGTTTGCAATGCCAGAGTGGAATGAATATCCGAGCCATCGTAGTCTATTGAATTTTACAACATTACCAAGCTGCTCGTACCTTAGGTAAACCGATTCAATCTACATAATTGGTGGTCTTCCTCGTCTTCTGTTTCCCATGTGATTAGTAAAAGTGAGCTCTTTTAGTGAGTTTGCATTGTCAGACTGGAATAAATATCCAAGCCATCGTAGTCTATTGGATTTTTTAACAATATCAGGCTGCTTGTACCTTTGGTAAACCAATTCAATCCACCTAATTGATGGTTAGCTTCATCTTCTGTTTCCCATGGGATTAGTAAAAATGAGCTTTTTTTACTGAGTTTACATTGTCAGATCCAAATAAATATCGGAGCCATCGTAGTCAATTGCATTTTATAAGAATATCAGGTTGCTTATACCTTTGGTAAACCGATTCATACACCTAATTGGCGTCTTTGTGTTCTGTTTCCCATGGGATTAGTAAAAGTGAGCTTTTTTACTGGGCTTCATTAGTCAGACTGGAATAAATATCCGGGTCATCGTAGTCTATTGGATTTTTTAACACTATCAGGTTGATTGTGCCTTTGGTAAACCGATTCAATCCACCTATTTATCGTCTTCTCGTCTTCTGTTTCCCATGGGATTAGTAAAAGTGAGCTTTTTTACTGGATTTGCATTGTCACACTGGAGTAAATGTCCGAGCCATAGTAGTCAATTGCATTTTATAACAATATCAGGTTGCTTGTACCTTTGGTAAACCGATTCAATCCCCCTATTTGATCGTCTTCCTCTTCTTCTGTTTCCCATGAGATTAGTAAAAATTAGCTTTTTTTACTGGGATGACAATGTCGGATCAGAATAAATGTCCGAGACATCGTAATCTATTGCATTTTATAACTTGAAGAATATCAGATTGCTTTTACCTTTGATAGATTTCAAAGTTAAGTACGATCTCTAGCTATTAATCTCATGGACTACACCAAAAATTTTTCTCAAAATTTGAAGCTCAAAGGTCAATAATTTGTTTTTATGTAATTTGTATATTGCATAGTATTTATTCACTTCCATAAAACAGAATAGATCGTATTAATGCTTTATAGATGTTAATTGTAGTATTTAAGCTTCCAAATCAAGATTTTAATTTGTTTTTAAGGTCATAATAACATTTATTTAGAATGATGAGCCTGTTGTTTATATCTATACGGTCAAATTGTTGTTAGTGGTAATGATAGATCCAAGATATGTGAATTGTGACACTGTTTAAAGGGTGTAACTTTTCACTGAAAATGGCATTAATTTAGATCACCCACTACAAAAAGATAATAATTAATACTTTCTATTTAGAGAATAACTAAATAAAACTTCTAAGAAGTTTTTCCTAGTCCATTGAAATTCATTTCTAATATACAAAAAAATATTAAGTGAATTAACTTCTTTCATGTCACTAGAAATCTGTTTATTTTTATTAGACTAGACAATTTGGCATTACATGTTTCACTTCATTAGATAATTCAATTCGCTCCCACGCTATCAGACAGTCAGTAATGAGATTAGATGTTTACCACATTTAACCTCGATTTGGGTGACTTGCATAGTGATGAGAAAATAAAACTGGCTATGTATTTATAGATCGGGTGGAAATGAAAAGCTGGTATACTTCATTTAATAAATCTGATTTATATCCAAATAATTTTTCAAACGAGAGATAATTTGTTATAAGGACCTGGGAGCAAGGGAAAAATTCCATATTCCATGCTTGTCGTGTAGTCCTCGTTTTTATTTGAATATTAACCTGTGATCAAATGTATAGTGGGATTTTATTTGGATTGCGTTGTGTAAAAGTATTTTAGTACTGAATTTAACCACATTTTCTGAGAAACTACAGACATAAGATATGAAAATAAACTCAAAGATAAATTAACAGCATCCGAAACTAGCTTAATATAAAAAAAGATAAATTTATTATAATATATATACATCTATGTACATACAAAACTGATGCTAATTTTCATAAAATAAGCTTTATCAACAACTTCTAAATTAGTTCTGACAATAATTTTTTAATACTTAAGCAATTATGTAAATATAAGAGAGAGGACCTAATCTCAATTTCAAAATGTATGTAAAAGGGGATACCTTTGGGGAACTAAAAATGGTGTGCCCAGAATACTACTGGTTGATGGGTATCTATGGATCTTTCGTCGGTCTGGTCAGGGGCTTCCTATTAAGTGTTTGGGGTGCGGCCGTGCTATTTGATGCAGGAACACTTCCTGTCGGACTTGGCTGGACTCTCGAACTCGTTCCGTCGGACTACTCTCTTCGTCTGGACTACCGAACACCTTCCCTCGGATTTGTCTAGTCTATTCGACTCTCGAACCTCTTCTGTCGGACTCCTCTCTTCGTCTCGACTATCGAACACCTTCACCGTTTTCTTTTTTTTTCGATCTTTCTTATTTTATTAATTTCATCCTTGTCCCCTCTTCCTCCTTATCCTCCAATCGGAATAGTTGTAAGAATCCAATTGGTCTGCTTAAACCCCGCCTTGAGACCGCCAACGTGGAAAACCTTATCCCTTCTAATTGGTCACTGTCCGTTAGGGACTCATAAATAACTCCACAAAGGTACATTTTTATTTAATGTCAAGTACGGAGACGGGATTCTGATCTGGGACTAGGATCAGAACCCCGTCCGAGACCACCATACAAGACAATAATATCCGTTGAATATAAACATATGGTACTCTGTCTTTTACAAAGATGTGATGAGGTCAGATTTAGATCCCGAGCATTTTACTTCTTGTATGAATGAATAAATTATATAACTGATCTAAATCGCCTCATCTCAATGCTTTATCATATAAAAATATAGTAATTAATATAAAAATATATTAATGACTATACATTTCGGGCTTATTTTACAAAAACTGGAAAACAAAAATACTGTGTATGAGTAACGGAAGTCCTCTTAACTCATTTCATTCACTAAAAGTGAGTGTGTGATTGAATTCGAATGTAAGTAAAATATGTAATAGAAATGAGTAATGAAGTTTGTGTCTCGTAATACGCAATAGATATCAATAATGTCACCACGAATGTCGCCAAGCTGCCAAATTTGGCGATGAAATAATTTCCTGAAAAGGAAATAAATATGTTTTTGTTAATAACGTGGGGTACTTGCTTGTTAAGCATACGTCCATAGAACACCACTGATTTTATTGATCAATTTATTGTGAGATCACCATATATGTGCCTAACATTACTTCCTAGAACAATACAAACAATGTGGAGCTTCGTAATTGAGACGTAGGAACCAAACAAAACACCCCTAGATTTTCTATTTATTTTATCCAGTGCAAAACATGGGAAATTTATATCCTGTGGATGACCATTATCCCTTTAAAGCCCAAATTAACAAATTTTGGAATATTTCCTTGAAATCGATAGATATGGGTAGAAATGCATAAATTAAGAGTATTTAAAAAGCATTTTGAAAATTTTTAACTGCAACCATGTTTTTTAAGCCGTCCTCATTTGATGACGCTGGGAGTTTGTATGTAAAAATGTAAACATTTTTAAAATGATTTTTTTACACAAAATTATACAGTTTTAATGTATAAATCAAATAATAGACAAAATAACGTTAAAAATTAAAATTTATTTTTATACATACAAGAAAACTTTCTATTTTACATTTTTAAGCTTGAATTTTTGTATGAAAAAGAGGAAAATATTGGATACATAATGTTGCATTGCATTCCATACGATATGTTCTAGGTTTTGAAGATCAGTTATCATATTGGCAACGTCTTTGTTTCATCCTCTTGCCAATAGCATGATGAATTTAGTCAAATTTTACGTCAGGAAGCACATGGTATCTGGATGTTAGCTGCCTTTGTGTTGGTCTTCCTGGCATTGTTTTTGAATCGGCTCAATTTTTCAAACAGGTTACTGCAATATATCTTATTATTAGTTTATATTGTCACGAATATTCGAATGAACACACCATTTAATTTAACAGAAGAATTTATTGAAACTAAGTAGCAACTCGCAACTTTACAAGATCGAGAAGTGGCCTACAACTAGTGGGTATCAGCTTTTATACCGGAACAGAATATTCGGGAGATAACTAATTTACATATTAAAGAAAGATCTAGAATGTTCAAGAACATAAGGAAACATTAAATAACATTTTTAAAATAAAATCCGTACTTTGGACAAACCGCCATGGCAAGCATCGAACCCACAATCTCCTGGTCTAGATCGCGTGCTTTGACCATTCGGCCACTGATCTCGTCGGCTAAATTTTTTTATGCGGTAATATTATTCGTTTCCACTATCAAATTATCAGCATTTCTCTTGGAAGAATTTTACAAAGTCCCAAATGAGTAAGTCGGAGTTTCATTCATCCATACAACTCACTCTTCTCTTTTACGTTTACAGGAATTAATTTCCTTTCTTTTTTATCCAAAATAATACCAATATTATGAGATATTCTGGTATTATCTGGGCCATCATTATTATCTAGTATTCTAATTTCTAATGTATCGGCAACGTCTGATATAACAGTAATACCCAAATTATCATCATCAAATTATTCTTCATCTGTTAGATCATCGACATCAGGAGCATTGCTATAATTTCTGCCTCTGTTTCTTCAGATAAAACATAAGCAGCTGCATATTCTAAGGTTTTGAATATTTTATTTCTACTCATCTTTTAGTTTTTCTACATAGATTATCTTCAAAAAAATGTAAAAAACATTTGAGAAAAAAATCTGAATACTGAATACGAATTATAGCCAAACGCCCATCGTCCTCAAACGATGACGGACTACTTATCCTGATAACTACGGCCACATTAAAAACTCTAAATAATAATAAACATTCTAATGACCATAAATGGCCTATCTAGATTACATTTATACCAAATTGAAAGAACTTACCTCATAAATTATTTGCCAAACCGCACTATACAAAATGTGTGGTGCGATTACCAAACAAGCGGGAAATTCTACTGCATCTATCTCGCACTTTTTTTTACTTAATTCCAAAGAAATATCATATCTGATACTGTATAGGCTTCTATTTATCAGAACCGTTGGTAAATAAAAGAATATTTTTTCACTTAATAAAGGGAAATGAGGTTTTTTACAGCATCATCATATGAGGACACTGGGCGCTAATGGGTTAAGAGATAATGTCAGATTACTGGCATTACATTCTTAAAACTACTTCAAAATTTTAAACTGCATAATTTTTAAATATTTTATAATAAAACTATACTCCTCGGCGCAATAGTTCCAAGGGGACCAGGGCCTACGGTGCCAATCTCAATTTCCGAGACCAAGGTCCCTGATGTGCGAAGCATATGTCCCGGTTAGGTGGTCAATCTTATTCGGAACCCCCAGTGTTTAGTTCTCAAACATGCTTGATCCTCAGTTTGTCTATCTGCAATGTCTGTTACAACAGGAGTACCCAAATTATCATCATCAAATTGTTCTTCATCTGATGTTCTTCATCTGAATAGATGGAAGGCTGAGTCAACCAATGCCCAGTCCGGAGATAGAAACACGGACCTGTGTCGTGGTAGCGCATTTTATAATAAAGGCATATAATAACTATATAGAATGTCTCGAACTGCGAAAATTTCAGCCAGACATTTGTATGTAACTGGTTTTTGTAATACCTTCTCACTTTCCATTGGATCAGAATAAACACCAATAATTTAGATTTAATATGTTAAGTCCCTTGTAAACGTTGATAAATGTTCTGCAATTTATTATAAATTAATTCCTACTTTTATCCATTCAGATCTTTTTTCATTAAAAAAATGCAAAGGATGATTTAACAAATCTGAGAAAAATGGTGGATAAATCTAATAAGTTCAGTATAAAGATCCTGGAAAAATAATCAGTATTAATTCCCCGCTATCTGTGATTAATTAAAGACAGTATTTGTGATTGACGGGTAAAGAAAATACTATCCGTCGACAGAAAGGTGTAATTACTTGTACATCAGATGTAATTCCTAATTCACGGTAGCATTTGTTGAGATCTGTGTATTCAGCCAGATCTCCAGGAAATGCTAGTGTACAACAAATTACGGATCTCTTTTCCGTGACATTAATCCGAAAGTGATGAATGCGAGTAAATTATCAGGAGTGAACTTTCGCAATAACATGTCACTTCGGTATCACTTGACTTGTTTATTTTGAGATGTATTGTCTAGAGACTAAAAGATCAATCTAGATATGTGGAGAGTCCATATTCATTGTAAAACATTTCACAGGATTCTGAGAAGCAGTTTACGGATCCAAACCGAACAATGCGTATTAACCAATTGGTTTGATTCATATTTTTTTCGTAATTAGAATACCTGTGACAATGGGTCACGGCACCAATATTACGTACCAATGACTTATACCAGGCCTTTTGCGGTAACACAAAGAATTATGACACCAGATACAAATGAGCTAAGACTTACCTTTTGCAGACTCTTTATTTACAATTCTAATTTTAAACAGTCTGATGACGAAAATAAAACATATTAACCCCTTGCCTGTTTTGCACGTATACCGTACGGGCGCGGTTACTGTGCGGTTAATGATTTGCCCGTATGCCGTACGGGCAATTTGATTTTCTTTGTTGTTCTCACTGTTTTAGCAGTATCTTTTGTATTTCTAATGTCAACTTAATCGTATAGATGTCCACAAGATTTTAGTTTTCGGAAAGTATTCTGTTTTGTTTAAAAGTGCCTGCTTTCTGATAGGTTTTGTACTACTTTGCGAGTTTTTATCTTAAAGATTTTGGATTGAGTTTTGGAAAAGTTTTGGTTGCGGAGACACGCATAGAGTGTGTTCACAGTTCCATGTCAACGCGCTGACTGAAACTTATCTGTTTTCTAGCTCATCAAATAGCTGAAAAAATGCTTCAGCCTGACCGGATGATCCTAAAAGCTTACGCGAGCGTGGGTCTTTTTCATTTATTTTGTTATTATGAAAGAGTTCCCTTTTTAAAATCGCTTATAAATCACGTAATTTCCAACTACCCCTTTTTTAGACCTGACATATATATATATATGTATATATATACATATATATATATATATATATATATATATATATATATATATATATATATTGCTGCGCCGTTTACTCGGCGTTACTGAGCCGATCCCTTTTACTTTTAAATATTATTTTTACTCATTTAATTCTTAATAATACATTTTAATTTAATTGACCTTAAATCCATAAGGTTAAGGTTCAACTATCGGCTCAGGTTAATTAATTTCATTAGACATCAAAAGGAATTTAGATTAAAAAAAAATTTATTAATTATTTACATATGTACAGTAAATTGTATTATAACTTGTCACTGCTTTTTAAAAAATAGTAAAAATAGAACTTAACTGCAGAGAAAAGGACATCTTTTTTCAGCCAAAAATAGTATCACTCCAATCAAACTTAAAGAGAAAATTTACTATATATATTCTATTCATCTAATCTAAAAATCTCATCTCCTATCTAAAATCACTAACTAACTCCGTTCTCTCCTCTTTCCCCCGTATATATCCTCTAATCTTTTTTTTTCTTATTTTTCCGTATTTGGGAAAATAGCCACTCTTGAAATTCAGGTGGTCAGTTCTCAAATCTGATTTTTCATTGGATTAGTACCACTCATATTTATTTATTTATTTGCATTTTTATATTTATATTTTTTTCTAAACTCCCTTCTTGAAAATGCATTTCTTGAAAAACGTGCCCTTTTTTATCTTTTTTTTCTCTCCTTCTCGATATCTTTGTATACTGACCCTTTGAAGTATAGGGAGTTATTCGTAGTCGCGGCTTCTTTTATATTTTCCGAAAATACTTTCTCATTCTTAAATCTATAAGTGCTATCTTTGTATACACCTGTTAAATTCCGTTCTGTTCAAATCGTGCTAAGAGCTCATTTCAAGTTTTACAATCTTCTTTTGAAGTGTTTCCACAATTTTATATATTCGGACCTCAGACTGTTTTCTTTAATTTTCATAATACTAGCTATACTTCTTTTCTAAGAATGTGCGACATGATTTTTATGATTTTTTTCTCTTCTTACCAGGTGTATTTACACATATGCATTTTCCTTTTTTTAATAAAGCCTTAAATTTCTAAATTTGTGAATAACTTTGTAAGTCATTGTAAAAAATTTAGCTTTATATTACATTCGTGACTACATTAAGGCGCATACCACATATTTTGATATTATGTTTTCCAGCAATATATACATATTGTATATATAATATATATATATATTATTTAATAAATTAATATATATATATATATATATATATATATATATATTATATATATATATATATATATATATTTATTTTATATTTTATATATATATACATAATTACTTACTTTATATATATACATATATATATATATATATATATATATATTTATATATATATATATATATATATATATATATATACATATATATATATATATAAGTGTGTTTGTGTATGCGCGTGTGTGCGTAGATATGTATGTAGAATGTATATATATACATGTATGTACACATACACAGACAGATATATATATGCATATACATATATCAAAAATACACAGCATACATATATATGTATATATATATCTTACTTATATATATTGTTAGAAATAAAATACGAATCTTGAAATTTCAAGTTTCATTTAATAACGTCAAATAATGCTGTGAGAGAGAAAAAAATATTGTCACGAAGATTCAAATGAACACATCGTTTAACTTAAACGAAGAATTTATTGAAGCTAAGTAGCAACTCGCAACTTTACAAGATCGAGAAGTGGCCTACAACTAGTGGGTATCAGCTTTTATACCCGAACAGAATATTCGAGAAATAACTAATTTACATATTAAAGAAAGATCTAGAATGTTCGAGATCATAAAGCAGTAATAAACAATGTTTTTAAATTAAAAGTCCATTCTTTGGATCAACCGCCATGCCGAGCATAGAACCCACAATCTTCGGGTCTGGATCTCGCCCTTTGACCATTCGGCTACTGACCATTTGGCAAAGATTCTTTATGCGGCACTATTACCGCTATCAAAGATAAAATTTCATTCATTACCTGTACCATATGGTCGTTAAATTAATATAACCATTATGCATTTAAACCCTAGTTTTTGACAAATAACTAACCAAAGAGCCTTAATAATTTTTCGATTATCTTGTCTTTAAGAATAGTGAAATCCCTTAAAAATATAATATTGTTTATATTTTTAAAATCAAAAACCTTATAAATGTGTTAATAATAAAATATGAATCCTTAAATTTGAATTCTCATTTAATAACGTCACTTAATACTGCGAGAAAAAAAATATTACCACAGTTAAAGCTAAAACTTCATTTATTATTTATACCACACGATCGTTATATTAATAAAAACAATTGCACTTAATCCACAGTTTGTAGAAATACCTAACCAAAAACGATTAGGTAATTAATTTGTCGGTAACGGTTTTTTATTAATATTTGATGAAAATAGTTTTAATATAGATAATGTTTATATTAATGTAGCGAACATATGGTACATATGAATGAAAATATCTTTGATAGCGGTAATATTTTTTCTTTTATCACACCATTATTTGACGTTATTAAATGAAAATTGAATTTCAAAATTCATATTTTATTTCTAACAATATATATAATAATATTATATATATTACATATATATGTATGCTGTGTATTTTTGATATATGTATAAGTATGCATATATATGTATATCTGTTGTGTATGTGTACATACAAGTATATACATGTATATATCTTGTCTTTATAAGTAGTGAAATCTTTTAAAAGTATAATATAATACATAGTATTAAAATCAAAACCTTCCTCATATAATTAATAATAAAATATGAATCCTAAAATTTGAATTTTCATTTAATAACGTCACCTAATGCTGTGAGATAAAAAAAAATATTACCGCTCTAAAAGCTAAAACTTTATTCATTTTACCTGTACCACACGGTCGTTATCTGAAACCTTAATGGAATGTGTCGGAATTAAAAGTGGGACTCCGTCTAGAAAGACAGCTACCACTAAAAAAAAGGGAGACAGTAAACGAATTAGATGGAAACTCGAAACTGAAAGTTAATGTTTGAATGTGAGCTTGGAGTTAATGCTGAAAACACTTTATAGCCCCGACAAAATAGTGATGGGAGATCCCATTATTCTTATGCTAAATGACTTGCTTTATTAAAGTGGCGGAGATTTTGATGACGCCGGGAGGCTGAGGTTTAATAACAGCCTCCTTTGCGGTGTTAGACCTAAAACCATTCAACGCGGACAAAATTAAAAACGGCCATTATTGAGGTAATAAATAAACGCGAACCGTAACTGAAAACTCACTTTCTGGTTAATACATTTTTTGGGAATAACATTCCGGTAGTTGTAGATTCACAGAATGTTTCCTGAAAATGTCGTTTTAAAATTAATTGTGAGTTATGATTTGAGAGGAGATTTTAGTATTTGATTTGCAAAAGTAATTCTTAATGTACTATCATTTTTTATCTTGAGAAAAATTGATTTGTTGACTTATAATAAAGCAAGGTGCTTGCGGCTATGGTGGTTTAAGTCATTTTCTTAAACCATTGGCAGTTTGGAGAATAATAACTTGTTTATAATACGACTTTGTACTACCTTAATCAGTATAAAAAATATATGTTTCGACTACATATTAGAGGCCATTAAATGAGATTCTCAAACATTTTTTGGGAGTAACCTTCCGGTACTTGTAGAATCACAGAATGTTTCCTGAAAATATTGTTTTAAAATTAATTGTGAGTTATGATTTGAGAGGAGATTTTAGTATTTGATTTGCAAAAGTAATTCTTAATGTACTATCATTTTTTATCTTGAGAAAAATTGATTTGTTGACTTATAATAAAGCAAGGTGCTTGCGGCTATGGTGGTTTAAGTCATTTTCCTAAACCATTGGCGGTTTGGTGAGTAATAACTTGTTTGATAATACGACTTTGTACTTACCTTAATCAGTATAAAAATATATGTTTCGACTACATATTAGAGGCCATTAAATGAGATTCTCAAACATTTTTTGGGAGTAACCTTCCGGTACTTGTAGAATCACAGAATGTTTCCTGAAAATATTGTTTTAAAATTAATTGTGAGTTATGATTTGAGAGGAGATTTTAGTATTTGATTTGCAAAAGTAATTCTTAATGTACTATCATTTTTTTATTATGAGAGAAATTGATTTGTTGACTTATAATAAAGCAATGTGCTTGCGGCTATGGTGGTTTAAGTCATTTTCTTAAACCATTGGCAGTTTGGTGAGTAATAACTTGTTTGGTTATTACGACGTTGTACTTACCTTAATCAGTATAAAAATATATGTTTCGACTACATATTAGAGGCCATTAAATGAGATACTCAAACATTTTTTGGGAGTAACCTTCCGGTACTTGTAGAATCACAGAATGTTTCCTGAAAATATTGTTTTAAAATTAATTGTGAGTTATGATTTGAGAGGAGATTTTAGTATTTGATTTGAGGTAGGAATTATTAATGTACAATTTTTTTTTATCTTGAGAGAAATTGATTGAGTTAACTTATAATAGGGTAAAGTACATGCAGCAATGTCATTTCCTTAAACCATTGTCAGTTTGGTGGGTAATAACTTATTTAGGTAAATACGACGTTGTACTTACGTTAATCAGTATAAAAATATATGTTTCGACTACATATTAGAGGCCATAAATGAGATACTCAAACATTTTTAGTAAATTAACTTTAGAATCACAGAATGTTTCCTGAAAATATTGTTTTAAAATTAATTGTGAGTTATGATTTGAGAGGAGATTTTAGTATTTGATTTGCAAAAGTAATTCTTAATGTACTATCATTTTTTTTATCTGGAGAGAAATTGATTTGTTGACTTATAATAAATCAAGGTGGTTCCGGCTATGGCGATTTAAGTCATTTTCTTAAACCTTTGGCAGTTTGGTGAGTAATAACTTCTTTGGATAATACTACGTTGTACTTACCTTAATTAGTATAAAAATATGTGTTTCGACTACATATTAGAGGCCGTTAAATGAGATACTCAAACGCTAACACTGAGGTACTCAAACATTTTTTGGGAGTAACATTCCGGTAGTTGTAGAATCACAGAATGTTTCCTGAAAATGTTGTTTTAAAATTAATTGTGAGTTATGATTTGAGAGGAGATTTTGTATTTGATTTGCAAAAGTAATTCTTAATGTATTATCATTTTTATCTTGAGAGAAATTGATTTTTTGACTTATAATAAAGCAATGTGCTTGCGGCTATGGTGATTTAAGTCATTTTCTTAAACCATTGGCAGTTTGGTGAGTAATAACTTGTTTGGTTAATACGGCGTTGTACTTACCTTAATCAGTATAAAAATATATGTTTCGACTACATATTAGATATTAAATATACTCAAACACTAACACTGAGATACTATATTTTTTTAGTAACATTCCGGTAGTTGTAGATTCACAGAATGTTTCCTGAAAATATAGTTTTAAAATTAATTGTGAGTTATGATTTGAGAGGAAATTTTAGTATTTGATTTGAGGAAGGAATCATTAATGTACTATTTTTTTATCATGAGGGAAATTGATTGAGTTACCTTATAATAGGTAATGTGCTTGCGGCAATGTCATTTCCTTAAACCATTGGGAGTTTGGTGGGTAATAACTTATTTAGGTAAATACGACGTTGTACTTACCTTAATCAGTATACATTTATATATTTCGACTTCATATTAGAGACCATTAAATGAGATGCTGCTCATACAATAAAATAGTTTTTTTATACATTTATCCACTGATATATTTTAATTTTGTTTTATGTCTAACTTTCAATACGGTTTACATTAACATTTCTCTACATGACCAAAGGCATATAAGGCTTTCAATTTAACTTTAAACTCTTGCAGCTTTCTTTGGTTGGACCCATCTCGAACATCCTACATAGAGCTTCAAACAGTAATTTTTTCGTATTGGTTTAATAAAAAAAAATATCGATTATGTTCCGGATTTCGTTTCGCAATAAATAACGGTCTTCGGTTCGGTTTCGGTTCATGAATAATTTTATACATATTTATGAGTGTATATACTTATACATATATATACATACACATACATATATATATGTATGTATTATATCTTCATATATATGCATATATGTGTGTGTTATATAATTTTTGGAGATTCCTCACGTGAAATGAAATATTTATGCAGAATCCTATGTTTTCGTGTGTGCGTATATATATATATATAAATAATATATATATATATATATATATTTATATTTATATATATATATATATATATATATATATATATATATATATATATATATATATATATATATATATATATATATATATATATTTATATATAAATATAATATATATATATGTATATATATATATTATATATATATATATAATATTATATTTATATATATATATATGTATATATATATATATATATATATATATATATAATATATATTTATATATATGTAAATATATATATATATAAATATAAAATATATATATATATATATATATATATATATATGTATATATATACATATATATATATATATATATATATATATTTATATATATATATGTGTGTGTGTATATATACATACATATATATATGTATGTATGTATTTTACATATGTCTATACATATGTCTGTGTATATATATATATATATATATATATATATATATATATATATATATATATATATATATATTTTATATATATATATTTATATATATGTAAATATTATATATGTATATATATATGTATATATATATGTATATATTTTATATGTATATATATATATATATATATATATATATATATGTATGCATGTATCTGTTGTCCTGACTACCTCATTAAGCGTTTCATATAACATCGAGTTTATGTGAACTTTGTCACAAATTAGTCGATAGACAAATGTAGGATTAACTTCGATGGATGTAGGATTAACTTTTATTCTCTGGAACAGTGTTTGTGAAAATAAACACGTTACATCTACACCGATCTGGCATTACATTGCGAAACTTTGCTCCGAATATGCTGCTCGCATTTATCGTGTTAGGATTAATGTCACGAAAAAGAGATTCGTAAATTCAATTTCCAGATATCAACAAATGCTGCTCGGAGGTAGAATTTTTATCTGATAGACAAGTAATTACCCTTCTCTCTCTTCGGATAATGTGATCTTTACGCATCAATCACTGTCACTAATTATTCGCAGATAGCAGGCAGTTTTATACTGTCTCTATCTCTAGCAATTACTTACGCAATGTTTTCTACAACGCCCGCATGTTTCTGAGATTTGAATTAAATCACCCGTTGCCTTTTATTGGATGAATAGTGCTTTCGTGGGATTAAAGCATGTCATTTATTTTAAAAAATTTTATATTATTTTTGGATTTTATTATAGCATATACATACTTTTCAAAACACTTATATATAAAAAATATTTATAAACTAATAAATTGTCAATTCTATTAAACAAATAAAAGCTTTCGTGTTTCATTTATTAAACAATTCTATTTTGTTGTTGAAACAGCAAGATAACATAATTTTTAAAAAACGAAGATTATAATTGAGATACGGAAGCTACATCTCAATCTCCCCAGTAACCAAATTATGTTTTAATTTGTGTTCATATCACATCCGGGTCATCAATTTATACCACATACGTGCTTACCAAAACACATGTATAGAAGAAACTATTTCTACACTAATTAGTTCTCAATTGTAATGAACAATTGAAAGCTATTTTTGTCTTAATTTTTTTATTTATTTTGTTTCATTTATCCAATAATTAATTCCTTTTTTGTTGTTGACACAGCTAGTTAACATAGAGCTCAAGAAACAAAGATAATAGTTGAAGTAGAGAAGCTGCATCTCAGTTTCCCCAGTAACCAAGTTAAGTTTTAATTTGTGTGTTCATATCACATCCGGTTCATCAATTTATAGCACATACAGGCTTTTCAAAAATCATGTATAAAAGAAAATATTTCTAAGCTAATTAATCCTTAATTTTAATAAACAATTAAAGGCTATTTTTATCTTAAAATTTTTATTTATATCTTGTCTCATTTAAAGAACTATTCTTTTTTGTTGTTGTTGTTGACACAGTCAGTTAACATAATTTTCAAAAAACAAAGATAGAGGCGACAAAGATAGTTAAGACAGAGGCGCTATATCCCAATCTCCCCAATAAACAAGCTACGTTTTAATAACTAAATTTAATAACTAAGTTTCTGACTCCAGACCGGAAGTTTGCGCGTTCATATCACATCCGGGTCACCAATTTATAGCACATGCATGCTTTTCAACACACATGTATGGAAGAAAACATTTCTAAACTAATTCATTCTTAATTCTAATGAACAGTAGAAAACTTTTTCTATCTTATTAAACTATTATTTATTTCTTGTTTCTTTGATCCATTAAGGCGATTTCACGCAGCAGTGTACATTTCAACTTATGACGATTCTGGCTTTCGTTTCAAAAGGAAAGGCAGCTTATTGTTTGCCTATGGGCTGTCGTAAACATGAAAATGAATGGGAAGGGCATTAAAGCTGTTCATGACGTTTCATGAAATCGCTCTATAATTATCTTTTGTTGTTTACATAGTTAGTTAACATAATTTTTTAAAAGCAAAGATAATATAGAAAAAGATAACATAGATAACATAGATAACAAAGATAACATAGAAAAGCTACCTTTTAATCTCCCTAGTCACCAAGTTACGTTTAAATAACTGATTTTAAGTTTTTGACTCCAGATCGGAAGTTTGATTTTTCATATCACATCCGGGTCACCAATTTATAGCATATTCAGGCTTTTCAAAACACATGTATGGAAGGAAACATTTCTGAACAAATTAATTCTTAATTTTAATGAACAATTAAAGGCTATTTTTATCTTAAAGTTTTTATTTATTTCTTGTTTAATTTATCCAACAATTCTTTTTTGTTGTTGGCACAGCCAGTTAATGTAATTTTTGAAAAAAAACAAAGATAATAGTTGAGATAGAGGAGCTACATCTCAATCTCCCTAGTAACCAAGTTATGTTTTAATAACTAAGTTTAATAACAAAATTTCTGGTTCTAGATGAGAAAGCTACGTGTTCATATCACGTCCGTGTAACTTTTATAGCGCATGCATGCTTTTCAAAACACTTATATGGAAGAAAACTTTTCTACACTAATTCTTTATTAATTCTAATAAACAACTGAAAGCCCTAGTCAAAACTTTTATTTATTTCTTGTTTCGTTTATCCAACAATTCTTTTGTTGCTGTTGTTGTTACACAAAAACATAAAAACATAAAATAGCTATCGTAATAAGAGATAATATTTAAGATAGAGAAGCTACATCCCAACCTTCCCAGTAACTAAGTTATATTTTAATAACTAAATTTCTGACTGTATATCATAAAGTTGCGTGATCATATCACGTGTAGATGACCAATTTATAGCGTATACATGCTTTTCAAAACTCTTATATAGAACAAAACCTATCAAAATTAATTAATTCATAATTCTAATGAACAACTTAATGCCATTTCATCTTGTTAAATTTTATTTCTTATTTCGTTTATCTAACAATTTTATTTTTTTTCGGTGTTGTTGCCACATCAACAGAAAATAATTTTTGGAAAACAAAGATAATATTTGAGATAGAGATGCTACACTATAGAATACTAATATTTTTACAAACATTTTATTAATATTTAGTATTTACTAATATTTTTACAATACTTTTTTTTCAATATACTTCTTTTATTTCAGTTGATTGAGGAATTAAATATATTTTTTGCCTTCTGACTGTCAAAGCCGTATATGTACGTATTATGCTTATATGTACATATATACCCTTAAATATATACCGGTATGAGTACAATCTCCCTTTTTTTGATCAAAGCAAATTAGTACAGTTTGTAAATTATAATCTTTAATTGTAACAAACATGCATTTTCTCTTTATTTTAGGACTTTATTAACTCGTGGTCAATTTTTTGCCTAACTTTATAACTCTGTAAAAATATCAGCTGTAGATTTTTCTATTTATTTTAAAAATCTATTTGTAACTTCGATCTTGGACATTAGTGTAAGTATAGAGATAAGAATAGATATAGATACATACATACAGGGTGATTATAATTAAGGTCTGTCCACCTTTCATAAGCTTGTAAAAAAAAAGAACCACCGATCAGAATGATTTCAAAATTGAACTCAATGTACTGGAAGAAGGGAGGAACTGTGGAAAAATTTCACAGTGTTATCAATTGATGGCACTTTAAACAACATAATGAAAGTAGATTTGGCTTCAAGTCAAGTTTTGAATCGAAATAAGACAGTATTGACTTGAGTTACACCAGTAAACCAACAATTCAGTGTGAATGAGTGTTTTGGTTGGGTGATTGGAAAATGAAGCATATCCCCCCGTTTATATACCACATGAGACATGTCTAGATTTTGAATGTCTTTTAACTCGTATATCATGCCTCGTACAGTAACATCTATTGATATCTTTTGAAACTTTTTCTGGGCCACGGTAGCTCAGTCTGCAAAGGCAGCGATCTCGTAACTGATGGCTTCGGGTTTGGGGTAATAATGTCCTCCAAGTTAGCAAACGATACCTCTGGAGGAGGCAAACATAGCCTGGAGAGCTTCTGCTTGGTCCCTGCTTCTAAATTATGAACACCCACTTTAAGCAAAGTCGTTCTTTTAGCTTGGAGGAGCCCTGATCAAAAAAAGAAAGCCCCTTGCCTTAATTCGAATAATCTGTGTCTCACGTCCTTGACTTGTCAAAAGGGGCATAGGTAAAAACAGCAACAACTTTTATCTTATGTAATATAGTTTTCTAGATTTTGAGTGTCTTTTAACTGGCATATCATGCCTCGTACAGTGACATCTATTGATATCTTTTGGAACATTTTCTGGGCCCCGGTAGCTCAGTAGGCAAAGGCAGCGATTTTGTAACTGATGGCTGCGGGTTTGGAATCACAATATCCTCCAAGTTCTCAAACGATACCTCTGGAGGAGGCAAACATAGCCTAGAGGGCTTCTGTTTGGTCCCTTCTTCTAAATTATGAACACCCACTTTAAGCAAAGTCGTTCTTTCACCTTTGTGGTACCCTGCACAAAAAAGGCCCTTTGCCTTAATTCGAATAATCTCTGTTTCACGTCCTTGACTTATCAAAAGAGCATAGGTAAAAACAGTAACAACTATTGTCTTATGTAATATCGTTTTCTCTTTCTTACATTATACTTAGTTCAAATTTGAAATCCTTCTCACTAGTGGTTCTCTTTTTACAGTATTTTGAAAGTGGGAAATTAATTACACTCCCCCTCTAGATATAGAAATCCTTTAAGGTATCAGTCTACGTTCGGAGAACTTTTTTCTTTAAACGTAGAAACTAGTTTATTTTTTTACATTTTTAGATTTATTTTTTATATTATTATACATAATTGCACTTAAAAAATTTATTCCTGGAGAAATTTTTATAAAATTTCTAATAAATGAAGAAAATTTAGTAAAAAAAATCGGGTTCTTTCAAAAGGTCTAATTTTTTAATAAATTAAATTATTTCAATATTTTTTGATGCAACACATTTCTTATACACTGGACTAGTGAATCACCAAAAATCTTTGCTTAATTTACATTTGGTAAAAACTTTTGGTCCCTCAAAATCATACACATTGAATTTTTAACGAATTTTCATTACCTTTATATCTAACTATAAGTGTAACATCATTACAAATTATCCAAATTTAAAGCTTTTAGGTCATTTACTAGTAAATACTATCAAAAGCATTCATAATAATTTTCAACAAAATATTTTAAGAACTTTTTGAGAAATCACATTTCAAGTTGCAACATTTTATTAAAAATACCATTCTGAGAAAAATGCATTTGAAGTTTATGAAAGCAACTTTAACTATTAAAAAATTAAAATGCATGTTTAAAATTCCCCACACTTTCTTGTTTCAAAACTTTCTAATTGCCAAGTTGCTAATTATTAAAAATACTAGAAAAATGTTTAAACTAATCTTCATGAAAATTTAAAAAGTTTTTTCAAAAAAAAAATGCTCTTTAAAAAGCTTTAAATTCACAACTTCCGATTCCGAAGTAGCTACTTCCGTTTTGTTTTGACAGCTGTCACTGATGTTTAAACAGCTGTAACTTTTCTTTAAAATACCCTAGAGACAAAACAAAAACAGATTTAGAAGCCTAAAAGTTGACATTTTACAATAGAGAAATAAAAAACATATGATTTTTGGCAAAAAAAATGACGTTTTCAACGTAAACGGATACCTTAACAACTTTTTAAATATTCAGTCGAGTGTACTAGAACATCAGTTATTTGATTCCATTACACTACTTTACTAGACAAGACAAGAACAACAACAGAACATCAATTGCCAATTTCAAAATTCCCAAACTTACAAAAATCTATTGAGCCTTAAAATACTGCAAGTCTTCAGATTCAGAAAAAGGGAAAAAAATTACTTGTTATTTTTTTCGTGCCTTATTTTATTTCAGCAAAACCTTGTTTAAGATTCCGAAAGCAAAAATCCCTAAAAAGTTCTCTTCCAGAAATAAAATTATTTTCCCGAAGGAACTTGTAGCTTAGCTTTAAAATTTAAACCTCGCATGTAAAAAGTATGGTGAATATAACTCCATATTCTTCAAATATTCACGTATGAAATGTACTTATGCGAAAAACTCAAAATATACTTTTGAAATTAGGATTTTTAATGTTTATAGTCCAAAAAACAAGCATTTCGTGACATCGTTCTAAACAAGGATTTATTTATATCGATACCTATGTTCACATTTTCGCACATGGAAATCAAAGTGTTTTTTGTTAGAAATAAAATATGTTTGATTCCAAGCTTTATGTTTAAATTCAAGCCTCGTGTGTAAAAAGAATGTTAAGTATAAAGCAAGACCTCATAAACAAGAAGTTTTTGCTACTTAATATTCTTGTACGAGAAATGGAATAATATACTTTTGAAATTAGAATTTTCAATGTTTATAGTCCAAAGAACAAGTATTTCGTCACATCGTTCAAAACAAGGATTTATTTATATCGATACCTATGTTCACATTTTCGCACATGGAAATCAAAGTGTTTTTTTTTTTTTAATTAAATCTTTTTCTTCCAAACTTAATGTTTAAATTCAAGCCTCAAGTGTAAAATGAATGTTAAATATAAATCAAGACACTATAAACAAGAAGTTTTTGCTACTTAATATTCTTGTACGAGAAATGGAATAATATACTTTTGAAATTAGAATTTTCAATGTTTATAGTCCAAAGAACAAGTATTTCGTCACAGCGTTCAAAACAAGGTTCATTGATTTGGATACATATGTTTACATTTACGCACATAGAAATCAAAGGTTTTTTTTAGAAATAAAAGCATTTTCTCTTAAGAACAAGTAGCTTAACGTTTAAATCAAACCTCACGTGTAAAAAGAATGTTGAGTATAAATGAAGTAGTATAATAGATTCTCCACGATTGCTTCTCGATTTCCAGTTTTGATGTTCACTAGTAGTTTTCTATTTCAGTTTCGTAAGAAACTATTGATGGCTGATTTAATTCATTTGAATTTTCAGTTGTCAAATACTAATTTTGATAACAGGTAACGATGCTAATGCTTGCCGTTCTCTGCTAACCGTTCGTATCGCACATGCTGGTTAATTGGATCAATTCACATACTGTACCAATTAAAAAAAGGATAAAATCTTCTAAATTTTGCTAGATAGTTTTCTTTATGATTAAATATACATTTTTAGTACAAATAAGAATGTACATAAGATAAAATTATTCATTCAGAACTGAACCCAAAACTGTTATTTTTGGTAGAACAAAAACCAGAACTGAACTTATACCTTTTCAGCTGAACCGGAATGAAAAAAATGCCTGTTCGAATCCCTAGGTGGGATGGTCGAACTGTGCCGAAACAAGGAGAACTGCAAGAGACAGGGCCGTTTCCAAGTTGACGGGGTCCCCCGGAACCCAGTTCAATGGGGACGCCAAGCGTGGAAGTTATAGCCAAAATATAAAACCCTATTTTCTGGCAAAACTTGCTCTTCTTTTCGGATTCTTCCACCAACCCCTAAAAAAGGGGGGGGTGTCAATAGGCTAGTTTATGTTAGGGTATTGGGGGAAATGACAAGTGATTTTGAATATCTGACCCTTATTGGTTACTGTAACTAACAATACTCCAAGACCGCTGAATTTGGATTTTCTAGCGTCCTATTCAAGTCTTTGTCCATTTCGGCTGTGCTATGGATGTTTGTCTATTTTGCTTGAGCTCTTGTGGTATTTTTTTTTTCGTTTTTTAAATTTAATACTGGAGCTCACAAGAATACAATTGAGGGCTTGTGGAGCTCAATTAAGAGATCCCTCTGCACAATTCGTAAGTGTGAAAATTAATTCCATTCGTACCTTTGGGAATTTATGTGGAGGAAAATGAAAGCAAATCTGCAAGATGTTTTTCAGGATTTTTTAAATCACATCAAACGTATATATCCACCACCAACTCAGGATACTTAAATTAGGTTAGCGCTTTATTTATTTTATATTTTATGCTTAATTTTCGAAGGGTAATTAAGCAGAAGTGATGTTATATTTCACAGTTATATTTTTTTATTTACTGCTTTTTGACCTTTATTCAAAATTGTGTCTTAATTTATTTATTTTATATTTTATGCTTAATTTTCGAAGGGTAATTAAGCAGAAGTGATGTTATATTTCACAGTTATATTTTTTTATTTACTGCTTTTTGACCTTTATTCAAAATTGTGTCTTAATTTAATACAAAATGAAAAAGAAATATTTTTAAGCTATTTTATTTTATAATGTGTTACATTGTTAAAAGTGATACGCAAAGTACTAAAAGTAATTTTATTACGACCGTCTACCGTTATTGTTACGGAAGATCAAGGGGAGCTTTACCTCACTTAGATAAGAAAAATCATTTCACTCCCTTATTTTTTTCAGAATTTTAAGTTAAAAATGTATTATTTATTTAAAACATTTACTCCTTTCTCATATTTTCATTTTAAGCTAATAATTTCTAGAAGTAATCTGTACTGTATTTTATTACTTTTTAATCTTTTGATAGTTTTAAAATATTTTCATTAAATAGCAACCGTATTCTATAAACATAACTAAATATTTTATAAGGCTAATTGCCTAAACATAACCACCTAATGTTTATATTTTGCTTAATTTGCATTTATTGCAAAAATTCCGCACTGTTTAGTTCAATAAACAGTACAAAAGCGACTATAAATACATCAAAAACTCTAATTTAAATTTGTATTCATCTTAACAAAATTTCAAACCTTTTTTGTTCAAAATATGCTTTGAAATTGGGTATAAACTTAATACACAAATTGTAAACATCACTTGGCGACAATTTGGCGATCACTTGTACAAAAATAGAGCCAAAAACGTGGCGGCAGGGCCCCCGGAACTTGGAATTTACCTGAAACAGAAGGGCTGGAAATAGTAGCAGCAGGTTTCTTCGGAGCACCTGGGCCCAACGCCGCATCTCCAGTCCTCAATGTTTGAGAATCATTGAGGGTGTGCTTCATAAACTGGTGTTCCATTAGTTGAGAAATTAATTTAAAGGTTACCATTTTACATAAAAAATTAAGAGAAGGCTTCAAAGGCGGTGATGCAACTGGACCATATGGGCCGAGCCCATCAATCCAGAGGCTTCTGTCAGTAAGCACAAAAATGACAACGAGCGAAAATTAAACACATAAAAGAGCAAATAGATAGAAGGGTGGAAAATTAAGAGAAGATTTAAGGATAGCATTGATAATCATAATATAAGGAAAACGTTTAATGGTAGTAAAGATAAAAGAGGGTGGAAGGATAGAGAATTTTTTTGTGGATGAAACATCCATTTTAAAATTTTAATGGATTTTTAAATTGACAACTTTATATGCCACGGGACATGAAAAGAAATGGTGGTGAACATTCTATGAAAACCGAGATATAAAATTAAAAATTAATTTATATCAGTCGATAAATGTAAAAGAACTATTTTAGTGTTTGAGTATCTTATTTAATGACCTCTAATAGTAGAAACATATATTTTTATACTGATTAAGGTAAATACAACGTCGTATTTACCCAAACAAGTTATTACTCACCAAACTGCCAATGGTTTTAGAAAATGACTTAAACCACCATACCCACAAGCACATTTCATTATTATAAGTCAACACAATCAATTTCCCTCAAAATAAAAAAATGATAGTACATTAAGAATTACTTTTGCAAATCAAATACTAAAATCTCCTCTCAAATCATAACTCATAATTAATTTTAAAACGACATTTTCAGGAAACATTCTGTGAATCTACAACTACCGGAATGTTATTCCCAAAAAATGTATTAACCAGAAAGTGAGTTTTCAGTTACGGTTCGCGTTTATTTATTACCTCAATAATCGCCGTTTTTAATTTTGTCCGCGTTGAATGGTTTTAAGTCTGACACCGCAAAGGAGGCTGTTATTAAACCTCAGCCTCCCGGCGCCATCAAAATCTCCGCAACTTTAATAAAGCAAGTCATTTAGCATAAGAATAATGGGATCTCCCATCACTATTTTGTCTTGGCTATAAAGTGTTTTCAGCATTAACTCCAAGCTCACATTCAGTCATTAACTCTCAGTTTCGAGTTTCCATCCAATTCGTTTACTGTCTCTCCCTTTTTTTTTAGTGCTAGCTGTCTTTCTAGACGGAGGCCCACTTTTAATTCCGACACATTCCATTAAGGTTTCAGATAACGACCGTGTGGTACAGGTAAAATGAATAAAGTTTTAGCTTTTAGAGCGGTAATATTTTTTTTTTATCTCACAGCATTAGGTGACGTTATTAAATGAAAATTCAAATTTCAAGATTCAAATTTTGTTACTAATAATATGTATAAGGAAGGTTTTGATTTTAAAAATATATGCAATACTATATTTTTAAAGGATTTCACTAGTCTTAAAAAGAAGATACCAGCAAAATTATTAAGCATTTTTGTTTAGGTATTTGTCCAAAACTGTGTATTAAGTGCATGATGTCTTCCTTATTATAACGACTTTGTTGTACAGGTAATGAATAAAGTTTTAGCTTTTATAGCAGTAATATTATATTCTTTCACAGCATTAAGTGACGTTATTAAATGAAAGTTCAAATTTTAAGATTCATAACTGATAATATGTATAAGGAAGTTTTTGGTTTTAAAAATATATACAATACTATATTCTCAAGAGATTTCACTACTCTTGATGACAAGATAAAAAAATTATTAACAGTTTTTGGTTTGTAAATTGTTGAAAAATATGAATTTAATGTAAAATGTTTTATCGGTATTAAAGAATTCCTAAATATCTGGAATTTTTTTTTCAATAAGCAGCAATTCATTAGATACTTTTGAAATTGAATGGGAACAAAATACCACTTTTTAAAATTAAAATCTGAAATATGTACTTGCATTCATGATTGCAGCTTTATTATGAATTGTTAATTGCTAATTGTTCATTACTAATAACTAATCATTGTTAATAATTCAAATTTCAAGATTAATATTTTATTGCTAATAATATGTGTAAGGAAGATTTTAATTTTAAAAATGTATACAATATTATTATTTTAAGAGATTTCACTACTCTTAATAACAAGATAAAAAAAATTAACAGTTTTTGGTTTGTTAATTGTTCAAAAATATGAATTTAGTGTAAAATGTTTTATTGGTATAAAAGAATTCCTCAGCTTCTAGAATTTTTTTCAATGCGCAGAAAATTTTTTAGATAATTTTGAAATTGAATGGGAACACAATACTACTGTTTAAAATTTAAATCTGAAATATGTACTTGCATTCACGATTGCATCTTTATTTTGAATTATTAATTTCTAATTGTTATATAAAAAGTACTTTTAAAATGGCAATGTCAACTTAAATCTGAAATATAGTATTTTGAAGTCATGACATATTGGTAAAATAGATAGTTAACACGGTAAGAAAAGGGGTCATTTTTTCAAATATTTGTGAAGTTTAAAAATTGGTCTTTTGAATCGAAACGTTTAAATTTAGGTTCAAATTTCAGCAATTAAACATTTTTTTCGTGTGGAAAAAAATTGAAAAAATGAATGCAATAGTTTAAATGTAAACGTGTGACCAAGGATGAAAATAAGACACTTGTGAAATTGAATGAAAACAAAATACCACTTTTTTAAATTAAAATTTTAATTATGTACTTTCATGATTGTAACTTTACACTTAATTGTAAATGTGAATTGAATTATCATACGAAAAGTTTTTTAGATAAACATGTCAACCTAAAATATAATATTTTATACTAGTATATAGCCCATCATATGATGGGATCAGTAAAATTTTTAATTTTCCAGAATTGTAAAGTACCCTATGAGGCAGGTAAAAAAAATAATGGTTTGTTTTTTGGTTGAGAATTATCTTTCAACAAATATAATCGATTAAAATTATCCCATATGTACCTAATCTGTTATTTAAGCCAAATATAAAAGAAAATTATTTACGTAATATCTAAGTTAAGTGATAAAACGTATGGAAATAATGCAGACGATATTTAAATAATTTAAAATAAGAAATGATTAAAGGAGATGATTAATGGAATGACGTTATAATGTGCTACAAAAAATATTATTTTACCTATTTATTATGTGATAAATTGATAAATTTAATCGCCTGCTCTTAAAATGGGGCTTGATATAATGGCATTAAACGCTCGAAAAGGGGGTCGGGGTGGATTTCGAACGTTTTAAAGATGACAGTATTTTTCGCTATGATACGAAACTTATTTATACCAATTTATTTTAGAATCGGATCTATAGTTTAGGAAAAGATAATCTTTGCTCGCTTTGAATTTTGCTAACCCTAACTCATCAAAAATCCAATATGGATGCCCTATCCATTCCAGGTCCAACCACTTCATAAATTCGAGGCTACATTACATTACGAGAAGAAAGTTTAACGATACAAAACATGAAATGTTTATGTGGCCAGGGGCATCCGTACAACAATACTTGAATTTAATAAAATCAAAATAATAAAAATCATAAAAAATTGAGAAAATAGTAAACATTTATTTTAAAAATAATAAAACAACTTTAGTAATAAAAATTTACAAAAAAAAAGCAGAAAATATTAAATTAATTAGACATTTAGAAAAATCAGACCGTCAACCCGAGAACTACCACGATCAAATGGGCGGACAATCTACCGAACGTGCCACGCCTGCACATAGTGACGGAACTAAGTAGAGTATATGAAAGTTAAGTAAAAACAGTCCAATGTAAATATTACGCTCTGCCCTCGCTTTCCTGCCAATAAT
>CM063499.1:24740084-24817584 GCA_032207245.1 Pardosa pseudoannulata
AAAATGATATTGATGGCATTTTAAAAAGGAAGCAATAACTCTCCCATTAAAATCTGTAATGATCAGCAATAATAATCATCTGAAAAGTCACATTTTGCCAGATGTCTCTAATCAAATGTTACTCTCTATAAGCAATTAATTGTTGCCTCAGCATTTTCCCACGACACTAAACTACACATGGTATTTGGTCGTCTCTCGCAAAATGTTGCCATTTAAGAGAGAGCTTTCTGACACCGTTCGGTTCAGATGCATCTGGATTTTGTGTTATTTTGAGAAGATGAAATAAAGATTACGTTCGGTCAAGACGACTGATGTGTTTCTTCAGGACAGACATTTAGCGAGACACTTGGCAGCCTAGTATACTGTGGCTGCGAAAAATAATAGGGACAGTTTAAAATGGGTTTCAAGTGTAAATTTTGGGGCCAGTTTGATCCCCGTCGTTACATATATATATATATATATATATATATATATATATATATATATATATATAATCTCTGAGAAGTCTATATAGCCCCAACGTTTTTTCTAATGTTATAATGCCATTTTCTGCTTATTTAAATAAGCCTAATTTCTGCTCTAGCCAAGCCTTCCAACCGCAATTTTTTCCTTCTGATTTCCATTTCCGTTCAACTGAAAACAATATTTCGGTTCAGTTCCGGTTTTCGTTCCATAAAAAATAACGGTTTTAAGTTCAGTCACGAATGAATAATTTTATTTATGCATTCCCTATTTCTACTAAATATATAATTTAAATAAATGTAATTCTATTTCATTCTTTTTTTTTTCGGTAGTATATGTGAATTAATACAATTAACCACCATGTTCGACACGTGCGAGAAATATTGGCATTGTTATCCAAGGTCAAGGGTCAAGGTAATTGGGTTTTACGGAGTACCTAGTGAAGTGGAAGGTCTTCACTTTAACCTCCGAACGTAAGCAGATCAAAACATAAATTTAGTTCGCAAGGCAAAAAGTAATCCAAACAAAAATTTAATACACTCCAGCTCACAAGAGAGCGAGGAGATGAGAACGTTCTCATAAAAAACTATGAGTATCCTATGCGTTGTCTAATTATGGGATAATTGGACTGTAACCAGCATTGTTATCCATTATCAAAATTGCATTTGACATCTAAATTAAATCTGCCATCTACAATTAGTTTATTTAGAAACTAAACAGAAAAGTGAACATCAAAACAGGAAATCGAGAATCAATGTACATGTGATGACTATAGTTATATGATTGACGTTAAATTACAAAATATTGATAAGTAACAAAAATTAGTAACAAAGTCATTGATTGGTTTGTTTTAAGGTTTAATGGCGCAAAATCAACTAAGGACATACTGCGCCAAACAAACAAAGTCATTGAATAAATATCGAACCGGAATAAACCGATATTTTTTGGTTTAATCCTAGTTTTCGTTCCGAAGAAAATAACGGTTTTTTTTATTCTGGTTTTCGAATTAGGTTCAGTTTCTGTTCGAAGCCTTGATTCTAGCCCAGATAATATGCATACTTGCAGCAAGTTTGATTTTTTCTGGATAATATCTTGTCATGACAAAATTGATGAGACAAACTTGCTGCAAAATTCCTGTAAGTTAAACGGAACATAAAGCGACCACTCCTTTGTAACCCTATTTTGCTTCAAAACTGTAGCAATCTTGTCATGACAACCTTGAAACAAGCTAAAATTATTATGTAGCCTCTACACTATGGCCAGTTGTTCACCACTTCCTGGTGGTGGCCTCGAACGATGGCTCACGGGTTGCATCCACACTCTGGGCCACTAAATGAGCTAAGCGCATTGATTCGTCCATAGAGTCTACTGCGCACTTTAGTTGCGCATCTGGCTGCCTTTGATCTTTGGAGAAAAACCGCCTCCGAAGCCATCGTCCGCCAAGACTATTTTATCGTCTGCCACCATCGGCCACGATAAGCCAAATCCTCTCCAGACGGTGGTGATGGCTTGCAGTGGACCATAGTGTGGAGGCGCCTTTAGACTTGCTGCAGTCTTGTTTCAAACTTGAGGACTTATCATGCTGAAGTTTGTTGCAAACTAAATTTGCTATCTGACAGCTACCATAGAAACAAGATGTAAGCATATTTGGAAAAATAAATTTATGTTATTTGACTTGAAGTAGTAAAATGTCTTTTTAATGACCATTTTAATGTAAACAGTCGCCATAAATGTTTATTTTTTGCAATGTGACTGACTGATTTCTTTTTTTTCTTTTCAGCGGCTACTGTCCAACAAATAGAGGAAGAAAATACTCTCCTCATCAACGACCTATACCGGCTTCTCAAGAAGTATGCCAACTTGAGGCTGGTAGTGCACACACTGCACCTTTCGTATCGCGCGGCCCGTATGTACCCTATATTTCCACGGTACAACATGCTAAAGGACATGATCAAGGACGTCCTCAGGGACCCTAGTTACATGGAGGTGTGCCACGAAGAGAGCTAAATATCCTTCGACATCCCTGCTCTCGCTCTCCCAACCATGGCAAGGTTTAATTGAAGTCACGCCCCAAAACAGCAACAACCGAAAGTGTCGGTTTTGGGTCCGACCCTAAAGAAAAATGCGAAAGTATTCTGCCGGTTGTCTTAATTTGAAACGGGACTTATGAATGGTTAAAGTCACTTAGATTCTTATAAACTTGTAAGGATTTGTTGTTAAATTAATGTGAGGATTATCGTTAAATGAATGCTTCAATATCCAACTTCTACTCTTGAGATATAACGACCTATTGAAAAAGGACATGAATTATTTTGTTATCTGTTAAAGACTAACAGCTGGAGGAAAACTTTGAATTCTGTTGAAAAGCAAAGTTAGTCTCTATTCTTTGTTTGGCATAAAATAAGAAATTATTAATCATTTTTGGTTTATCGTTACAAACAAACAATTCGGGAAATGTTTTTTTAATTAATTTAAGAAATAAAAGAAGTTTTAATATTATTAAGCTGAAGCTCAATCAATCTTTTAATAATTTAATCTAATTATTATGTTAAATTGTTAAACTAATATGGGAATTATCGTTAAATTAATTCTTCAGTATCCAACTTTTCATCTTAAGATATAATGACCAATTGAAAAAAAAATTATGCATTATTTTGTTGTCAGTTAAAGACTAACAGCTGGAAGAAAACTTTGAATTACATTGAAAAGTAAAATTAGACTTATAATTTGTTTGATATAAAATAAGAAAATTATTTAAGAAATTGTCGATGTCGAAGGGTTTGTATTTACAAACAAACAATTTTAGGATGGATATTTTAATAAATTTATAAAAGAAAAGAAATTTAATATTGTTCCGCAGTAACTCAAACAATCCTTCAATTATTATAACCATAACCTAATGATATTATTAAATTGTTAAATCAATGTGAGCATTATCGTTAAATGAAAAATGCCATTTAAAATAAACAGTAATAACTGATATTATAAATTGTAGCTCAAAATATTCTTTATTAAATAACCTATTGATATTCTTAAATTGTTAAATTAATGTGAGGTTTATCCTCAAATAAAAAATTCCATTGAAGATTAAAATTGATCTTTATAACTTGGTTATTATATAATAAGAAAATTATACAGTCATTTTTATATAGTCATTATAAACAATAAACTAGAGGAAACTTTTTAAAATTAAATTAACATGAAAAATAAATTTTAATAGTTATCACGCTATACCTCAAACAATTCTTTAGCAACATAATCTAATGATATTGTTAAATTTTTAAATTAATGTGAACATTATCATTAAATAAATGCTCCAATTTCAAACTTTTCCTCTTGAAATTTAACAAGCTATCGAAAAGGAATATTTATTATTTTCCTGTCAATTAAAGAATGTCAACTCGAGGAAAGTTTTGAATTATATTGAAAAGTAATGTTAGTCAACTCTATTCTTTGTTTTATATAAAGTAAGAAAAGTATTTGTGAAATTGTTAGTCATTTTTATATTGGCATTATCAACAATAAACTAGGGGAAACTTTTTAAAATAAAATTAACAAGAGAAATAAATTTCAATAGTTATCAAGCAGTACCACAAACAATTCTTTAACAATATAATCTAATGATATTGTGAATTTTTTAAATTAAGGTACACATTATCATTAAGTAAATGCTTCAGTTTCAAACTTTTGCTCTTGAAATTTAACAAGCTATTGAAAAAGAATATTTATTATTTTATTATCAATTTAAGACTGACAGGAAATGTTTGAATTATATTGAAAAGTAATGTTAATCAACTGTATTCCTTGTTTAATATAAAATATGAAAACTATTTATGAAATTGTTAGTCATTTTTATATTGCCATTATAAACAATAAACTAGAGAAAACTTTTTAAAATTAAATTAGAAAGAGAAATAAATTTTAATATTATCACGCTGTACCTCAAAAAAAATGCTTTTATAATATAACTTAATAATTCACTTAACGAAATCTAAGACTGTTTCGCATAAGATCCTTTTAAAAATGTAATACATTAACAAGTGAAAAATTGATTATTTTTTAATATAATAATATACTAAATTATTTAACTCCAACTGATACTAATTAACTGTAAATTCAAACTTTTAAGCTATTAATCAAAAAACTAAAATTTCATAAATGTTTCTGCATACTATGTAATATATTTAAATGTTATAAAACTGCTTCATTCGAGTAATAATATTTCATTAAAGATTTTAATATAAAACATTTGAATTACTTTCCTACAATGCAAATATTTTCTAAATGTTTAACAATTACTTGTAATATATGTTAGCAAACAATAAAACATATCTTTTAATTTGTAATTAGATTCTAAAATTAAAATAGAAAGTTTAAATCCAGCATAAAATACTCTATATTAAACAAATAAATACTTTGAATTACTATCGTGAGGTAATGCAATGTTTCACTTACTAAGTATTTTACTATAAAACTAATGGCATCATACTTCTAATTAGTTATGTTCAGTTCTAAGTTGCAGACTTCAAGTAGAAGCAGAATTAATTTATTTCTTTAATAAATCAAATAGCAATTCACAGGCGTCACGGATGATTGCTATTTAATTACACGAAATCCCCTTTAAGTAAATTGTCCCGTTTCCAATGAGAGAATTAATTAAAATGGTAAAAGAGATGACTTGGGATTTATCTGATAGCAGCTCTCTTAATATTTCACTAATGCTGTTTCTTATAGCTAAATTAAATCCTTGGAGAATCTTTATTCTTTATATATTTGTGTTTTTAGAACTTACATGAGTTGATACCAGGTTTTATTGCAAAATATTCGATACAGTAATCTAATATGACAATATTTAAACTTTTTTACTATTCCTCAAATACCTTGAATTTTCTAATTAACTGAAATGTGCATTTATTAGTTAAGCCAATTATTAAAATAAAACATACAATAATCTAATATGACAATATTTAAGTTTATTTTTTATTAATTCTCAAATACCTTAAGTTTTCTAATTGGGTGAACTGTGCTTTTATCAGTTAAGCCAATAATTGAAATTTAATACCAATAACTTACTGTTAACATTAACATTTCCTAATGTTTTCCATCTCTGGTAAGCTTTAATTTGAACTTAAACTTTTAAGTCCAATATATTAGATAACTCGAGGAGTAATTTCATCATTTAAGTTCTAATGTGAAATGTTGTACGGTTTTATTTCAGTTTACTATTATTAGTAATTCCAACCACTTGAAATTTATGTTTCTTAAATATCTAGAAATAATGACAATAATTCCATTACTTGATTTTAAATTTTAATACTAAAAATTACAGTTGGAATACCGATTTGCATTCTAATTGACTACCATTGAAATATATATGTTTTTAGAACCATGAGTTGATGGCAGACTTTATTGCAAAATAATACTTACAATAATCTAATATGACAAGTTATTTTTATTATTTCTCTTCAAATACCTTCAGTTTTCTAAATGACTGAATTACATTTTAATCAGTTAAGCCAAATATTAAAACAGTGTTAATAATTTAATGTATTGCTAACATTTTCTAATGTTTCCATTTTTGGTAAGGTTTAATTTAAAACTTTTAAATCCATTGTAGTAGAAAACTCAAGGGAAAATACCACCATATAAGTTCTAATGTGAAATATTGTAGAAATTTACTTCAGTTTTGTTAATTATTATTATTATTCCACGCCCACTTAAAATCTATGTTTCTTAAATTAACAATGACTTAACTCTTCTATTAGTTGATTTGAAATTCAATACTAAAGATTGTTGTTGGAATACCAGTTAGCATTCTAATTGACTACCATTCGTAAGTTCGAACGCTTGTAAGTCCCACATATGAGGATGATTCTGCAATTTGAAAGAATACAGTGGGGCGGAGGCATAACTAGCTAAGGGCCCGCCCAACCCTGAGTGGACAAAGCTAACTCGGCAACAGGGCTACAGCTGATTCTTGCCGATAAAAGCCACTGTCCAGCTGAAAGGAAGGGAGAGAGAGGGCGGGTGATCAAGAAGCCAGCTCCACTGCCAAAATGAAGGTGATCGAGAACGTTCTGCGCCATGTTCATTCAACGAACAGCGTCTTGGTGTTCTTTCCCCCCAGCATGAAAGTTGTTCTTCCTCAAATTGGCGAGGTGCGATCACTAGCTTCTACGACTGTTTCTAGATTTTAAAAAACATCTCGTTGTCAAATGTTTTCATTTTCTTTGTTGATTTATATTTAGGGCGGGGATGCCCAGTTTTCGCTGTTGGAAGTGTGTGAGACCCATCTAACGTTGGGTTTGGTTGTGAATTTTGAAGCGATTAAGTATTTGTTGAAGAGATGAAACGATGTATGGTTGGTGTGTTAGTGTGTTGTGTTGATTGTGAACAACTTGCATCAGTTGCCATCACATGAGAAATTTTGTTTATTGTTATTCTTTTAATCCAAATATTGAATCCTGCTTTTTGCAACATAACTTTCACATACCAATTTCAACAATTATAAAACCTAATCAATAGCTCCTAAAATTTACTAATATATTCTTATTCATAAAAAATATTTTAAAAGTAATAAAACCAATAAAGAGTTTTTAGTATTTGCGCAAGACATAATACAATAAGCTATACGCATTTTTTTATTCTTAAAATAAACAAAGAAGAATTTGTGAATTAAAGGGTAATTTTAAGTAATGAATTTATAAAATATATTTCTAACTTTAAAATTTAAAAAAAAACTTTTAATTGGCATTTTTTTTAGAATTGTGATGGCACAATTGCAATATCATGGTGTAAAATAAAGATATGATATTTAATGTATAATTAGACTTTGGATTTATAAATTATATATTTGGATTTCTGTAATTAGACTTTGGATTTATGAAGCCAGAGTTCTGTCAGAAACAGTAAACCCAGAACAATGTGATAGAACCTGATGCAAGTTGGCTATGAAATGAAGCTTTTACTCAAGTTTACTGTCTACTGTTATGCATGACTTTAAAGACTTTAGAAGTGTTACCTATAAGTACTGTAATCAGGCCAGATAACAATCGCCAAATCAGAATGTAAACTAGTCGGCGTTCCAAGAACGACTACAGTTGTTGGCGAAGCTGGGCGATGTCCTCTGTGGTCACTTTTAGCGATTAGACGTATCTAAAAGCGTGAACATTTTAGAATGCAACCGAAGTCAAAGGTTTCCGTGGCAAATTTAGCAAAACTGAATCAGATAAATCGTATTAATTCGCGAATTGTTTTAGCGGAAACGCGACATAGAGGTAAAATGGAATAGGAGTCACTGCACGAGGTAGCAAAGTAACAGCTAAACCCTATTAAAAAGCAGCACAAACGCAGTATATATTTAGAGTCAATTAAAGCATTGTTTTCTTTTACTCATGAGTTTTGTTCATCTTTATGGGGACCACTTACCTGGCTGGCTTTTCAGCAGCCTGGAAACTCTCGATAATGATTGAAAATCAAAAAGATATATTTTATCTTGTAAACAGAACCGGTATTGCTTGTACCGGATAAGACAAAAAAAATACATTCCAGAAACTGGAATGACACGCTTCAAGCAAGTGATTCGTGGGTTAAACCAAGTCTTCAATAAATCAGAGGTATAATCATAAGTACTGCTTTACCTTATTAAATATCGCTCAATATTTTTTCTGTTACGGTTGAAAGCAGTTTATAATCACTATCTTTAAGAATATCGTTGTAATGCATCACAGTCTGTCAATTTATATTTCAAAATCGATCCAAATCATATTTTATAATACCTGAGTTAAACTTGAGAAGTAATATAAGTTGTACATTGCATGTTTTCATGTATTTGAATATTTATTACCAGAAAGACCACTTGAATTTAACTTAATTACTTATTTAGTTTATTGTACTTCATGAAAAGAATGTTTGCAACCATCAAAAAATTAAGAACCGTTAAACTTGAATTATACTTGAGAAAGAATCTGAACTGTATACGAGATGTTTCTATTATGACAAAATATTTAAATATTTATTACCATCAAGACCACTTGAAATTAACTTGTTATTTCTTTGTGCTTGACGAAAAGCCTGTTTGCAACCAGAAAAAATTATGAACTGTTAAAGTTGAATTATATTTAAAAACTAATTAAAGTTGATGTTTTAAGACGATGTCCATAAGGTGTTTTCATTTTAACGATAGATTTCTTGATTTGTTACGGTTAAGGCCACTTGAATTTAACTTAAACCGAGATTTATTTCATTGTGCTTGATGAAAAGTATGCAACCAGCAAAATGTTAAAAACTGCTTTAATATGAGAACAATTTTTAAAAAATTCTTTTTTTGAATATTCTCATCTACAGAATATGTGCAGTGTTATTTGAGTACGCTGCTATCGCTATAGATTGTGAATCGCAATATTCGAAGCATGATATCAGTCATCTTTTTTTAGTTTAGCTTTTATTCTAATTCTTTACTAACCATTTTGTTATACAAGATATAGTTTTTGCAAACAATATCAGTGTTAAGTTTTGCAATATGAGTTAGATTACATATTTAATTTGAAACCATCGAAATAATTTTGTTCTCTGTATCTGTGACCAAACAAAAAACTTGAGTACGAGTTAAAATATAAAGTACTTAACAGATGGATTTTCAAAAGATATTTATTTTTTGAACAGATATTTCTAGTTCCCGTATTTATCTTTCCGCTTAGGAGAACTCATACAGCCGAAAAATAAATACATTTATCTCATATATTTCGGTAATATTTTCTTGCATATTTAAATATTCAATCTGACCTTTACGCTTTCATTCTCTGTTTAAGCTTAAAACTCTTTTTTTTTTTACATTTTTTCACATATTCTACCTGAAACAACTTATCAAATATACCATTCTTTCAAAATCAATTTTCTTTCCGTCGTTAGATTTTAAAAGAATACACCTGCATTACAACGAGTATTTGCTCTTCATTCTCTGATGAATAGTCTTCCATTCTTATAAAAGGGCTGTAAATTTAGAAGAATCCCTGCTTGAAGCGTATTGATTCTTGCGCTAAAAAAAAAACAGGAAACAGTGATTTACTGCAAAGGTAAAAATGTGTGATTCTTCTTTCTCGACCAATCGAAATTTTTTCCGATCTCGTATAATATTTTTATAGGAGTGGAGTGTATTTTATTACATCGCGTTATTGTTTCCCGTAAAAAAAATGAGAGAGAGAAAGAGACAAAATAAAAAAGGAAAAAAATCAAGAAATGAAAAAAAAATGACGAGTCCTTTCGTTTCACAAAGAGAACCCCAAAATGCTCAAACCACTCGGCAAAGCATATCAGGAGAGCACAAAGTATATTCCAAAGTATGAAAGTACGAAAAGCGCATTTATTTTTTTCTAGGGGAATCTCAACTCCTCGTTACAGAATTGCAAATCTTCTACAGAAGATAAGATTTGATTCCTAGGCCTAAATTTCGTCTGGTTAGTGGAGCTTCAATCCATTAAAAGCCTCTGTTCTTCGAAGATATTTACTTCCTTGCGGTGCTCAGGCCAGGAAAGGTTCTGGGTCGAATTGTTTACTCCCTGTATCGATTCCTGGCGAATGCAGAGAATCGATATTGTGCTCAGAAACTGGAGATCGATAAACGATCTGAAATTACTTATGCCAAGTAAGATGCTATAGGTTTCTACAATCAGTATATTGGTAAATTATTGTTTGAACCTAACAGAACATAACTCATAACTGAAAAATTTGTTTTCCTTGGCTGTTTTAATTTTGATTTGTATATTCTTTGATCCAAAAATAACTCCTATTTAATAAAGAAAATTATTTTTTAGCATTTATTTGTTACGATAGCAAAAATTGAATATAAATGCAAAAAGATAAAAGATTTATAAATTTAATCTCAATAGATTATTTTTATTATTATAATATCTAAATTATAAATCTATATCCTTTATAATTAACTTTGAGGTGATATTTTTTAGTCTTAGTACGATTATGTTCAAAGACATTTGTTTATTACCATTTATTTCTTTTAATCTTACAAGCTAAATATGAATGCGATTTGATAGTAAATATAATCCTTTAATCTCATCAGTTTCTTATATTTTAGTTTAAATTGTTGCACAACGTTCTCTTGCATTAGTATTAAAGTAAATTTTACATCAGGCATGTAGCAAGTAGGATTATAAGTAACACCATAAGAACAAAAAATATGGCAAAAAAAGACACAAGTTTTTGCCAGGAATCATTCGTATAGATTTTTATTGCAAGCGCTAATATTTTTAAAAAGAAATGGTATGAGACGCTGGTGTGAGATTTTGTGTCCTTTGTTAGCGTTATATCTTTTTACATCACAGATAGTGATTTTTTAAAATCTACTTTCTACCCCCTTTTGACAAAAGTCCTTTAGGATTATCGTAATCTTACGGCTCAAGATTGATTTCAATTAGTTCAAGAATGAGCATTATGACTTCTAAAAGTACGAAAATATTTTATCATTACACTTTAAGAAGTTCATTTATAGGTTATAAAATGTATTATAATTCTTTATTGTTTATTCCAAGGTATAGATATTATCAAACTGCTGGCATCTGCCGGATGAAAAAGTAATCATTATTTTAAATTTCTATAATCGTTTATTAATAACTTTCCATAACTCAGTTTCTTGGTTGAAATAAGCAAAAGTTGAGCCTCAATTTTTATTAAACATTAAACTATAGAATCAGCAATTTCTCCCTGCTTCAATACCTCGATTAAAAACAGCTGAAAGTATTTAATTGCCACTAAACTTATTTGGAGTTTTACACCCTATAAGACCTATTCTTCAAGAAACATTTATAAGATTCGATTAATTTGATTAATTCATATCAGCAGCCAAATTCATTGAGATCATTCAATTTATTAATTTATGCTAGATTTTATTTGCAGAGTAAAGAAAATTGCAGTCTTACTTTCAATTTAGTTTTTTCCCCAGAAAATTAATCGAACTGAAATAACACCGTATACAAGTTTGCTTCTAGTACTAAACAGTTTTTTCTTCGATATCGCAACCTAAAAGAAGCACATATTTGAGAGACATTCTTATGCTTAAGTCAATTATTTGCATTCAAAACAGTAGTCAAATTTGTTACAAAAGTATTCAATTTATTAATTTATGTTAGTTTTTATTGACAGCATAAAAATGGCATTTTTATTTCAAGTTCGTTTTTACTCATCATAACTAATTGAACTGAAAATGTTTTGCATAAAAACTTTACAAAACTGCAAGATTTTTTAAAGCATTTTTTAAAACTTCAAACTATTATAAAATGCTGATACTTGTATTCGTAACACAGCAAATGGAAAAAGGACTCGCTTCTATTTTTAGTGAAGTTAAAACAACCAGACAGAGAAGATCACAAATGCTTGTTCTGCAATACAATATTTAGTGGATTACTACAGACACATTTTTTAAAACTGCTCAAACTAACAAGAAATAAATGGACTACTACAGTCACGTGTTAGAACCACTGTAAAGCAAGAGAAATCAGTAACTATGAGACTATGACAATGAGTGACAATGGGTACTTTAAGAACAAAAATTGCAGTCGAGAAGAGAAGCAGTTGTCAGATTAAAGTATCTGAATTAACCCATTAATGCCTGAGTCTACGAAATATATTTTGTCAAATATCTCAACTCCAAGTTATTATGGACTAAACAGAGTAAAAAATAAACGAAATTGCTTAGAACTTCAAATCTTACAGCTTATCCTCACAAGGGATCAACTGTGGATTTAATCATAGGAAGCCATATTTAAAAAACAAAACTTTCCTCATAAGTGATTTATTTGTTATCACAATTAACCATAAGGCTGTTAAGTGAGGCTTTATAAATAGATAAAGCAATTACTCGATATTTCAGCCTATACACCCACCAAAAATGTATCTTTATGTGCGAGGTTCGAAATAAGTAGAATGTATATCCAAAACAAAGAAATTATAAATTTTGGAAGGTTGTAATAGAATTTTACCATCTACCTGTGTTGAATAGGAGAATTTGTTCTTAAAAAATAATAATTCTATAAGCTATTTATTAGATGTCTCTAAAAACAAACCCTCTGTTGTTAAATGAAGGTGATCAACATTTTTCCAATGAAAAGGGAAATATAATATTTAAGGACTTAAATTAATCAATCTTGATCTGAACCGTTTTCCATCGTCGCGTCGAGAATCGCGTACTTATATTTTCCCCTAGTATACTGTCGTAACGTATTTTAATTTCTTAATTTTTTATTCTCTCTGTAAAAACACTATTAACTTTAATTTTCAAATTCTCTAGTAAGTGTAACTAGTCTTACGGTGTTTAACTTTTTAAATTTAGTTATATTTGCATCGTGTATTAATTTTAATTATATGTATAGTATTAATGACAGGGCCCTCAATCTTTAAGACTGATATTTTTAATTATTATATCTATAATTTAAAGAAAGACACTCAAGCAAAAAGTTAGTATCCTCATAACAGGGGATTCAGCCTTCGGCCTAGGTAAGCCAGTAAAGATTTAGAATGTTGTTGGAAATTAAATAATTGTTGTCATGTTGCAGCTGTATAATAAGTTAATAAGGCTACTACTTCATCAGAAAATATGGTTAGTTGATTTTTATGAAATAATACACATTCGATAACAATCGAAAATTGGCAACTCTTGTGCATTTTTGTGAAGCATTATCTTCTTGATTGCAGTCATCACAAAGTTACTGCCTACATAAAATTGAATAAGTAGGTTTCTTCAATCTTAATGAGAAAGTTTTGTTATTAAATATCTAGATAGTTATAAATCAGCTTTTACGCACGGTAAAGAAGAATATCTAGTATTATCTAACGAAAGGGGGAACATCTAGAAGAGCACTTTATGAGGACGAACAAAACTTTCAAAAGAAGAACGTTCGGTGACCTAATAAAAGGTTAACCCATTAATGTCCGAGTCATGTGTATAAAATAAATACTGATGAATATCTTAAATCTAAGTCATTATGTACTGCACAGAGTAAAATAAATATGGCATTTAAGCGAATCTTAATAAAGTTCATCGTCATTTGAAATCAGGTGTCATCTTAAATACCGTGAGATATTATTTATAAAAAAAAATCTTATCAATAAGAGATTTATTTAGTAAACAGAGCATTGTAATGTGAAGCTCTGTGATAAATAAATATATTCGTCTTGATTTCAGCTCTGGCTGAAAAGCACTTGTTTAAGCTTAAGCTAAAACAAGTGCACTTTTGGGCTTTTATCTACTGTTACTAAAAAAGGAAAACCATTCCGCGAAAACAAGTTAAGATGTTACAAACTATTTCGTTTCAGAAAAGAGATTCTAGGCAACAAGTACATGAAGATCAATATAGTACTATGGTTTAACCTGAATAATAGATACGAACAGACGTTGAATTCTTATGCAAAACAGCAGACCACTCTTGATTCTTCATAGTTGAAATTTTAAAAAATATTCTCTATAACCCTGATTAGAGCTGATCATTCACGATACAAATGATATCTTATAATCTTCTAAAAAGAAAAATGCTGCATAAGATTATAATGATGTGATGTTTGTCAAAAAGTGTTTTGTTAAATCAGCAGTAGGAAAAGATGTAATGATTTTTCAAAATATTTTTTACTATCCCTGAGAAAGAATTGTATGCATTAATCGATTAATTATTCTACATGAAGGAAAATATACAACATAGTTTAATCTACGATATCTTAGCGCATATGATATGAAGCAGTGCTGAATCTCTTTGTGGAATAACAGATTACTCCCGATTTTTCATGTCCGAAGTTTTAGAAAATGTTCTCTGTCACTGGTTAAAAGAGATAAATCATACCCCTACAGTCTTCCACGAAGAAAATACTGTTAAATCAGCTGTCTGTAGGCGTGGCATGAATGCAAATTAGGGAAGAACATTTTCAAGAAGAAACTCTAACGGCATGCAGACAAAAACTGTAATGTGGTTTTAGAAATTACGGAATATCAGCTGCTTTAATCGTGGCTAATGTAGCTTATTGCGAACAAGAAATAGAAAAGCAAAAATCTATTCCATTACTTTGGTAGAAGCTGCCTGTTTCTCCACTGTAACCAGACGTTTTTTAGGCCTAGGACAGACTGAGAAAGTTTGGTGATGGCTTTACGATTTTTAAAAATGAATGTCGTGTTCGTGTTAAAAATTAAAATCCATCGTCCTCTTCGATTTTTCACGCCATTTGCTGCTTTAAAAGTTTTTCGCAATTGCCTCTTCCACCTGTATCTGTCTCTGTATTTTCATATAGTATCAACAGATTCCTTAACAATTAACAAAGCTGAGGGATAATAAAATGAATCGCGCGAAATGAGATGTATTAAGAAATATAATTAAAGCATTTTTGCAAAAAGGATTTTTTAGCTAAAAGTATTTTGTTAGCATAATGTTCAGCCTATATACATTTTTACTTTTGCCAACAATTATTATTTTTCTATTGTCTCGAACGTTTTTTAAAGGTGAAGCAAAATGCATATGAGAAACTTATATATATATATTTGTAAATCGATATACAAGAAATTCTGAAAAAAAAAATTGAATTTATATCGGAATAAGAGCAAAATTTATTACATAATATTTATATGCATACAAAAGAATTTATTCTTAAAATTTCTCACCAAATGAAACCTGTAATTAACCAAACACATTTTGCTTTCATATTCATTTTATGCCTGCATTTATTACTACTACAACTGCGCGCTTTGAAAATGTTTTTGTAAGATTTTTTACACATATTTGAAAATGTTTTTTCCAATCACTACTTTAATTTTTGATAGTTTCAAAATATGTAAAATATTTTTTGGTAAGCACCATTGTATTTGTTCAAAGCTTTCTCATTCCCAAAATTGGATTTAAAGCCAAAAAAAAAGTAAAGACAGAATTTATCAGTATAAATCCTGTCTATGCTTTTCTTTTCATTGAAAAGTTGTGAAGATAGAACAAAAATTGTGATATATTCGTTGCATTAAATGAAGGACAGATATAAACTACGTTCACAATAAAAGGAAATTTTCACTACTATATACATATATATTGTAAAAAAATTATTACACATGCAGCTGATTTGTTAAACTACGTTTATTTAAACATCGTACTTAATTTCTTTTAAAAATGAAAATGTGTCATTTCAGTTGAAAATTCTGTAAGAAACTTATCTTTCTCATTATAACATTAAGATATTTAAATCTGAAACATTTTTAGTTCAAAATATTATTTATTCTCAAATTATATGTCGTTTAACTTTTAATGTTTAAGAACCGATCCTCAAAATTGTTACAAATAATTGCATCTTAAGGAGTACACTATAGAAATGGAATGTTAACCTCGAATTAGTTGAAACCGAATTTTTTGAGAGTGGACTTACAATGTTAGTGGATTTTTATCCATAAGCTACTTTACTTGAAAATAAATTGCTTTAAAAAGTATTACTTTATCTGCATTAAATTTAAGTAGAAATAAATAAAAATTCATGGTAAAGTTCTAATCATTTTATAAAATATTAAGTTTAAATTGTTTTGGATATATTTTAATGCTCCATGGTAATATTACAGAATATATTAAGATAACTTTTGTTTTTATATTTTTCATAACGTAAACAGACGATAAATTTCAAAGAAATTTGGAAGTTGCAAATGCATTTGGAGCGTTTCAAATATTCAACGAACTTTGTTTTATTATTGCTAATGATACCTTTTCTTGTGTGGTAAGAATATTTTTTAATATTACAGATTAGAAAATACTGTATTGTTATTTTTCAAATTTACTAAACTAGAAATATAAAAATTTTTGTGAAATTTTCTCAGCTGAAAGTCTATTATCTTCCCAAAATTTAAACGAGAATTGCTCACTATAGTCTAAAAGTCTGTAGAAAACATAGTGTTCACAAAGGTTTATCCTTTTAAACATTGTTTTTTATTTTGTTAAATATTTTACTTGAAATCTCTCTTCCATTTGTTCAAATTATTGAAAAAATAATACTTTGCACAGAAATTTTGAAAAAAAAATTAATTTCTTTATAATTACCAAATATGCACAGAAGTGAAAATTCTTCCTTAGTCTGACGAAGACTTTACAGGAAGAAAATTTTTACATAGTTTGCAAAAATACTATATGAATCATAAGAATCATTTAATGATAAATTTTCTTATAATAAATGCATTTGATTTATTTAGTTGCGTTATTATACGCTAAATATGACCATTTGAATAGATAAAAATATAAAAGAATGCAACAAAAACTGGTGTTCACAGAATTTATTTCATTAAATGTGGATGGCGCCATCTATCGAAGGTAACCTAAAATAAAAATTTAGAGAATATACCTAATAAGATGAGGATGAGAAAGTTATAGAATTCATGATGTTTAAAGATTTAAAGTGAAAAATTAGCATTTATAACGTGAAAACAGAATGAAGCATTTGGTAAACAAGACCGTTAGGAAGATCTAGCACATAAAAGCGTCTAAACACAAACTAAATAAATAAATAAAAATGTCTGTTTTACTGTAAATATTTTATTACTGCATTAATTATTTAAAAGCTAAAAAATAGACTCACCTGTTTAGAATTAAGTACGTAATATCAATAATTTTATTTAATTATTCCTGCAATATTGAGTAATAGAGAAATTTTTATTATAAATCCATTCATTAAAGATTCACAATAGGAACATTACAAATAAACATCTCTTAAAGATCATTAGCTGAATATTTCTAGATTTTACTTCAGATTGTGTAGTAAAATACATTTCAATAAATTTCTTCGATTTTAATTTTATACAAAGCCATACTTTAATTTAGATGTAAACTTTCCAAGATATTTTAAATCTACACTTTTATATCATGCATGCAACACTATTTTTTAACCTTTAGTGCATTTTTTATCATTAAATTAGTAACCATCCAACATTTTGATTGAACTACATTCCATGCGATTGTTTTCATAACGTAGCTTCAGTAAATCAGCTTGCATACAAAACCTAGAACCATGTATGTCATAAATCATTCTACTTCAAGGAAAAAAAAAGCGACGTAAAATGTTTTCTGTAAAACTGCTTTTCATTTAACATGTCTCTGGAAAAATGTTACACATCCATTTCTTGTCATAATTTGATGTTCGTTGGATCTTTTCACGGTGCAGCATTATTTTTCATCCTGCGTATGTTTGTTTGAACTGACAGTGAGCATAAAGAAAGGGACGGATTTCGACGGAAAGAGGAATTTGCGAGCGCAGAAAAAAATAACCATGCCATCCCTGCGAGAAGAACATTTCGCTTGCCTTTGCTTCGACTGTACATATGCTTTATGAGCTTAACTTCTAGTTACGGGAGGCTGACTCCACCCATAATATCTCTCCCCCCTTAAGCCGCTGTAGGATATCGTCTCCATATGCAAAAAGGGGCGTGGAAATGTGGAAAGCTTCGTGCATGTCATAAAGGCTTTCTGAAGGTGAAAATGAATATAAAGTTACTAGACAATTGGATTCTTCGAATTCAGAATGAATGTATGTTACAGTGATAAATGTAAAAGTTTAAATATAAGCAATATTAATATCATTTCGTATCTACATATTTTCGCTGAATTATGTTGTTAAGCTGATACCTATTCGATTTTTATAGTTAGAAGCAATAATTTGGTTCCACCAAGGAAGAAAGAAAATGCAATTTATTGTTAGTTCCTTTTTTTTTACTCGTATGTTATAATTAATTGACAGTATGCTTGCTTAAGTTCATATAATAGAAGCAATGAACGTAATATGACAACAAAATATTCAAACAAACTGCTACTAAATTACACTAGTTTAAATTTGTTACAGGTTGTTACCTATAATTTTCAATATCTACATTTTTTAAATTTTTGACAAGAAAGAATAATCTAGTAGAAGAAAAATCTGCGTGAATAAAACTGTTGTTTAAATTTAAGTGATGATTATAAATAGTTTTTAACTAATCTAAATCAATTAAAAGACAGCTTTTGAATAATTCACCAATTAACGAAGTTTTCTTAACATAAGATATCTCTAACACTAGTCTTTTCTTCATCATCTGATTTCAAATAAACGAATATATTAAAATGTATAGATTTATGCATAGAATTTTTTATAGTTAGTATTTAATTGGTGTCAAGATCCCTTTAGTAACATTCTCCCCCCCCCTCTCCAAAAAACTAGTGTTTAATAAATAAATTCATTGACATTTAAATAATTATTCTTCTCTGAAAGTAGTTAGTATACACTTTTGAAATAAAAATAAATCTCGATGCACCCAAAATGTTTTATTAATATTCTTTTATTGTTCTTAGTGAGAAATATCTACCTTTTCTATGTTCTTCTGAGTAATGTTCATTTTTATTTTCAATATTTGAAGTAAAATAAGTAAAATTCTATAATATATTTTAGAAATGTATATGTCTTGGAATGTAATAATTTTATTATGAAAACAGTGATTGATTAATTGTTTGTTATGAAAGATAAAACAGTAACAATTTATGCATATATTTATCGAATGCTGCTAACTGTATTTGTGTTAAAATGCCTTAAGTAAGATGCCTTAGGATGATCAGTATGGAAGTTCGAACTATGATAAAAGTTTTCATCAGGATGCCTTTATGACAATTGACTTTTCCACATTCCTACGCATTTTCTGTGCTATTTTCGTAACGTTACTAACGAAGTCTGAAAAGAAATAATTATATAAACTATCAGAAGACGGCATCCGTCCCGACATCTGCCTCAGAAATGTTTCCATCGTCTAAAATCTATGCGAGATAAAGTGAAAATACCTTGACAAAACCAAGTATGTTTTCCTTTCTTCAGTTTAATTTATCCTCATAGAATTGATATATATCAGGATCCTTTCTTAACCTAGAAATGGACAAGGTACTAAAAACAAAAAAGGGCACTGTCTTTTCAGAAAGAGGGCAATCTTCTTCGAATAAAGGACATCATATTCTAAAAAAAAAGGAATCTATCTTAATAAAAAAGGCATCATGTCAGGCATTCTGCCTCACAAACAGTTACATTGTATTGCACAAAAAGATTATTTTATAATTTTTAAAAATGCCACCATGCTTTTTTTTTGTCTGTAAGGGTAAGCAACCAGGATCAGACACGAAGGTGAACGGGGAGGAGTACCCCGTAGACCCCGCCTACATTGAACCCTGATATATTCATATGACTATCATCCCTTTAAAAAATTCTCAAATGGTGTCACAATTTTTATTTGGAATTAAAATTATGTAATGCTTTTTTCCAAAATCTGAAATCTTACTGGATTTTAAATTGGTTACATAATTTTCGAGTATATTTTGGTAAAAAACACTTTGGAAACATTAATTTTTTTAATTAACACTTTAATAAGGGCATTAAATTTTATCTTTATTGTCATAATAAGGAAATTCCTATGTCTTAAACGGTTTGTTTTGATTATAGGATTGACTTTATGCCAGGATGCCGGGAAAAAAACTACGTTACTATAATGCATGTGTGCATACAGGGACATAATTACTGTCCAATATTAAGTTAAATTTTTCTAAACTTGATTTTGTGATTTATTAAAACCTTAATTTTATTTTTAAAAACACATAATTATTATTCATAAACTTTTAGTTTTAACTCCTGTGAATCAATAATTATTTGTTAATAATGTATGCTAGGAAATTATTAATATAATAATCATACAGGGAAGAGTAAATTTTCTATTTGTAATCTCCTTCATGTAGGACAAAGTGAGATTTACACTGTGAATTAACAGCTACATGCGTTGTAATTAATAATATTATAATAAAAAAAATTCAGACTTGAATTTGATTATATTTTTAATGTTTTGTAATTCTCAAAAAGGAGAATTTCAATTCACGAAAGCATGTAGAAAATGAAAGAGGGATACAGCGAATCTTTAAATATTTTCCTATGTGTTTTAAGGAAAAATCTCTCGCAGTTAATATGAAATTTATATTCTTCCCTGGAAAATTTTAAAATAAAAAATTATCTAAATGTATCGGTTTTCACTTTCTCTCGCATAAAAAATTTTTTGAGCAGTGAAAAAAAATTGCGAATATTTTTGAAATTTCATTTAAAACTTCGAGGAAAAAAATATAACTGATATATATATATATATACATATATATATAATATTTGTAAATGATCGATTATTCAATGTTCAAGAGCAGATTTCAAATTTTTATCGAAAAGTTTATTGAGAGGATAACTGTATTTCCGATTATCACCCAATCCAACAATTAAGTTTTGTAAAATAAACCAATTTAACCTTTATAAATATTTATTTTAAAAAGACAATCTTCCTGTAAACTTAAGTATTTCATAACACCACCCTCTTGAGGAGTAACTGCTGGCTTTACATTTTTAATACTTGCAGTTTGGATGCATTTGTTAAAGAATTTTTTAGCTCTTATCAAATTGTATTGTTGTTGTTATTATTGCTGGATGTTTTTCTAGTTTAAATATGTTGAACCATTTTTTACATATAGAGTATGGTCCAGTTTATACTTACATGACTGCAAATAATGTGCTACACCGACTAATGGATTGTAATAATTGAAATTGATTACGTTGTGTTGCTTTTAAAAGCAATTGCACTCACTATAGTTTTTTCTTTACTTGATTTAGAAGACAAGGGACCTTAAGTTGGATTAAAATCGCTGAAATTAACCTCTAACGGTCAAATCGACCTAGCTCTTCTTGGCACCTTTAAATTTATCTCAAAACGGAACAAATATATGAGTTGCCAATTTATTACAAGGTATTTTCTCTGCCTATTTTACTTTAGCTCACAAATATGATTAATTTAATTATGTCACCTTCAGGGCACCTGCTCTCTCAAATATCGCTTTTCTTTATTCTGGACTAAGGGGTCTCTCAGTGACGTATTTTACTTGGTCCAATCCTGAAGCGAAGTAACATCAGTGTAAAATTCTAGTTCGTGTAATTGCTTTTATTGTTATTTCAAATTTCTTTTTGATAATCTTATTTATTTCGTAGATCAGGAGAGTGTATTATCGGTCAGTCAGGCACTCTATTAAACAACTGACCTTGATCTCATAATTAAACTTAAATACACAGTTTAGTTTAAAAATAGACTATAACTAGGGTTGTTCTTAAGCCATTGGCTGAACACAAGCATTCTTCAGATTGACACTCACAAAAATATTTTTTTAAACGATTAATAAAATTTTTATCTCTTACCCACTAAATACTTACATTCATAATTTCGAAACTGAAAAGTACAAATTATGAATAATTTGTATATTTTTTTCGAATTTTAAGTCGAAAACAACAAATTAAATTTGAATATTATGTAAATTACAAATTTATATAATTTGTGATGTTATTTTAAGATAGTTGAATAAAAATGGAGTTTGTTAATCTTTCCACCAAAATACTTAAGTTATAACAACTTTAATCAATTTAAAACAAATATGCTTGGTATCGCAAGACCATGGCCACCACTAATTTTTGTCTCTCGCATTTTTTAAGCCTAGCACAACTGCTAATAAAAGCCCTAAAAGAAAAGAAAATGAACATCAATGAAATCATATGAAATGGGCAAATCACAATTCAAAATTTCCTTCGAACTGAGTAAATGTTTTTCACCAAGCAACCCACGCATATCTGAAACACTTGTTTTTAAAATCTAAATATGGCAAAAAAGTATAAAAATACTTGATTTCTCATGTTGAAATTGAAGATTCATTCCATAAATTATAAAAAAGGATTCTGAAGGTCCCTTGTTTCGTTAAATTTTTGATGAGAAATGTTACCATCAAATTTATTTATTTTTATATTGATATAAAAACTTTTACTTTAATGCACATGTGTAATTGTGTTAATTAACAAACATTTTGGTGTAGTTCATCGTTATTCTGTAAAATCACCTTTCGGAGTTTTAAAGCAATACTTTTATTACGGCTTAAAATGTCTATGCTCAAGTGTTTTTTATTTTAGTTTCAGCATTCTTAATTACTCACGCATAAAGTATTTAACAATTAAAAACCACAATGTGTGAAACATAAAAATTACTTTCTATGAAGTTTTTACTTAATGTCAAAGATTTATTTTATGTCGCCTTCAGTATTATCAAAAACCTTTCTTGTTCCCCGTTGTGTAACCATCTAAACTAATTAACTCTATCGGAAAAGTGTCTGATCAAATCATAAAGTGTATTTCATAATGTACATAATGTATGAAAAAAAAGTCTCTTAATCCAGTTTTACATTTTTACGACTTGTTTTAAAAACATATATAAATGTTTTCAAATGAAATTTGATAATTCAGTGTAAGATAATGTGTCTGCAACATCTGAACTAAGATTGTTAATAATATGTCAAATTTGTGAATGTATTTTCTATCTTCAAAACATATTTAGCTGTAACACTTATCCTTGGTATTTTCCTGTTACGACACATTTTTTAATGATTTTTTTTTCAACAAAGTGTTCATGAGATTTACACGCAAAATACCAGGTACACTCTTCATGCCTTATTTCTCTTGACTTGACGAATTGTGTTTATGTTGCAGCTAAATCTGTCCTCATATTACCCAATTCCCTAATCAAGAGACGAATCCGCTTTTCAAAACGGCATTGTGAGGGATCAACAGCTCCTCCCACCAACATATTAAATGAAATATCCAATCGCTTGCTCGCTCCATGTTGTTCCAACGCCGGGAGCCCTCCGTTTTCGTTTTCTTTTGCTATAACGAATCTCCGATACTAATCCAAGTTCTTTGCTGGTCGATGTTTCCATTACCTGTCATCTGTAATCGTTATGGATGTGACGTAGACAGTAGCATCGGTTACAGTGATCTCGGCGTTCAGAGAGGTTAAATCAGAAAAGAATAAAATACAAGCATAAAAGATGACCATGGAATAAAAAATTATCAACTAATAACGGTATTCGAAATTCCAGTATTCTCCATATTTAGCAAGACTTAATAAGGTGCAATTCCAGTATCCTCAATATTTAGTAGGACTTAATAAGGTGAAATTTCAGTATCCTCAGTATATAGTAAGACTTAATAAGGTGAAATTCCAGTATCCTCAATATTTAGTAGGACTTAATAAGGCAAAATTTCAGTATCATCAGTATTTAGTAGTACTTAATAAGGCGAAATTTCAGTATCCTCAGTATTGAGTAGGACTTAGTAGAGCGAAATTCCATTATCCTCAAAATTTAGTAGGACTTAATAAGGCGAAATTACAGTATTCTCAGTATTTATTAGGACTTAGTAGGGCGAAATTCCAGTATCCTCAATATTTAGAAGGTCTTATAAATATACCGAATTTTCCATTATTCTCTAATTCCGTAAATTATAATCTGAATACAGATTTACTGTTAATTTATAGTGAATGTTTTACTGAAAATTATAATAAAAAATCGGTAACATGTATTAATTATATATATAGTAATTTTTAGATTGTGCATTTTTCTTTTAAAAAATGTACTATATATATATATATATATATATATATATATATATATATATATATATATATATATATATATTAATGTGAATATATATAAATGTAAAATGTAAACGTATTCCATTAACCCTTAATTTGGTAAAAAGAAATCTAAATATCAGTTTATCGGTAATTAATCTGTAATCTTTATCCTGATAAATAACATAAAAAGTAGGTTACATGTACTAATTATAGTAATAACTTTTGCTTTAAGCATTTTTATCTTTTTTAATATGCTGAATAATTATTAACGTAAAATGTAAGGATTTAAACCTTGATAAAATATTCAATAATAAAATTGCATTATTTACTAATTGATTAATTAAATATTTATGAAAGATTAAAAAACTCTAAAATTGGAACGTAAGCATGCAAACAATAATACAGATGCAATAGATAATTTTATAATAAAACATATTTTATGAAGCTTGTTCGTAAAAAGATTAATTTGTCCAAAGTTTTATTACGTATTAAAGACTTCAAAACAATCTAGCTGCTGAAAATAACCTCTCAGGTTCCACAATCGTTGATCTATTGGTTATATATGGTAAGAATATTGTACATGAAAGATAAGAACATAATTTTTTTAATTAAAAATTACATTAAAGAACTTTTAATCTACTCGTAAATATTTACGTATGTTTTGGTAGTTACAGGTTTACCAGTCTTTAAGCCCTACTGTAGATAAAGTAATTTTCTTAAGGACATCGACAATTTTAGTTAATCTTGTTCCCAGTAGATGGCGTAAATGCAGGTTGTTAAGTAGTTATCGATGCATATCGAATTTAAAATGACAGTTTTGAAAATTAATTACCTATTTATTTTAACTTAAACATCAAACATAATTGAATATTTTTCAATTTATGCAAAAATATCTGCATAAAGGAGCAGCTATATTGATACATAAAATTTTCTCGAATAGGTGAAATAACTCACATCAAACTTAAGTTATCTAGCTTTTATCGGAAATAAAGTAAAACATTATTAGGATGGTTATTAACAGTTAACTCTAACAAACTTCCGTAAATATTCTAGTTATCAGTAATCCTTAAAATTAAATTCAATAATTCAATGTCAACTGATAAATAACTTGAAAAATATTAATTAAAGTTGCACTAAACATTACAAGAAATAAACTTATTCACCAATATATCTTTATTTTCTCTACTGTATTAACGCGCGTATGTACGGCATCCTATTCAGAATTATTATCTTATTAATTAATGTTAAATATTTAATTCCTACAAATAAATTTTAAAAATCCAATTCTACTCTTATTTTAAAGTACACAAAAAAACGTTCAATTTAATGTAATTAATATATCAGATATAACTAAAGATATATTATGTAAACGTAATTTATTATGTGCCCATGAAAATCTAATTAATCTGGAAAAAATAAATTATTCTGATCTTAATTAAAACAAATATTTATTAAAAATTAAATGTATTTCCATATTCTATATGAGAACCTTTTACTTCTTAATTTTTCAAATCATAATAAATGATTAATTTACAGATGTTAATTTCTCACTCATATTAGTATTTTTCTAGCGTTCCGGTTTCTTCCAATTTCAGTTTTTTATTCTAAAAATTGAATTAAGGCTTTAGTGCTTATAAAGATAAAATTGAATAATTAAATATTAGCTACATTATATATGTTATTTCATTATTTAGTTTTATAATTTACATTTTCAAAAAATTTGAAATTTTAAATAATTTTATCTATCGGACTTTTCTACTTCATCAATGATTTACTACCATTTCTATTGACAAGTTAATGACAGAGTATTCTAATTAAGATTATAATAAATTTTAATATCTTAAATTATTATTGAATTTAAAATTTTTCTGCATCTAAACTTAATTGCTATAAAAATTACGTATGCTAAAAATGAATTGTTTTGTAGTTGTAAAAGCTATAAAGGTGCTGAGAAAAACATCTTATGTAATGTTTTAAGTGTGTTCGAATCGTAAAATTTAAATCTTGAAATTTAATAGAGAAATTTCTAGCTTACTGTACTACTAACGCAACATTAAGTTTTTATATTAATTTTCAAATAATCAATAAGAAACAAAAAAAAATTTCTCATATGTCAAACATTTAAAAAAAGATAATGCGTGTGCCTGAAAATGCCAACTACAGAATAGGAAATTTTTTATAGAGTGGAAATTTCTAGCTTAATGTACTGGTAAAGCAGCATTCTTTAAATTTGTATGTAATTTTTAAAATATTCAATGGGAAACTTAAAGAAAATTTCTGATAATTCACAACTTAAATGAAAAAAGTTATTGCGAGCGTATTTTAAAATTTTAACCACAGATGCAAAAGTTTTTCATAGAGTGGAAATTTCTAGCTTTCTATACTTGTAACACATTATATAAATTTGTATTTAATTTTAAAAAAACCAACAGAAAAAATTCTCTAATAATGCAAACTTGTTTTAAAAAAAGTTATTATACACGTCTTTAAAATGTCCACCAGAGAAACAAAAATTTTTCACAGTGTGGAAATTTCTAACGTTCTATACTTCAACACATTCTTTAAATTTGTATTTAATTTAAAATAACCAACAGAAAAAAATCTCTAATAATGCAAACCTTAAAAGAAAAGTTATTACGGTATTCTTCTAAAATATCCACCACAGAAATAAAAAAACATTTCATAGTGTAGAAATTTCTAGCTTTCTATACTTCAACACATTCTTTAAATTTGTATTTAATTTAAAATAACCAACAGAAAAAAACCTCTAATAATACAAACCTTAAAAAAAAGTTATTAAGCGAGTCTTTTTAAATATCCACCACAGAAACAAAAACTTTTCATAGTGTGGAAATTTCTAGCTTTCTAAACTCCAACACATTCTTTAAATTTCTATTTAATTTAAAATAACCAACAGAAAAAAAATCTCTAATAATACAAACCTTAAAAAAAGTTATTACGCGAGTCTTTTAAAATATCCACCACAGAAACAAAAAATTTTCATAGTGTGGAAATCTCTAGCTTTCTATACTTGTAACACATTCTTTAAATTTGTATTTAATTTAAAATAACCAACAGAAAAAAATCTCTAATAATGCAAACCTTAAAAGAAAAGTTATTACGGTATTCTTCTAAAATATCCACCACAGAAATAAAAAAACATTTCATAGTGTAGAAATTTCTAGCTTTCTATACTTCAACACATTCTTTAAATTTGTATTTAATTTAAAATAACCAACAGAAAAAAACCTCTAATAATACAAACCTTAAAAAAAAGTTATTAAGCGACTCTTTTAAAATATCCACCACAGAAACAAAAATTTTTTTTTGTGTGGAAATTTCTAGCTTTCTATACTTGTAACACATTCTTTAAATTTGTATTTAAATTTAAAATAACCAACAGAAAAAAACCTCTAATAATGCAAACCTTAAAAAAAGTTATTAAGATAGTCTTTTAAAATATCCACCACAGAAACAAATTTTTCATAGTGTGGAAATTTCTAGCTTTCTATACTTGTAACACATTCTTTAAATTTCTATTTAATTTAAAATAACCAACAGAAAAAAAAATCTCTAATAATACAAACCTTAAAAAAAAGTTATTAAGCGAGTCTTTTTAAATATCCACCACAGAAACAAAAAATTTTCATAGTGTGGAAATTTCTAGCTTTCTAAACTCCAACACATTCTTTAAATTTCTATTTAATTTAAAATAACCAACAAAAAATATCTTTAATAATGAAAACCTTAAAAAAAGTCATTAAGCGAGTCTTTTAAAATATCCACCACAGAAACAAAAAAAAAATTTCACAGTGTGGAAATTTCTAGCTTTCTAAACTCCAAGACATTCTTTAAATTTCTATTTAATTTAAAATAACCAACAGAAAAAAAATCTCTAATAATACAAACCTTAAAAAAAAAGTTATTACGCGAGTCTTTTATAATATCCACCATAATACCACTGCTATTTATTTTTCAAAGTATAACTGTCATATTTTTTCACACATACACACCAACGGCAATTTCACAGAATATTTATTCTTTTGAAAAACTCCTGAATTTTTTATCTTTATGTTATTCTCCATTTCCTTTGTAATAGGTGAAGTATATCTTTCAAGTGTCAAAATTCGAAAATATTTAAAAGTTTGAATATGCAATAGAATAAATCGTTTTTATATGTGAAGAAAAACTATATTATTTTTTGAACTACTTCAATAAGATTATTAATACTGTAGTTATTTAAACTAAAATACCTCACAAATACTGAAATTATAAATAGCTTTAATTTTAAAAATAAATGTTAAGATTGAGAATTAATAAATAACGATAAAATTCATTTGTAACAGGTAAACTATATGATTCTAGTATAACAAACCAGATAATTCGATTCTTAATATTTCAGTTATTCAAACTAAATTACAAACTAATACCGAAAATAAAAATTGTCTCAATTTTAAAAATTAAAGTTTTTAAGATTGAGAATTAATAAATAACAGTAAAATTCATTTGTAACAGGTAAACTATATGATTCTAGTATAACAAATCAGAAAATTCGATTCTTAATATTTCAGTTATTCAAACTAAAATATAAACTAATACCGAAAATAAAAATTTCTCAATTTAAAAAATTGAAGTTTTTAAGATTGAGAATTAATAAATAACAGTAAAATTCATTTGTAGCAGGTAAACTATGTGATTCTAGTATAACAAATTAGAAAATTCGATTCTTAATATTTCAGTTATTCAAACTAAAATGCAAACTAATACTAAAAACAAAAATTGTCTCAATTTTAAAAATTAAATTTTTTTCAGATTGAGAATTAATAAATAACAGTAAAATTCATGTGTAGCAGGTAAACTATGTGATTCTAGTACAACAAATTAGAAAATTCGGTTCTTAATATTTCAGTTATTCAAACTAAAATACAAACTAATACCGAAAATAAAAATTGTCTCAATTTTAAAAATTAAAGATTTTAAGATTGAGAAATAATAAATAACAATAAAATTCTTCTGTAACAGGTAAATTCCTTTGTAACAGATTCCCGAAGACATAAAACGTTGGAAAAAATTCGTTGTTAAATAAAAATATATGTAACATTGGTTTTAGCTTAGTCAGTATTAAGTTAAAGTATTAACTACACTTCACTATCAAATCAATTAAACCTGGATTAATTAAATATTCTGTAAAATAATTGTTATCAAAAGTGTAATTGTGTTAATTTACAAGTTTTTAAATGAATAAAAATGTCTGATATCAATTACTTAGCAGCAGTGATAACATTCAACAAATATAACTGTATTAACTAGTTAAAAGAATAAGATAAAAAACGACTATTCCGCGCCATAAATTCTCGTTAGAATATTTTAAAATTCTTGGCTTTAGTTTATATTTATATCGTTGGTTACTGTTCACAGGAGAATAAATTTTATTTAAATTAATTCCCCAAGACATAAAACATTCAAGAAAAGGCATTGTTAAATAAAAATATATATACTCTGTAAAACAATTGTTATCGAATGTGTAATTGTGTTAATTTACAAGTTTTCAAATGAATGAAAATGACTGACATAAATTACTTAGCAGTGATAAAATTCGACAAATATAACTACATTTACTAGTTGAAAGAATAAGATAAAAAACAACTATTCTACACCATAAATTCTCGTTAGAATATTTTAAAATCCTTGGTTTTAGTTTATATTTATATCCTTGGTTACTGTTCACTGGAGAATAAATTTTATTTAAATTAATTCCCCAAGACATAAAACGTTCGAAAAAATGCATTGTTAAATATATATATATATGTATATATATATATATATATATATATAACATTGGTTTTACCTTAATCAGTAATAATTTAAAGTGTTAACTATACTTCACTATCAAATCCAAGTTTTCAAATCAATAAAAATGTCTGATATCAATTACTTAGCAGTGAAAAAATTCAACAAATATAACTGTATTAACTACTTGAAAGAATAACATAAAAAGCGACTATTCTACAACATAAATTCTCGTTAGAATATTTTAAAATCCTCGGGTTTTGTTTATAGTTATACCCTTAATTACTCTTCACTGGAGAATAAATTTTATTTAAATTAATTCCCAAAGACATAAAATGTTAAATAAAAAATGCGTTTTAAAAAGAAAAAAATATTCTGGAATTTAAATTACTTTTACTGAGGTCTAAATAAATTTATTGAAATATTTATTAATCTATTTAAGGTATGAGAATTGATATTAATTCTTTTGGGGATGCTGGAAGTTTAATGTTTTTTTTTATTATTATATGATAAATTCTTGTTTCATTGTCATCTTTTAATACCCGTATATCATTATAAAAACAATCATTTTCAATTATTAGGAACATATTTAGACACTACAAGTTAAAAAATTAAACAGAAAGTATTTTATATTCAATAAAATATTCAAATCATTTATATATATATATATATATTGTTTTCTTTATACAATATTCCTGAAGTGAATATACTCATTTCGCTGCATCCAGAAGGTGGATGAAAATTTTTCTGCTTTCGCCGAGATCCAAGATGATGTGACATCTAAACGGCGCTACGTCTACAATGTAATGAAAATTCTCTTGTTCTAGAGAGAGAATCTTCATGTTATTCTCATGTTCCAAAATATTTGTAGAACGACTGAATGTTCTCATTAAATAAATAAAATGTATATTTGTTACGCATAAGTCTTACATTGGAGCCTTTACTTTCCAACTTTTCTCACAAACATGGTAGACATTAATAATAGATTTTAACCTTTTGAGGACGGGCGTGTTATATATGCAACATTTTTAAAGTTGGATTTTCTAGTGTTCAGATATCTCTAGTAGACAAGTTCACCTATAGCAGGCATAGGGCTACTTCTATTGGTAATAAGAAATACTAATTAAATGTTTTACTTAAAATATTATTAATGATATATTCATTATGAGTGAATCTGGATGATTTTGAATATATGATGTACCCTTTCTCAAAGGGTTAAAGAAGATAATTTTGTGTTGCACAAAGATTTTGCAGTTTTTTAACCCTCTAAGCGGTTTGCACGTACAATTCCACAGTTGTCACGTACAATTTTCGACCTCCAAAAACGTTCCGAAAATGGATGTATTGTACATTTCTGCCAGTGCTTTCCCCGTTGGAGGTTTGAGGTAGGAGGGTCAGGTCGATTGTTTAGGAACAGCACCCCTCTTTGACTGACATTTATTGAGGGATGCATCCCTACTTTTTAAGGCACAAAGACACTGATAGCTTCTCATGGCTTGTAGATCTCTATTTCGAAGTATTTCGTTTGCCGTAACAGATGTATGTCTAATTGCACCACTTAAATAGCTTGGATGACTTTCGTAAAAAAATTAAACAATTCTCTTAAAAATATTTTTATTCGTATTTTTAGAATCTATTATTTCTTATGAGATGATCTTCGAGACTTGACAAGCTTTATGTGTATTAAAAACTAACAATGAATAATGTCTATCTATATATCTATTTATAACCGGAAGTAAAGGGACAATAACGAGGGTGGGTTTCCCATATTCCAGTATTCGACAAAGGGTGAAGTAAAAAAATCATAGAACACTATGGTCACTGACACAATAAAACTTTATCGTATTTTTTGGAGTGTTCCACTCGGAGGGTTAATGCATTTTCAAATTAATATAAATACTTTGGGTTTAAAAGTAAGATATATAATATATTTAACCCTTTAGAAGGTCGTGGGAAAATTACTTCCCATCTACATGATCTTACAAAATACACCTGTGGGAAGCGCAAAACTAATTATAATACAGTGGACACCGCTTAATTTGATCGCGGTTAATGTTATCAATCGCTTATTGTTATCGAAATCACTTGGTCCCGAATTTTTCTATTCATTTGTATGTTCAAATTATCGCTTTATGTCATAGTTACATCGGTTAATGGGATTAGTTTTCGAACCTCATTTTAACTGTCAAAGGAATATTCACAATTTAGAGGGAACCCAATTTTTTCTTTCCCTTCGCTGTTGTTTGAATTTGAGAATTCTCCCTCTTCCATCCAGGGAAATGGGAAATGAACAAAGGAGTGGGGTATTACTCCTTCCTGGAATTTTTTAGGAATACGCACACCCTGTTGGTGGTCAGTGGTTATCAGATAAGCAGAAGGCAACATATTATTATCGGAACTGAGAAGGAGCGTATTCACATTTTATGCCTTGCTCGCTTACATGCAACTTGTCGATATGAAAGCCAGAAAGCGAAATGATTTAACATTAAAACTAAATATCGAAATTTTAAACCATTATGTCAGGTTACCAAATATGAGTCAGCGCAATGCTGCAGCTCAGTTAAACATTTCTCAACCTATGAATTGCATTGAAAGTGTTGAAACGTGAAGTACAACACCGCTCCGATGACTTAATAAAACATGATTACGAACTATTTATCAATGAGCTGCTTAGAAAGAAATGTAGACAGTCAACAATTGATCAATTATTTTTATTATGCAAACAATTCTTATGTCTTAAAGGATAATATGCAGTACATAAATATAAGGTGAGTTTTTTTCATTTTATTTTGAAATTTAGTAGGTGTGGATTAAAGTGTGGGGGGGGGAATTTATCAAATTTTGCATATCGTTTATTGTTATCAATCGGTTATTGTTACCAAAATCACGATGTCCAAAACTGGCCAAATTAAGCGGAGTCCACTGTATATTGACCTTGCTATTATAGAGATGGGAAGAATGATTCCTTCTTCAGTTTTACCTTGTCATCTATTGTTTGGTCAATTGAATACAATTAGAACTTCTATTTTGAAAGTTTGAAAACGTTGGGTGAGAAATAAATTGTCTACGAAAGGATTAATACAACGATGAATTTCTCATGAAATATCATTCATTATCCGTAAAGCAACTCAAGTTCTGACTAACCAATAAACTATATTTCTATGTTAAAATGGTCGAAAATTAGCATTTTAATAACGAATTACTAATGTGTCAATCTCCATAACTAATATGGTATTCACAAGTGTGGAAGGAAGTATTCAAAATAGGAAAATTAAATAACACAATTTCAGTTTTTTAAATCTGATTGCGCACTATACGTGAGTTTCTTGTACCCCTATGAGATTAAAGACGTATTCTGCTGATTTAATTTAACTCCTTCCCTGTTTTACCCGTACGCCGAACGGACACAGCTTTCGGGCCTTTACTGATTTGCCCGTACGGCGTACGGGAAATCTGATTTCAATTTCTCTTGCACTGTTTAGGCAGTATTTTTTATAATTTTAATAACAAATTATTCGTATAGATGTCCAGTAAATGATAGTTTGCAGTTTATTGTATTTTCTACTCTGTGAAAAGCGCCGGTTTTTTCGCATGTTTTGTATCAGAAGACGAATTGTTATCTTTCAGTGTATAGCTTTCTGGTTATATTTTACTAACCGCCTGATAATTTTATTGATGTAAGAGTTGAATAATATATTTTTACTTTTAAATAATGGATAATTCAGAGCGTGTGGAGCTCATTTCTTGCGATTCGAACTGTGACTCGGAATCAGAAACTGAATTATCTGTAAATGATAGTAGCGAAAGTTTACTAGATGACCTGGATAGTGATGACTCTGATAGTCGTACAGATGGAATAAGTCAAGCAAGGCAATTTTTTAAAATTAATTGTGGTAATCCTTCGGATCCGCCTCCTAGATTTGCTTTCACTGGAATTCCAAAAATAAACTTGGATATCGATGAGACTAAAGGTAAACTTCAGTTCTATGATGCTCTCATAGAAAGAAAAAAAGTTGTAATAAATGCTTAACAATTTTAGAAACGTTAATTTTAATAACATATCTTTATTTAAAAACGTAAAATGAAATTTTAAAAAATGTGACATTTTTTGACCGAATTCTGGAAGAAAATGAAATTGTCAAAGGGTTAAACTCCTTCTAATTCAATCGGAGATACAACCTTCATATTCATTAATAAGTTAAACTTTTGCAAATTTGCCAACATACAACTTTTAGGATTAGAGCGCTACCATTAATTGTTTTGCTACACGAAAGTTGTTGGTGTTGTTGACTTATGCCACTTCGTGAAACCAAGCAGGACTGAGCCGGAAGCTACTCGTTTTAAAGCAAAGGGGTGGGCTTTTCGTTTATAACGAGCACCACCTGGGTGGAATTACGACTTCCGCCCTTGTGGAAGCTCAAGTGGGTCCTCCTAAGTTAGGAGCAGGGACGAAGCAGAAGACCCACAGACTTGTCTTGCCAACCCCCAGAGGTAATGATTGAGAACTTGAAGGACATTGTGACCACGAACTTATTTTACGTGCCCTGTCACCTTTAACCCCTTCCAGGCTCATTTTATTTCGGGATTATGGGTCAAAAAATGTAAAATTTTTTATGCTTATTTTTATACATACACAGATTTTTAAACATAATAGCATCATTCGTATACAAAATTTCCTAAACATTAATGTAAAAAAAATCAATTTAAATAAATGAGTAATTTACCTGTATAGTTGGCTTTCTGTACGGCAGAAATCATTAGACTTTGGAGTCAATTAACACTAACTATAAATATAAAGCTTAGAATACCTAGAATACCTTTTATCTTGAATTACATTTTATTTATATCCTATGCATTTACATTTAATGATTATGAAATTATTCATCAAAATTTGGTCGTATATGATACAATCGAAAACACGGTGCTACATAGAGTCCAACATCGCAATCTGGACAGTAGAACCTTTTTTCTCTCCTTACCTTCTTCCCTCTACTGTCTCTCTTTGAGCAGCAAATAATCTAGTAGCCAGAAAAGTAGACAAAAGCATTCGAAACCATAAAAAGCACATGTGAAATAATTCGGGAAAGACTGATTGCTGATTGCACAGTGTAAAATATCACAGTGCCCGAACTACACTCGGGATGAGCCAGGATGGTACATTTCGCCTGCCCGAGTTCAGCTCGGGAAAACCTGGGAAGGGGTTAATGAACACGGCTGCTCTTAGGCGGGATCGGGTTCCGAACCCGCGACCTTCCACTTACGAGACCGTTGCCTTTACCAACTGAGCTACTGCGGGTCACATAAAAGTTAAAAAGACTTCTTAACCCCTTAAAGCACGAGTTTGGTTTAGAAAAAATTATAAAATATGACATATTTTCTTCCCAGAAAAGGGATATATAGGTACAATGTAAGTTATTTTTTACAATTTCAGTTTTGGGGGTGACTAGGGAGCTTGGAAAGAGTAAAAGTATATAAAAAAATTGTTATACAAACAAAGTGTAAACAATTTTATTACATGCTTAATTTGAATTTCGCCCGTGTCAGACACGGGCAAATGCGTTAAGGGGTTAAAGCCGATTCCAAACGGCTACCAATATTAATGCCAGTAGCGGGTTTGGAACCTTTAAACACCTGTACCGAAAAGCAGCGGCCTAACAGTCAGCCACCATTCGCCCATACAACCTTTTAGAAGCATAAGTTTTAAAGTATTAATTCAAAACTGAGTAGAATTATGTTTAGCACTGCTTGATTTATAATACTTGATTCCCTCAGAAAGATAAAACAATTGAGTGAAGACAATATATATTTATATACTGACAGACTTTCCGTAATCAAGAGCCTAGAACAATTAGTACCGAAATCTAAATTAATTACCAAGATACAAAAAGAATGTAAAAACATGAATAACCGAATAATTAATATAATTTGGATCAAAGCTCATACGGGGAATACCGGTAATGAATATACAGTTTTTTTTAGCAAAGAAAGCAACTAAATAAATAAATTACAAACCTATACAGCTCCCGGTATTAATACTTAAAAAATATATGAAGGAAAACATAAATGAAGAATGGCAAGATTATTGGGATAATAGTGAAAAAGGAAGAGCAACCTATAATGTCAAAAGTTGAACCAAAGTTACAATTCAAAAACATGAATAACCGAATAATTAATATAATTTGGATCAAAGCTGATACGGGGAATACCGGTAATGAATATACAGTTTTTTTTTAGCAAAGAACGCAACTAAATCAATAAATTACAACCTATACAGCTCCCGGTATCAATACTTAAAAAATATATGAAGGAAAACATAAATGAAGAATGGCAAGATTATTGGGACAATAGTGAAAAAGGAAGAGCAACCTATACTATAATGTCAAAATTTGAACAAAAGTTACAATTCAAAAACATGAATAACCGAATAATTAATATAATTTGGATCAAAGCTCATACGGGGAATACCGGTAATGAATATACAGTTTTTTTAGCAAAGAACGCAACTAAATCGATAAATTACAAACCTATACAGCTCCCGGTATCAATACTTAAAAAATATATGAAGGAAAACATAAATGAAGAATGGCAAGATTATTGGGATAATAGTGAAAAAAGAAGAGCACCTATACTATAATGTCAAAAGTTGAACAAAAGTTACAATTCAAAAACATGAATAACCGAACAATTAATATAATTTGGATCAAAGCTCATACGGGGAATACCGGTAATGAATATACAGTTTTTTTTAGCAAAGAACGCAACTAAATCAATAAATTACAAACCTATACAGCTCCCGGTATCAATACTTAAAAAATATATGAAGGAAAACATAAATGAAGAATGGCAAGATTATTGGGATAATAGTGAAAAAGGAAGAGCAACCTATAATGTCAAAATTTGAACAAAAGTTACAATTCAAAAACATGAATAACCGAATAATTAATATAATTTGGATCAAAGCTGATACGGGGAATACCGGTAATGAATATACAGTTTTTTTTTAGCAAAGAACGCAACTAAATCAATAAATTACAACCTATACAGCTCCCGGTATCAATACTTAAAAAATATATGAAGGAAAACATAAATGAAGAATGGCAAGATTATTGGGACAATAGTGAAAAAGGAAGAGCAACCTATACTATAATGTCAAAATTTGAACAAAAGTTACAATTCAAAAACATGAATAACCGAACAATTAATATAATTTGGATCAAAGCTCATACGGGGAATACCGGTAATGAATATACAGTTTTTTTTAGCAAAGAACGCAACTAAATCGATAAATTACAAACCTATACAGCTCCCGGTATCAATACTTAAAAAATATATGAAGGAAAACATAAATGAAGAATGGCAAGATTATTGGGATAATAGTGAAAAAGGAAGAGCACCTATACTATAATGTCAAAAGTTGAACAAAAGTTACAATTCAAAAACATGAATAACCGAACAATTAATATAATTTGGATCAAAGCTAGTACGGGGAATACCGGTAATGACTATACAGTTTTTTTTAGCAAAGAACGCAACTAAATCAATAAATTACAAACCTATACAGCTCCCGGTATTAATACTTAAAAAATATATGAAGGAAAACATAAATGAAGAATGGCAAGATTATTGGGATAATAGTGAAAAAGGAAGAGCAACCTATAATGTCAAAAGTTGAACCAAAGTTACAATTCAAAAACATGAATAACCGAATAATTAATATAATTTGGATCAAAGCTGATACGGGGAATACCGGTAATGAATATACAGTTTTTTTTTTAGCAAAGAACGCAACTAAATCAATAAATTACAACCTATACAGCTCCCGGTATCAATACTTAAAAAATATATGAAGGAAAACATAAATGAAGAATTCCAAGATTATTGGGACAATAGTGAAAAAGGAAGAGCAACCTATACTATAATGTCAAAATTTGAACAAAAGTTACAATTCAAAAACATGAATAACCGAACAATTAATATAATTTGGATCAAAGCTCATACGGGGAATACCGGTAATGAATATACAGTTTTTTTTAGCAAAGAACGCAACTAAATCGATAAATTACAAACCTATACAGCTCCCGGTATCAATACTTAAAAAATATATGAAGGAAAACATAAATGAAGAATGGCAAGATTATTGGGATAATAGTGAAAAAAGAAGAGCACCTATACTATAATGTCAAAAGTTGAACAAAAGTTACAATTCAAAAACATGAATAACCGAACAATTAATATAATTTGGATCAAAGCTAGTACGGGGAATACCGGTAATGACTATACAGTTTTTTTTAGCAAAGAACGCAACTAAATCAATAAATTACAAACCTATACAGCTCCCGATATCAATACTTAAAAAATATATGAAGGAAAACATAAATGAAGAATGGCAAGATTATTGGGATAATAGTGAAAAAAGAAGAGCACCTATACTATAATGTCAAAAGTTGAACAAAAGTTACAATTCAAAAACATGAATAACCATAATTAATATAATTTGGATCAAAGCTGATACGGGGAATACCGGTAATGAATATACAGTTTTTTTTAGCAAAGAACGCAACTAAATCAATAAATTACAAACCTATACAGCTCCCGGTATCAATACTTAAAAAATATATGAAGGAAAACATAAATGAAGAATGGCAAGATTATTGGGATAATAGTGAAAAAGGAAGAGCAACCTATACTATAATGTCAAAAGTTGAACCAAAGTTACAATTCAAAAACATGAATAACCGAATAATTAATATAATTTGGATCAAAGCTGATACGGGGAATACCGGTAATGAATATACAGTTTTTTTTAGCAAAGAACGCAACTAAATCAATAAATTACAAACCTATACAGCTCCCGGTATCAATACTTAAAAAATATATGAAGGAAAACATAAATGAAGAATGGCAAGATTATTGGGACAATAGTGAAAAAGGAAGAGCAACCTATACTATAATGTCAAAATTTGAACAAAAGTTACAATTCAAAAACATGAATAACCGAACAATTAATATAATTTGGATCAAAGCTCATACGGGGAATACCGGTAATGAATATACAGTTTTTTTTAGCAAAGAAAGCAACTAAATCAATAAATTACAAACCTATACAGCTCCCGGTATTAATACTTAAAAAATATATGAAGGAAAACATAAATGAAGAATGGCAAGATTATTGGGATAATAGTGAAAAAGGAAGAGCAACCTATAATGTCAAAAGTTGAACCAAAGTTACAATTCAAAAACATGAATAACCGAATAATTAATATAATTTGGATCAAAGCTGATACGGGGAATACCGGTAATGAATATACAGTTTTTTTTTAGCAAAGAACGCAACTAAATCAATAAATTACAAACCTATACAGCTCCCGATATCAATACTTAAAAAATATATGAAGGAAAACATAAATGAAGAATGGCAAGATTATTGGGACAATAGTGAAAAAGGAAGAGCAACCTATACTATAATGTCAAAATTTGAACAAAAGTTACAATTCAAAAACATGAATAACCGAACAATTAATATAATTTGGATCAAAGCTCATACGGGGAATACCGGTAATGAATATACAGTTTTTTTTAGCAAAGAAAGCAACTAAATCGATAAATTACAAACCTATACAGCTCCCGGTATCAATACTTAAAAAATATATGAAGGAAAACATAAATGAAGAATGGCAAGATTATTGGGATAATAGTGAAAAAGGAAGAGCACCTATACTAATGTCAAAAGTTGAACAAAAGTTACAATTCAAAAACATGAATAACCGAACAATTAATATAATTTGGATCAAAGCTCATACGGGGAATACCGGTAATGAATATACAGTTTTTTTTAGCAAAGAAAGCAACTAAATCAATAAATTACAAACCTATACAGCTCCCGGTATCAATACTTAAAAAATATATGAAGGAAAACATAAATGAAGAATGGCAAGATTATTGGGATAATAGTGAAAAAGGAAGAGCACCTATACTATAATGTCAAAAGTTGAACAAAAGTTACAATTCAAAAACATGAATAACCGAACAATTAATATAATTTGGATCAAAGCTCATACGGGGAATACCGGTAATGAATATACAGTTTTTTTTAGCAAAGAACGCAACTAAATCGATAAATTACAAACCTATACAGCTCCCGGTATCAATACTTAAAAAATATATGAAGGAAAACATAAATGAAGAATGGCAAGATTATTGGGATAATAGTGAAAAAAGAAGAGCACCTATACTATAATGTCAAAAGTTGAACAAAAGTTACAATTCAAAAACATGAATAACCGAACAATTAATATAATTTGGATCAAAGCTCATACGGGGAATACCGGTAATGAATATACAGTTTTTTTTAGCAAAGAACGCAACTAAATCGATAAATTACAAACCTATACAGCTCCCGGTATCAATACTTAAAAAATATATGAAGGAAAACATAAATGAAGAATGGCAAGATTATTGGGATAATAGTGAAAAAGGAAGAGCAACCTATAATGTCAAAATTTGAACAAAAGTTACAATTCAAAAACATGAATAACCGAACAATTAATATAATTTGGATCAAAGCTCATACGGGGAATACCGGTAATGAATATACAGTTTTTTTAGCAAAGAACGCAACTAAATCGATAAATTACAAACCTATACAGCTCCCGGTATCAATACTTAAAAAATATATGAAGGAAAACATAAATGAAGAATGGCAAGATTATTGGGATAATAGTGAAAAAAGAAGAGCACCTATACTATAATGTCAAAAGTTGAACAAAAGTTACAATTCAAAAACATGAATAACCGAACAATTAATATAATTTGGATCAAAGCTCATACGGGGAATACCGGTAATGAATATGCAGATATTTTAGCAAAGAACGCCACGAAATCAATAAATTACAAACCTATATAGCTCCCGGTATCGGTACTTAAAAATATATGAAGGAAAACATAAATGAAGATTGGCAAGATTATTGGGACAATAGTGAAAAAGGAAGAGCAACCTATACCATAATGTCTAAAGTAGAACAAAAGTTAAAATTCGAAAATAACATATTAAATTATTTCATAACCGGTCATGGAAGTTTCCCAACCTACTTGTACAGAATTGGAAAACTAAATTCAGCGAATTTCAAATGGGGAATGATAGGCAATCCTCAGCATTACACGCAAGTAAGATGTAATCTAGTTCCGATGTTTGTTAAAAAATACGAAAACGAAACACAGATCGAATACCTAAAAAAAAAATAGGTAATAATCGTAATCATATTAAAAAGTTAAAGGAAATTTATAATATTTTAAATTCAAACTACTCTTACATACAAAATAAATTTTAAAATTTTAAAATGGAGGAAAATACTCAGTAAAAATAGTGATATTAATAAAAAAAGGTGTTTTTTAAGCCAATAATTAAGTGTATAACATTAAAATGAATAATATCGAAAGGTTTTCCCTACCCACTTAGGGTTTTACATCTATAAACTCTTCAGTTGGATATGGATGTGGGTCGTCTAAGTTTAGCAGTAAGTAATATATATTAATTCAACAATATGTAGAGCTAAGACAATGCCATAGGGTAGAGACCAGGGCTTTAATATCAGTTATATTTTGATTCGTCATTACATACAGGGTAAAACAGAGCTGCAGATCTAGATTTTACAACAGATCTCAATGGGAAATCCAAATATCCTAAGACTAATCATTTTTGGTTTACTTTATTTGTCACTAAACAGAGTGTAAATTGCAATTAAAAAGAAAGGTGCAAGACTAGATGTAGCTACAGTCACAAATACAAAACTTCAATATTTTACTGATAATAGTTACAAATTTATATTATTTATCACTACAGAGTGCAAATCGCAATTACAAATAGAGGTGCAGAACGATATTCTACGGCTAATCTATTTTTTTACGGTAGCATTAATATCCGTTACACTGAGATTTGTCATTATATTGATTATGAATTTCAATTAAAAATAGAGATGCAGAACAATATACTACGGCTAATCGATTGGTATTTACGGTAGCATTAATATCCCTTATACTGAGATTTATCATTACATTGAGTATGAATTGCAATTAAAAATAGAGGTGCAGAACAATATACTACGGCTAATCGATTTGTATTTACGGTAGCATTAATATCCGCTACACTGAGATTTAGCATTATATTGAGTATGAATCGCAATTAATAGAGGTGCAGAACTAGATGTTGTAACAATCCTAAATACAAAGTTTTAATATTCTACGTTTAATCGATTTGTATTTACGGTAGCATTAATATCCGTTAGATTGAGATTTGGCATTATATTGAGTATGAATTGGGATTAAAAATAGAGGTTTCAGAACAAGATGTTTTAACAAACCTGAATTCAAAGTTTTAATATTCTATGGCTAATCGATTTGTATATACGGTAGCATGAATATGCAACCAAAACCCGATGTGCAGAACTAGATATCGTAATAATCTTACATAAAGATTTTTGGCGTTTGGATCTGTTAGTTTTTGAGTTGTTATGTCTGAAATTGTAATTTCTCATTATATTGAAATTGTTCGTTATATAGAGTTCAGAATGCAAACAAAAGGAGATATACAAAACTACATATCTTAATAACCTTACATAATATTTTTGGCTTTTGTAGCTGTTAGTTTTTGAGTTCTTATAATTCACAGTATAATTATTCTTTATATCTTAATTTTTCCTTATGTAGAGTTCAACCAAATTCAGAATGAAACCAAAAAACAAGGTGAAGAACTAGAAGTCCATTAACAGACTTCCATAAAAATTTTGGGCTTTTGTAGCAGTTAGTTTTTGAGTTGTTATGCCTTACAGCTCAATTACTCATTATATTCAAATTTTTAGTTATTTAGAGTTCAGAATGCAACCAAAAGGCTACGTGCACAACTAGATATCATAATAATCTTACATAAAGATTTTTGGCATTCGTAGCTGTTATTTTTAGAATTGTTATGCCCCACGGCCTAATTACTCGTGATATTTTAATGTTTCGTTATATAGAGTGAAACCAAATTCAGAATCCAACCATAAAGCGAGGTGCAGTATTAGACGTCCATTAATAAATAGTTTACATAAAAAATTTGGGCTTTTGTGGCTGTTAGTTCTTGAGCTGTTATAATTCACAGCGTAATTACTCATTATATTGAAATTTTTCGTTATATAGAGTTCAGAATGCAACCAAAAGGCGATATTCACAACTAGATAGCATATTAATCTTACATAAATATTTTTGGCGTTTGCAGCTGTTAGTTTTTGATTTGTTATTCCTCACAGTGTAATTTCTCATTATATTGAAATTTTTCGTTATATAGAGTTCAGAATGCAGCCAATAGGGGATGTTCACAACTAGATATCATAATAATATTATATAAATATTTTTGGAGTTTGTAATTGTTATTTTTTGAGTTTTTATGTCTTACAGCGTAATTAATTGTTATATTTAAATTTGTCTTTTTATAGAGTTCAGAAGGCAACAAAAAGACCATGTGGACAACTAGATGCATAATAATTTTATATAAAGATTTTTGGCGTTTGCGGATGTTAGTTTTTGAGTTTTTATGCTCCACCGTGTAATTACTCGTTATATTGTAATTTTTCATTATACAGAGTGCAACCAAGTTCAGAATGAAACCAAATTCAGGATGCAATCAAAAGGCGAGTTGCAGAACTAGACGTCCATTCATAGTCTTAGACAAAAATTTTGGGCTTTTGTGGCTGTTAGTTTTAGAGTTGTTATGGCACACAGCATAATCTCAATATATTGAAATTTGTTGTTATATAGACTTAAGAATGCAACCAAAAGGCGATGAGCACAACTAGATATCATAATAATCTTACATAATGATCTTTGGTATTTAAAGCTACTAGTTTTTTAATTTTTATGCCTCACAGCGCAATTGCATATTATATTGGAAAGTTTCGTTATATAGAGTGAAACTAAATTCAGAATCCAACCAAAAAGAGAGGTGCAAAATTAGACGTCCATTATTAGTTTACACAAAAAATTTGGGCTTTTGTGGTTATTAGTTTTTGAGTTGTTATGCCTTACATCGTAATTATTTATTTATTGAAATATATGATATATAAAGTAAAGAATGCAAACAAAAGGCGATGTGCACTAGATACATAATAACTTTACATAAAGACTTTTGGCGTTTGTAGCTGTTAGTTTTTGAGTTATTATGATCCACCGAATAATCACTAGTTATCTAGTAATTTTTCGCTATACAGAGTGCAACCAAATTCAGAATGCAACCAAAATGCGAGGTGCAGTACTAGACGTCCATTAATAGTCTTACATAAAAATTTTGGGCTTTGTGGCTGTTAGTTCTTGCGTTGTTATGCCTCACAGCGTAATTACTAATTATATTGAAAATTTTCGTCATATAGAGTTCAGAATGCAACCAAAAGCCGATGAGCACAGTTAGATATCATAATAATCTTTCATAAAGATTTTTGACGTTTGTAGTGTTAGGTTTTGAGTTTTTGTGCCCTACAGCTTAATTAATTATTATATTGAATTTCGTCGTCATATAGAGTTCACAATACAACCAAAAGGTGATGTGCACAACTAGATGTCATAATAATCTTACATAAAGTTTTTTTGCCGTTTGCAGCTGTTAGTTTTTTAGTTCTTATGATTTCACCGTATAATTACTAGTTATACTGCAGTTTTTTGTTAAACAGAGTGCAACCAAATTCAGAATGCAACCAAAAGGCGAGATGCAGAACTAGAAGTCCATTAATAGCCTTACACAAATATTTTGGGCTTTTGTGGCTGTTAGTTATTGAGCTGTTATGACCCACAGCGTAATTACTCAATATATTGAAATTTTTCGTTATATAGACTTCAGAATGCAACCAAAAGGCGATGAGCACAACTAGATATCTTAATAATATTTCAAAAAGCTTTTTGGCGTTTGTAGCTGTTAGTTTTTGAGTTTTTATGCCCCACAGCTTAATTAATTATTATATTGAATTCCGTCGTCATATAGAGTTCACAATGCAACCAAAAGGCGGTGTGCACAACTAGCTGTCATAATAATATTACATAAAGATTTTTCGCGTTTTCAGCTGTTAGTTTTTGAGTTTTTATGCCCCACTACGTAATTAATTTTTATATTGAAATTCGTCGTCATATAGAGTTCAGAATGCAAACAAAAGGCTGTGTGCACAAGTAGCTGTCATAATATTACATAAAGTGTTTTGCCGTTTGCAGCTGTTAGTTTTTGAGTTGTTATATTTCACAGTGTAATTTTTCATTATATTGAAATTTTTTGTTACATAAAGTTCAGAATGCAATCAAAAGGCGATTTGCACAGCTAGATATCATAATAATCTTACATAAAAAATTTTGGTAGAATGAAACAAAAGGCTAGTTGCACAATTATATGTGATAATAATCTTATATAAAATTTTACGGTGTTTGTAGCTGTTAGTTTTTGAGCTATGGAAGTATGTATAAACATTTGAAAATAGAGAAAATTCGCTCAGGTGTGGATAAAATTTATGCATGAAATTTAAAATTAGTTAACTTAAACGTAGAGACGCAAATACGAGACTTGCCCTTAATTGATTCATACTTGGTCAAAATGTATATTTGATTTGAAACCTCAACCCTGAAATTCCTCGCGATTTCAATACTTCCTTTATTTCGTCCAAGAAAGCAAAAATCAATAGCGCAGCATAAATCTAAGGCAGTTCAATGGCCTGTAACTGCTTCTTATTTAGTAGCAGAAGTTTTGAAAGGTTGAGTCACATTTTTAAAACCACATAACAAACGGAAAGCTCCAGACTTGCTTGTACTTGAGAGGTACTCATATTTTTCCTTCTTTTCCGTCTGACGTTTTTCAAAGAAATATCGTGCTGTGCTCCCTTCAAAACTCAAACCGGGTTTTTAAAGCCATATGTCTAGCATCCTTTGCCCGCGGGTATACAGAACTGAGAGCAACCATTAGAAAAAATACCGACAAAAAATTTAAAGCATTTCAAACTTTTTCAGGAAACTTTAAAGAATGTAGTCCTTTAGATTCCCAGAGAATAACAAAGAAATGTATATTACTTTTCAAGCGTTTTTTTTTTCTTGTATTCTATTTTCTTATTTGAATACTTCACTTTTTGGTTGCATTTCCATTGAAGATAAAATTTATCATCTTCTGTATACTTGATGAAGATAAGAAAGTTTGATAAGATGAGACAAATTAAAATGCAATTAATATCCGAATGAAATGTTTTATATATACATTGTATATTTCTGTGTTAGATAAAAGGACGCAAATTAAAATTTAATTAATATCGGAATGGAAAATATGTTTCGTATATACGTTGAAAACTTCTGTGTTTTAAAAGGAGAAAAATTAAAATTTAAATAATATTAGAATGGTAATACATGTTTTGTGCATGCACTGTAAATTTCACTGTTAGATAAAAGAAAACAAATTAAAATTTAATATAATATTGGAATTGAAATATATGCTTTGTATATGCACTATAAACTTCTGTGTTAGATAAAAGGAAACAAATTGAAATTTAGTATAATATCGGAACGGAAATATATGTTTTTTATATACATCATAAATTTCTGTGTTAAATAAAAGGACACAAATTTTAATTAATATCAAAATGGAAAATAAGTTTTGTATATACATTGAAAACTTCTGTGTTAGATAAGGACACAAATTAAAATTTAATTAACATGGGGATGGAAATATGTGTTTTCTATATACACTGTAAACCTCTATGTTAGATAAAAGGACACAAATTAAACTTTAATTAATATTGGAATGGAAAATAAGTTTTGTATATACATTGAAAACTTCTGTGCTAGATAAGGAGACAAATTAAAATTTAATTAATATCGGAATGGAAAATATGTTTCTTATATACATTGAAGACTTCTGTGTTAGATTAAAAGACATAAATTAAACTTTAATTAATATCAGAATGGAAAATAAATTTTGTATATACATTGAAAACTGTATTAGATAAGGAGACAAATAAAAATTTAATTAATATCTGAATGGAAATATATGTTTTCTATATGCACTGCATAATTCTGTGTTAGATAAAAAGACACAAATTAAAATTTAATATCGGAATGGAAATATATGTTTTTATATGCACTATACATTTGTGTGTTAGATAAAAGGACACAAGCTCTAATTAATATCGGAATGGAAAATAAGTTTTGTATATACATTGAAAACTTCTGTGTTAGATAAGGAGACAAATTAAAATTTAATTAATATTGAAATGGAATATATATTTCATATATACATTGAAAACTTCTGTGTTAGAAAAGGAGACAAATTAAAATCTAAATAATATTGGAATGGTAATATATAAGTTTTGTATATACACTATAAATCTCTATGTTAAATAAAAAGAAACAAATTAAAATTAAATTAATATTGGAATGGAAATACATGTTTTGTGCATGCACTGTAAATTTCTCTGTTAGATAAAAGGAAACAAATTAAAATTTAATATAATATTGGAATTGAAATATATGCTTTGTATATGCACTATAAACTTCTGTGTTAGATAAGGACACAAATTAAAATTTAATATAATATCGGAATGTAAATATATGTTTTTTAATATGCACTGTATACTTCTGTGTTAGATAAAACGACACAAATTAAACTTTAATTAATATCGGAATGGAAAATAAGTTTTGTATATACATTGAAAACTTCTGTGTTAGAAAAGGAGACAAATTAAAATCTAAATAATATTGGAACGGTAATATATAAGTTTTGTATATTCACTGTAAATCTCTATGTTAGATAAAAGGAAACAAGTTAAAATTGAATTCATATTGGAATGGAAACAGATATCTTGTACATGCACTGTAAATTTCTGTGTTAGATAAAAGAAAACAAATTAAACTTTAATACTTTAATATAAAAATGTAATTAATATTGTAGTAGATATATATGTATTGTACATGTACTGTAAATTTCAGTGTTAGGTAAGAGGAGACGAATTAAAATGTAATTAATATCTGAATGGAAATATAGTTTTTGTATATGCATAATTTAAAGTTGTGTAAATAGAAGACAAAATTAAAAATTAATTAAATGAGAAATATATGTTTTGTATGCTCGTTCTGTGTGTTAGATAAGGACACAAATTAAAATTTAACAATTAATGATGGAAAATGATTTGCTTTGACCTGTGCTTTTATGTGTTAGATAAAAGATACAAATTAAAATTTTAATAATTATATATAATGTTTATTTTGGTTTTCTCTGTGTTAGATAAGGAGATACAAATTAAATACTTATAATCAATGGAAAATTTATCTTCTCATACTTGAAGATAGAATAATGAGGAGACAAATTAAAATTAATTAATATTGGAATAGATATATAAGTTTTCTATATGCACTGTAAATCTATGTGTTAGATAAAAGGAAACAAATTAAAATTGAATTAGTGTTGGAATGGAAACAGAAGTTTTGTACATGCACTGTAAATTTCTGTGTTAGATAAATGGAAACAAATTAAATGAAGACAATTAATACTGGAGGAAATAATGTTTTGTACTCATTGCTTTTCTGTTAGATAAGAGAAAATTAAAAATTTAAATAATGTGGGATGATATATGTTTTATATAAATCTTTTCTGTGTTAGATAAAGGACACATTAAAAAAATTAATTAATGTTGAACATATATACATATGTATAAACCTGTTTTTTAAGGGCGCAATACTAAATTTAAAATAATATTTTGCAGATAATCAACAAGTATAAATAGATAAAAAAACAATTTTTTATAACTTTATATTGTTGGTATTATAAGATACATATAATTCTGTGTGAAAGTTATATTATAATTTCTTAAATTATATATAGAGTTAAACAATTATTAAATGTGTGTCATTAAACTATATTTTGAAAATAATTTCATATTTAATAAAAAAGTATGTTGTTTGACAATATGAATATTTTTTGCGCACATATAAAGGATACTTATTTTATATAATAAAACATTTTTTTATTATTGGAAAATAATATATTTTTATTATTTTAATTCTTCTTCGATATTGAATGAAAAATGAAAATATTAATATATCTTCAGTAACATTGTGAATTTAGAAAAAAATTTAGAAAATTAAAATTTTAAATCTAGAAGGAAAATCTTTATATCTATAATCTAAATATGATGGATAAAATTTTCATTATTGAAATTAAACTTAAATATATTTATATTGGAATGGAAAAATTTTTTAATATAAACAACATAACTTATAATATTATTAATATTAATAATTTTTTTTTGTAAAATTTAATAAATTGAATCTGTCAGAAATAATAAAATTTATTTTTAATTGCTCTTAAATTGTTTGATGCAATAAATTATTTATAAAATTATAATATAATTTTTTTATCTTAGACTTTACTGTGTGTAAAAGAAGACAATTAAAATAATTTAAACAATCTGTGTTATATAATGGAATTAATAATTTTTTGTACTATCGTAATACGTGGAAAAATACTGTTTTTGAGCATAAAACTTCTGTGTTAAATAAATATAAATTAAATAGGAATTATAATAAGTAAATTTTTTTTTAATATATTCTATGTTGTAATTGAAAAAAAAAATTATATATATTTTTAATGTAGAAAAGATATCTTCTGTTTTTAAATGCAGACTTTAAAATTCTGTTGTAATAGATAAATCTTAAGCAAATTGCTAATTGTGATAATTTGTCACTTCTGTAATTATATCTGTATAAAAAGAAATACAATTTTTCATATCATGCTGATTCTGTAAATTTGAATATAATTCTTTAGTAATGTTCGTGTGATAATAACGTGTTTATAGCTGAGTTTTTTTAATTTTTAAATTTTAAAAAGTGAACGGTTAAAGTATATTCACTGTAAATCTTTTTAGTAGCAAATATATTTTATTTGATGCTATCGTTGCTGCTTTATGTTGTAAATTTTGTTTAGTAAAAAAACTTTGCTCGTTAGTATACTTTTTAAAGATAATTTTTTTTTTAATTTCAGAGTTACTGGATACTCATTAAAATTGGTTTACGGTCTTAAAAATGTCGTTAATATTATTTTCTTGTACAAACATATTATTAATAACAATACATTCCCTTTGTAAAAGAAGACAATACAAACAATTAATCGTAAATATATATGTTTTTTTTCTTTTACATTTTAGTGTTTTGAAAGAAAAGAATTATTTCGGATTACTTTAGTTTTAAATGCATCACGCGTGCTATTAAATAGATAAATTAAAAAAAATGTGCGTGTTATTGTGCTAAGTTAGCAAAAGATTATAAATTTAAATATTTTGCTGTATATCGCCGTTTGACAAGAGTAAGTAAATCGCTCTGTTTCATACATTTAGATTAGAGGATCATTAAAAATCGATAATGTCTGTTCTACATACTAGCTGATGGTAAGAAATATTGATAAGGAGAAAAATTAAAATGTAGTTAATATTGTACTCGATATATATGTTTTGTGCATGTTCTGTAAACTTCCGTGTTAGATAAGAGGAATCGAATCACAATGTGATTAATATCGGAATGGAAATTTATGTTTTGTATATGCATTGTAAGTTTTGAAGTTAGATAAGAGAAGACAAATTAAAATCCAAACAATTAATGGCTTGAAGATGATTAATGCTTTGTACTCATTATGATTTTCTGAGTTAGATAAGATATAAATTAAAATGCTGATAATTAATGCTGGGATGATGATTAATGTTTATACAAACTCTTTGCGGTTTTCTCTGTTAGATTAAAGGATACAAATTAAAATACTTATAATCAATGTATGAACAATTTATCTTCTATATACTCGCCAAAGATAAGAAAATTTGATACTAGGAGACAAATTAAAATGTAATTAATATTGTAATAGATATATATGTTTTGTGCATGTGCTGTAAATTTCAGTGTTAGATAAGGGGAATCGAATTAAACTGTAATTACTATTGGAATGGAAATTTATGTTCTCTATATGCATTGTAAGTTTTGAAGTTAGATAAGAGGGAAAAAATTTAAATGAAGACAATTAATGGCTGGGAGATGATTAATGTTTTGTACTCATTGTGCTTTTCTGAGTTAGATAAGAGATAAAATAAAATACTGATAATTAATGATGGGATGATGATTAATGTTTATTTCTGGTTTTCTCTGTTAGATTTGAGGATACAAACTAAAATACTTATAATCAATGTCTGAACAATTTATCTTTTATATGCTCGCTGAAGATAAGAAGTTTTGATAAGAGGAGACAAAAAGCAATTAATACTGTAATAAATATATATGTTTTGTACATGTGCTGTAAATTTCAGTGTTAGGTAAGAGGAGACGAATTAAAATGTAATTAATATTGGAATGGAAATATACGTATTTTGTACAATATGCATTGTCAATTTCAAAGTTAGGTAAAAGAAGACAAAATACAAATAATTGAAGCATTGACTATGATTTATGTTTTGTATGCTCGTTCTGGTTTTTAGTGTTAGATAACAGGCGACAAACTAAAAAGCAGTCAATTAATGTCTGGAAGATGATTATTACTTTATACTCATTATTCTTTTCTGAGTTATATAAGAGATAAATTAAAATGTTGATAATTAATGGTGGAATGATGATTAATGTTTATTTTCGGTTTTTTCTGTTAGATTAGAGGAAACAAATTAAAATACTTATAATCAATATCTGAAATTTACCTTCTGCATATTCGCTGAAGATAAAAAAATTTGATAAGAGGAGACAAATTAAAATGTAATTAATATTGTAAGAGATATAAATGTTTTGTACATGTGCTGTAAATGTCAGTGTTAGATAAGAGAAGACGAATTAAAATGTAATTAATATCAGAATTTAAATATATGTTTTTTGTACAATATGTATTGGCGATTTCAAAGTTAGGTAAAAGAGGACAAATTAAAATACAAATAATTGAAACCTTGAGAGTGATTTATGTTTTGTATATTCCTTCTGGTTTTTAGTGTTAGATAACAGACGACAAACTACAATGCAGACAATTATGTCTGGAAAATGATTAATGCTTTGCACGCTTTATGCTTTTCTGAGTTAGATAAGATGTAAATTAAAATGCTGATAATTAATGCTGGGATGATGATTAATGTTTATGCAAACTCTTTGCTGTTTTCTCTGTTAGATTAGGGGATACTAATTAAAATACTTATAATCAATGTTTGAACAATTTTATTTTCTACATACTAGCTGAAGATAAGAAGATTTGATAAGAGGAGACAAATTAAAATGTAATTAATATTGTAATAGATATATATGTTTTGTACATGTGCTGCATTTTTCTGTGTTAGATAAGAGAAGACCTATTAAACTGTAATTAATATCGGAATGGAAATATATGTTTTTTGTACAATATGCATTGTCAATTTCAAAGTTAGGTAAAAGAAGACAAAATACAAATAATTGGAGCCTTGAGGATGGTTTATGTTTTGTATAATCGTTCTGGTTTTTAGTGTCAGATAATAGGCGACAAACTAAAATGCAGACAATTAATGTCTGGAAGATGATTAATGCTTTGTACTCAGTATGCTTTTCTGAGTTAGATAAGAGATAAATTAAATGCTGATAATTAATGCTGGGGTGATAATTAATGTTTTTTTTCTAGTTCTCTGTTAGATTAGAGAATACAAATTGAAATACTTATAATCAATGTCTAAACAACTTATCTTCTACATACTCGCTGAAGATAAGAAAATTTGATAAGAGGAGACAAATGAAAATGTAATTAATATTGTAATAGATATATATGTTTTGTACATGTACTGTAAATTTCCGTGTTAGATAAGAGGAAGTGAATTAAAAGGTAATTAATATTGGAATGGAAATTTATGTTTTGTATATGCATTGTAAGTTTTGAAGTTAGATAAGAGGAAAAAAAATTTAAATGAAGTCAATTAATGGCTGGAAGATGATTAATGCTTTGCACTCATTGTGCTTTTCTGAGTTAGATAAGAGATAAATTAAAATGCTGATAGTTAATGCTGGGATGAAGAATTATGTTTATGCAAACTCTTTGAGGTTTTCTCTGTTAGATTAGAAGATAAAAATTAAAATTCATATAATCAATATCTGAACAATTTTTCTTCTGCATACTCGCTAAAGATTAGAAAATTTGATAGAATGATACAAATTAAAATGTAATTAATATTGTAATAGATATATATGTTTTGTACATGTGCTGTAAATTTTCGTGTTAGATAAGAGGAATCGATTCAAAATGTAATCAATATCGGAATAGAAATTTATGTTTTGTATATACATTTTAAATTTGGAAGTTAGATAAGAGGAGAAAAAATTAAATTAAGACAATGACTGGAAGGTGATTAATGATTTGTACTCATAGTGATTTTCTGAGTTAGATAAGATATAAATTAAAATGCTGATAATTAATGCTGGCAGGATGATTACTTTTTTTGCATGCTCAATTTCGGTTTTCTGTGTTAAATTAGGGGATACATATAAAAATAAATATATCCAATGTCTGAACAATTTATCTTCTATATACTCGCTGATGATAAGAAAATTTGATAAGAGGAGACAAATTAAAATGCAAACAATTAATATCTGGGAAATGATTAATGCTTTCAACTCATTGTAACTTTTTGAGTTAGATAAGAAGAGACAAATTAAAATGTAGATAATTAAAGCCGGAAGGATGATTAATGTTTTTGCATACTCAATGTGGTTGTCTGTGTTAGATTAGGGGACACATATTAAAATACATATAACCAATGTCTGAACAATTTATCTATATATTCGCTGATAAGAAAATTTGATAAGAAAAGACAAATTAAAATGTAATTAATATTGTAAGAAATGTATATATATATATATATATATATATATATATATATATATATATATATATATATATATATATATATAATATATATATATATATATATATATATATATATATATATATATATATATATATATAAATGTATGTGTGTGTGTGTTTTGTACAGGTGCTATAAATTTCGGTGTTATATTAGAGAAGACAAACTGAAATACAAATATTAAAGACTGGAAGATGATTTATGTTTTGTGTTTTCGTTGTGGCTTCCTGTGTTAGATAAAATTTGACAGATAATAATTTTTGTCTGAAAGATAATTAATGTTTGTGTTAATTGCATTTTTATGAGTTAGATAATTAGAAAAAAATTAAAATGTATATTAATACTGGGATGATAAATAATGTTTATTTTCATACTCGTTACGGTTTTCTCTATTACATTAGATTAACCCTCCGAGTGGAACACACCGAGGAAAAAAAGTCTCCAAAAATACGCTGAAGGTTTACTGCGTCAGTGGCTAAAGCGTTCTATGATTTTTCCTTCACCCTTTGTCGACTAGAACGGAATACGGGAAACCCACCCTCGTTATTGTCCCTTTACTTCCGGTTATAAATATATATATATATATATATATATATATATATATATATATATATATATATATATATATATATATATATATATATATATATATATATATATATATATATATATATATATATATATATATATATATATATATATATATATATATATAAGAAGATATGATGTTGTTAATTTTATACGCATAAAGCTCCTCAAGTCTTGGTCATTATAAGAAATAATGGATCCTAAAAGTACAAATAAAAATAATCTGAGAGAATTTATATTTTTTTACAAATGTCATTCAAGATTTAAGGGGTGCTATTAAAGATACATCTATTATCGCAAACGAAATATTCGAAATAGAGATTTATAAAGCCATGAAAAGCTATTAGCGTCTTTCTGCCTCAGGGGGTAGGGGTGCATCCCTCAAAGAGGGGTTAAGTTCCTAAACAATCGACCTGACCCTACTACTGCAAAACTCCATGGTGGAAAAGCACTGGTAAAATTGTAAATTACATCCATTTTCGGATCGTTTTTGGAGAACGAAAATTGTACGTTTTGAAGACATCGTCGGTTTGGTGGAATTTTACGTGCGAACCGCTTACAGGGTTAAACAAAATTAAAATACAAATAATCAATGTATGGGAGAGATTAATGTCTTGTGTACTCATTGCAAACTTGTGTGTGAAGAAAGAGGAGACAAATTCAAACGGGAATGATTAATGCCAAAAAGATAATTAATGTTTCGTATACTTATTGCAGGTTTCTGAGTTAGATAAGATTAAACAAATTAAATGCAGTTTATTAATACCAGAAAAATGATTAATATAACTTATACTCATCGAATTATTTCACTGTTAGATAAGAGAAAAGAAACTAAAATAACTAATGTCGGGCAGATTATTAATGTTTTGTCTACTCATTGTTGCTTTCTATGTAAATGAAGACTAATTAAAAGGCAGTAATTACTGAAGATAAGATTTATCTTCTACGTGCTATATGCGTATAACATGAGGCAAAAAAAATGTATCAATAACATGAAAAGATTTGTGTGATGGATGCCCATTAAGGCTGGCCATATCAGAAATTTAATATCTCAATATATTCCCAAACTGATATTGATATCAGTGATATATCAGGATAATACTTTAAAGTTGTAGGGTATATTACTATTTTTGACATATTACTATTTCAGATATTCAGATATTACTATTTTTGAAGCCTTACCTTTCATTTATTCTAAACCTATATATATATATATATATATATATATATATATATATATATATATATGTATATATATATATATATATATATATATATATATTATATATATATATTTATATATATATATATATACATATATATATATATATATATGTATATATATATAATATATATTTATATATATATATATATACATATATATATATATATATATATGATATATATATTACATATATGTATATACATATATATATATATGTATATATATATAATATATATATATATATATATATATATATATATATATATATATATATATATATAATATATATATATATATATATATATATATATATATATATATATATATATTATATATATATATATATATATATATATATATATATATATATATATATATATATATATTATATATATATGTATATATATATACATATATATGTATATATATATATATATATATACATATATATATATATATATATATATATATATATATATATATATATATATATATATTATATATATATATATATATATATATATATATATATATATATATATATATATATATATATATATATATATGTATATATATATATATATATATATATATATATATATATATATATATATATATATATATATATATATATATATATATATATATATATATATATATACATACATATATATGTGTATATATATATGTGTATATGTATATATATATACATATATATGTATATATATATATATATATATACATATATATGTATGTATATATATATATATATATATATATATATATATATATATATATATATATATATATATATATATATATATATATATATATATATATATATATATATATATATATATATATATATATATATATATATATATATATATATATATATATATATATATATATATAATATCCAGTCCATCTGTGAACAGTGCAATTTCCAGTCTAGAACCGAATGCTTTGTTATCAGAAAATTATTGGGATATATTACCGAAGACCTTGTGAAGCCTTCAACGTTCTTGAGTCAAGAGGTAGCATAAAGAAGGATATAGCATATAGCCCGTCATGTGACAAGATTAGTAAAATTTTTAATTTTCCAGAATTGCAAAGTACCCTATGAGGCAGGTAAAAAAAATAGTTTGTTTTTGTATGAGAATAATCTGGTACACACTCAATAGTTTGTTTATCTTCATACTGCTCTAAAATCCCCCGGTACTGTGACTGCAGTTTAGAATCACGTTGAATTCATTTAGAAAGATAATTCAAAGTTTTCTCAGCTAAGTCGAAATTATCGTTAAGTTCTTTTTGCCACAGTAATTAATGGAAGTAAAGGAATGATACTATCATCTCCACTACACCCTGGAGGTAGATAGAATTTGTTGTTAATAATAGCGATAAAATTTTCATGGCAACAAAAAATAATACAGATTAAATTTAAAATTATCATATATTTACCTAATCTATTATTTAAGCCAAATATTATTTACGTAATATCTAAGTTCAGTGATAAAATGTATTAAAAATAATGCAGACGATATTTAAATAATTTTAAAATAAGAAATGATTAAATGAGATGGTTAAAGGAATGACGTCATAATGCCAGAAAAAATATTATTTTCATCTACTTATAATGCGCTGAAGTGATGAATTTAATCGCCTGCTCTTAACCGAAAAAAATAGGGTTTAAATAATGTCATTAAACGATCGAAAAGGGGAAAAGGGTGAATTTCAAACGTTTTTGAACTTTGCTAACCCTAATTCATCAAGAATCTAATACGGATGCCTCTATCCATCCCAGGTCCAACATCTTCATAAATTTGAGGACAGACGGACAGATAACTCAGAATATTATTATATAGGGGATTAAAGAAATTAAGTGTTTTAAAAATTACTTTTTATTATATGATAGAATAAATTATATCACTCAGTTAACTGAGGTTTACGGAACAAAAAAGGTATTTAGTGTATATTTATATGAAAAACTATTTTCTGGTTTACTTAATTTAAAAGCTATTTTACGGGTAAGTGGATTTAAATTTTTTTTAAATGCTGCATATTTTTTACAGTTTTTTAAAATACATTGCTTCAAAATATTTTTATAAATTTAGAACTTCATAAAGGATTTATATAAAATTTTATTTTAAACAGATTAGAGCTTTTCATTTTACATTTAATCAGAAATATGTTGTAATAATGAATATTTCCAGATCGAAAAATACTATGTCCTCTAAAGTCAAAATAAGAAATAGTATTTTCATTACTACATTCTTTTCTGTTGCTGTTATAAATCTGTTATTCTATAATTATTCTAAATGAAATTCAATGATAACAAGTTCTATAACCTAAAATCTTTACAAATGATTACAATAGCTTAATAATCTCTTTTTAACCAAATGTCCGACAATGTAAGGGCCGTCTCACCAAAGTCGTCTAACTAATAACCGCGGTTAACACATGGCGCCAACCAATGTTGGGACGCAATTCTCCGTTTAAACAGAGAGTAATCGCGGTTAACCGTGAAACGACCTTGATGAGACGGATCCTAAATAATAATAGAATTTAAAATAATTCTTCCATAAATTATATTAAGCTGGGATCATCTAGAACTTTCTTATTGAGGTATAAAGAAATGTTCATTAATTACCCTGGTAGATTCTAATTATGTTGATAATCTCCCTGGATATTCGTTGTACTGAATTTCTGCTCCCAATTAACTTAGACTGTTTCTCTCCCTAAACTTATTGATTGCTTATGCTGCAGCAAGATTTAAACTAGATTAATTTACAGCATAATTCCTAGCATCAAGAAAACGAAGATCAAACCAAATTCTTGACATCCCAAATAATAACTGAATTTATTAATTTTTGTTCCTGAATTATGTTAAATTGTGATTATAAAGAATCTAGAATTTTATTTTAAACTGATGACAACTTTTCATTTTACATTCAATCAAAATTATGTTGTTATAATGAAGATTTCCATATCGAAAAATACTATGTCCTCTAAAATCAAAATAAGAAATAGTATTTTCATTAGTACATTCTTTTCTGTCGCTTTTATAAAGCAGTTATTCTGTAATTATTCAAAATGAAATTCAATGATAACAAGTTCTAAAACCTAAAATCTTTACAAATGATTACAATAGCTTAATAATCTCTTTTTAACCAAACGCCCAAAATTGTAAGGGCCGTCTCACCAAAGTCGTCTAACAACTAACCACGATTAACACATGGCGCCAACCAATGGTGGGACGCAATTCTCCGTTTAAACAGAGATTGATCGCAGTTAGCCGTTAAACGACTTGCTGAGACCTACCCTAAATAATAATAGAATTTAAAATAGTTCTTCCATAAATTATATTAAACTGGGATCATCTAGAACTTTCTTAATGAGGTATAAAGAAATGTTGATTGGTTACCCTGGTAGATTCTCATTATGTTGATAATCTAACTGGATATTCGTTGTACCTTCATGGTGAATAAACGGGACATAATTTCTGCTCCTAATTAACTCAGACTGTTTCTCCCCTTAAACTTATGTGATTGCTTATGCTGTAGCAAGATTTAAACTAGATTAAACTACAACATAATCCCCAGCATCAAGAAAACGAAGATCAAACCAAATGCTTAACATCCCAAACAATAACTGAATTTATTAATTTTTGTTCCTGAATTATGTTAAATTGTGACTATAAAGAATCTAGAATTTTATTTTAAACTGATGACAACTTTTCATTTTACATTCAATCAAAATTATGTTGTTATAATGAAGATTTCCATATCGAAAAATACTACGTCCTCTAAAATCAAAATAAGAAATAGTATTTTCATTAGTACATTCTTTTCTGTCGCTTTTATAAAGCAGTTATTCTGTAATTATTCAAAATGAAATTCAATGATAACAAGTTCTATAACCTAAAATCTTTACAAATGATTACAATAGCTTAATAATCTCTTTTTAACCAAACGCCCAAAATTGTAAGGGCCGTCTCACCAAAGTCGTGTAACAACTAACCGCGATTAACACATGGAGCCAACCAATGTTGGGACGCAATTCTCCGTTTAAACAGAGATTGATCGCAATTAGCCGTTAAACGACTTGCTGAGACCTACCCTAAATAATAATAGAATTTAAAATAATTCTTCCATAAATTATATTAAGCTGGGATCATCTAGAACTTTCTTATTGAGGTATAAAGAAATGTTCATTAATTACCCTGGTAGATTCTCATTATGTTGATAATCTAACTGGATATTCGTTGTACCTTCATGGTGAATAAACGGGACATAATTTCTGCTCCTAATTAACTCAGACTGTTTCTCCCCTTAAACTTATGTGATTGCTTATGCTGAAGCAAGATTTAAACTAGATTAAACTACAACATAATCCCCAGCATCAAGAAAACGAAGATCAAACCAAATGCTTTGACATCCCAAACAATAACTGAATTTATTAATTTTTGTTCCTGAATTATGTTAAATTGTGACTATAAAGAATCTAGAATTTTATTTTAAACTGATGACAAACTTTTCATTTTAAATTCAATCAAAATTATGCTGTTATAATGAAGATTTCCATATCGAAAAATACTATGTCCTCTAAAATCAAAATAAGAAATAGTATTTTCATTAGTACATTCTTTTCTGTCGCTTTTATAAAGCAGTTATTCTGTAATTATTCAAAATGAAATTCAATGATAACAAGTTCTAAAACCTAAAATCTTTACAAATGATTACAATAGCTTAATAATCTCTTTTTAACCAAACGCCCAAAATTGTAAGGGCCGTCTCACCAAAGTCGTCTAACAACTAACCGATTAACACATGGAGCCAACCAATGGTGGGACGCAATTCTCCGTTTAAACAGAGATTGATCGCAGTTAGCCGTTAAACGACTTGCTGAGACCTACCCTAAATAATAATAGAATTTAAAATAGTTCTTCCATAAATTATATTAAACTGGGATCATCTAGAACTTTATTAATGAGGTATAAAGAAATGTTGATTGGTTACCCTGGTAGATTCTCATTATGTTGATAATCTAACTGGATATTCGTTGTACCCTCACGGTGAATAAACGGGACATAATTTCTGCTCCTAATTAACTCAGACTGTTTCTCCCCTTAAACTTATGTGATTGCTTATGCTGTAGCAAGATTTAAACTAGATTAATCTACAACATAATCCCCAGCATCAAGAAAACGAAGATCAAATCAAATACTTGACATCCCAAACAATAACTGAATTTATTAATTTTTGTTCCTGAATTATGTTAATTTGTGACTATAAAGAATCTAGAATTTTATTTTAAACTGATGAGAACTTTTCATTTTACATTCAATCAAAATTATGTTGTTGTAATGAAGATTTCCAGATCGAAAAATACTATGTCCTCTAAAATCAAAATAAGAAATAGTATTTTCATTAGTACATCCTTTTCTGTCGCTTTTATAAAGCAGTTATTCTGTAATTACTCTAAATGAAAATCAATGATAACAAGTCATATAAACAAATCAAAATCTTTGAATAATTACAATAGCTTAATAATCTCGTATTAACCAAACGTTCTACATTGTAAACAATAATGGAATTTAAACTATTTCTTCTATAAATTATATTAAACTGGGATCATCTGGAACTCACTTAATAAAGTATAAAGAAATGTTTATTCGTTGCTGTGGTAGATTTTAATTATGATGATAATCTTAATAGATATTCGAAGTTTATTAATCTGTTCATAAACATTACAGTGAATTTCTACTCCCAATTAACTCAGACTGCTTCTCTCCCTGAATTATTTATGGTACAAACAAAATTAATTTCTTACGCGTTAATAAACTTCTTAGAGTTTTATTCTTTCATCAGGGTGCACCAGAAAGACAATACATTTCTATACCCAATTAACTCAGATAGCCTCTCTCTTGAATTACATTGTTAATTGTGTTAATAAACTTCTTACAATTTCATTCTTCCATCACGGTGCATCAGAAGGACAATACATTTCAATACCCAATTAACTCAGATGGTCTCTCTCTTAATTTAATGTCATCGTTTTTATTAGACATGATTAACACTTATAGCATAATAATCCATCTATAAATCGAAGATTAAAATAAATGGTTGACATTCTAAACAATAATTAAATTGATTAATCTTTTCAGAGTTATGTTAAATTGTTATTAAATAGAATCTAGATATTTCTTGAAAACGAAAACCATGTAGTTACACGGGGAGTCTTTAATTGTGTTAATAAACATTTTACAGTTTCATTCCTCCATCACGATACATCGGCAAGACAATACATTTCTATACCCAACTAACTCAGATGTTCTCTCTCCTGAATTTAAATAATTGCTTTTGCTATGTCAGTTTAAGACAGGATTATCTCCTATAGCATAATGCTTATTGTACAAAACAAAGATCAAACCAAAAGCTTGACATTCTAAACACTAATTAAATTAACATTGTAAACATTAATGGTATTTAAACAATTTCTTCTATAAATTATATTAAACTGGGATCATCTGGAACTTTCTTAATAAATTAGAAAGCAATGTTTATTCGTTACTGTGGTAGATTCTGATTATGATGATAATCTTAAATCTTGAATATTCGAAGTTCCTTAACGGTTCATAAATATTACAATGAATTTCTACTCCCAATTAACTCAGACTGTTTCTCTCTCTGAATTTATGTGACTGCTTATACTGTAGCAAGAATTAAACTAGATTAAATCCCAAGATAATGTACAGTATCAATAAAGCGTAGATCAAAACAAATGCTTGACATCCCAAACGATAATTGAATTTATTATTTTTATTTATTTCTGAATTATGTTAAATTATGACTATAAAGAAACTAGAAATTTCTTTAGTATACACAAAACTCATTGCTTACGTGTTAATAAATTTCTTAGAATTTCATTCATCCATCACGGTGCATCAGAAAGACAATACATTTCTATACCCAATTAACTCAGATGGTCTCAATCCTGAATTAATGTGATTGCTTTTACTAGACAAGATTAACTCTTATAGAAAAATAATTCATCTATAAAACGAAGATCAAATCAAATGCTTGACATTCTAAACAATAATTAAATTGATTTATCTTTTCAGAGTTATGTTAAATTGTGATTAAATAGAATCTAGAAATTTCTTGAAAAAGAAAACCCAGTGGTTACACGGGTAGTCTTTAATTGTGTTAATAAACTTCTTAGAGTTTCATTGTTCCATCACGGTGCATCAGCAAGACAATAATACATTTCTATGCTCAACTAACTCAGATGTTCTCTCTCCTGAAATTAAGTAATGGCTTTTAGACAAGCTATGGCAGTTTTAGGCAAGATTATCTCCTATAGCGTAACACTCCATATAAAAAACAAAGATCAAACCAAATGCATGACATTCTAAACACTAATTAAATTAACATTGTAAACAATATTGGTATTTAAACAATTTCTTCTATAAATTATATTAAACTGGGATAATCTGGAACTTTCTTAATAAAGTATAAAGAAATGTGTATTGGTTACTTTGGTAGATTCTGATTATGATGATAATCTTAATGGATATTCCAAGTACCTTAACGGTTCAGAAACATTACAATGAATTTCTACTCCCAATTAACTCAGACTGTTTCTCTAACTGAACTTATGTGATTGCTGATACTGTAGTAAGATTTAAACTAGATTATATCACAAGATAATGCACAGCATCAATAAATCGAAGATCAAACCAAATGATTGACATCTCAAACAGGAATTGAATTTTTTAATTTTTTTCTGAATTATGTTATAGTGTGACTATAAAGAATCTAGAATTCTTTTTGGTATAAACAAAACTAATTTCTTACGAGTTAATAAACTTCTTAGAGTTTCATTCTTTCATCACGGTGCATCAGAAAGACAATACATTTCTATGCCCAATTAACTCAGATAGTCTCTCTCCTGAATTACATTACTAACTGTGTTAATAAACTTCTTACAGTTTCATTCTTTCATCGTGCATCAGAAAGACATTACATTTCTATGCCCAATTAACTCAGATGGTTTCTCTCCTGAATTACAATGCTAATTGTGTTAATAAACTTCTTACAGTGTCATTCTTCCATCACGGTGCATCAGAAAGACAATACATTTCTATGCCCAATTAACTCAGATAGTCTCTCTCCTGAATTACATTGCTAATTGTGTTAATAAACTTCGTACAGTTTCATTCTTCCATCACGGTGCATCAGAAAGACAATACATTTCTATGCCCAATTAACTCAGATGATCTCTCTCTTAATTTAATGTCATCGTTTTTACTAGACAAGATTAACACTTATAGCATAATAATCTATCTATAAAACGAAGATCAAACCAAATGCTTGACATTCTAAACAATAATTAAATTGATTCATCTTTTCAGAGTTATGTTAAATTGTGATTACATAGAATCTAGAAATTTCTTGAAAACGAAAACCCAGTGGTTACATGGGAATCTTTAATTAGTTTAATAAACTTCTTACAATTTCATTCTTCCATCACGGTGCATCAGCAATACAATACATTTCTATACCCAACTAACTCAGATGTTCTCTCTCCTGAATTTAAATAATTGTTTTTGCTATACCAGTTTTAGACAGGATTATCTCCTATAGCATAATACTTCGTGTAAAAAACAAAGATCAAACCAAACACTTGACATTCTAAACACTAATTAAATTAACATTGTAAACAATAATGGTATTTAAACAATTTCTTTCATAAATTATATTAAACTGGAATCATCTGGAACTTTCTTAATAAAGTATAAAGTAATGTTTATTCGTTACTGTGGTAGATTCTAATTATGATAATAATTTTAATGGATATTCGAAGTTCCTTAATGGTTCATAAACATTACAATGAATTTCTACTCCCAATTAACTCAGACTGTTTCTCTCCCTGACCTTATGTGATTGCTTATGCTATAGCAAGATTTAAACTAGATTAAACTACAACATAATGCCCTGCATCAATAAGACGAAGATTAAAATAAATGCTTGACATTCCAAACAATAATTAAGTTTATTAATATCTTTCCTGGTTAAGTTAAATTGTGATTCTATAGAATCTAGAACTTTCTTTAGCATAAAGAAAACTCATTGCTTACTCGGGAAATGTATAATTGTTTTAATAAACTTCTTATAGTTTCATTGTTCCATCACGGTGTACCAGCAAGACAATACATTTCTATGAATAATTAACTCAGATGGTCTCTCTCCTGAATTTATTTGATTACTTTTGCTATATCAGTTTTAGACAAGATTATCTTTTACAGCATAATATTCTTCGTCTATAAAACGACGATCAAACCAAAAGTTGACATTCTAAACACTAATGAAATTAAATAATCTTTTTCTGAGTTAAGTTAAATTGTGATTATATAGAATCTAGAACTTTCTTTAGCATAAAGAAAACTCATTGACTACACGGGGAGTCTCTAATTGCATTGCTAAACTTCTTAGAGTTTCATTGTTCGATCACGGTGCATCAGCAAGGCTATACATTTCTATGCCTAATTAACTCAGATAGTCTCTCTCCTGAATTTATTTGATTGTTTTTACTATGGCAGTTTTAGGCAAGATTATCTTTTACAGCATAATATTCTTCTTCTATAAAATAACGATCAAACCAAAAGTTGACATTCTAAACACTAATTAAATTAATTAATGTTTTCCTGAATTAAGTTAAATTGTGATTATATAGAATCTTGAACTTTCTTTAGCATAAAGAAAACTCATTGGTTACAGGGGGAGTTTCTAATTGCATTGATAAATTTCTTAGAGTTTATTTATTCCATCACGGTGCATCAGCACGACTAAACATTCCTATGCCTAATTAACTCAGATAGTCTCTCTCCTGAATTTATTTGATTGTTTTTACTATGGCAGTTTTAGGCAAGATTATCTTTTACAGCATAATACTCCGCATCTATAAAGTGAAGATAAAATCAAATACTTTACATTCTAAACACTAATTAAATTAATGTTTTCCTGAATTAAGTTAAATTGTCATTATATAGAATCTTGAACTTTCTTTAGCATAAAGAAAACTCATTGACTGTCTCTAATTGCATTGATAAACTTCTTAGAGTTTTATTATTCGATCACGGTGCATCAGCAAGGCTATACATTTCTATGCCTAATTAACTCAGATGGTCTCTCTCCTGAATTTAAGGGATTGCCTTTGCTATGGCAGTTTTAGACAAGATTATCTTTCACAGCATAATATTCTTTTTCTATAAAACGACGATCAAACCAAAAGTTGACATTCTAAATACTAATGAAATTAAATAATCTTTTCCTGAGTTAAATTAAATTGTTATTATATAGAATCTAGAACTTTCTTTAGCATAAAGAAAACTCATTAACTACACGGGGAATCTCTAATTTCAATGGTAAACTTCTTAGAGTTTCATTGTTCGATCACGGTGCATCAGCAAGGCTATACATTTCTATGCCTAATTAACTCAGATAGTCTCTCTCCTGAATTTATTTGATTGTTTTTACTATGGCAGTTTTAGACAAGATTATCTTTTACAGCATAATACTCTGCATATCTAATGCGAAGGTAAAATCAAATACTTTACATTCTAAACACTAATTAAATTAATTAATGTTTTCCTGAGTTAAGTTAAATTGTGATTATATAGAATCTTTAAATTTCTTTAGCATAAAGAAAACTCATTGGTTACACGGGGAGTCTCTAATTGCATTGATAAACTTATTAGAATTCAATTGTTCCATCACGGTGCATTAGCAAGGCTATACATTTCTATGCCTAATTAACTCAGATAGTCTGTCTCCTGAATTTATTTGATTGCTTTTTCTATGGCAGTTTTAGGAAGATTATCTTTTACAGCATAATACTCCGCATCTATAAAGCGAAGATAAAATCATATACTTTACATTCTAAACACTAATTAAATTAAATAATGTTTTCCTGATTTATTATTGATTTATTATTTTATTAATTGTGATTATATAAAATCTAGAACTTTCTTTAGCATAAAGAAAACTCATTGTCTACAGGGGGTGTCTCTAATTGCATTGATAAACTTCTTAGAGTTTCATTGTGCCATCACAGTGCATCAGTATGACTTAACATTCCTATGCCTAATTAACTCAGATGGCCTATCTCCTGAATTTATTTGATTGCTTTTGCTATGGCAGTTTTAGACAAGATTATCTTTTACAGCATAATACTCCGCATCTATAAAGCGAAGATAAAATCAAATACTTTACATTCTAAACACTAATTAAATTAATAAATATTTTCTTCGATTAAGTCAAATTGTGATTATATAGAATTCAGGACTTTCTCTAGTATAAAGAAAACCCATTGGTTACACGAGGAGTCTCTAATTGCGTTTAAATTTTTTTTAGAGTTTCATTGTTAAATTACACAGCAAGAATATTCCCAAATAACTCAGATGTTCTATCTCCTTCATTTATGTGATTGCTTCTGCTATGACAATTTTAGACAAGATAATTTTTACTGGATAAGGCTAAGCATGTATAAAACGAAGACCAAACCAAACGCGTAAGGAATTTATAAAATATCTGATATCAATTAAGCTAAATTATAATTGTCTAGATTCTGAAATATTGCTTCACGTAAGGAAAAGCCAACTGGTTATTCCTACAGCGTCTAATTGTGTTGATAAACTCCCTGGAGATTTATTGATCCTTCACGCTACATGAGAAACAGAGTAAATTTCTGTGCCCTATTAACTCAGATGTCCATCTCTTCGCATTTATATGATTGCATATGTTGTGGCAAGATTCAGACTAGATTAATTTACAGCATTATGCTTAGCATCGATAAAATGAAGACCTTTACAGGAATAAGTCCGATTACGTGTTTACTTTACTTAGTGGTTTTATTTATTTGTCTCATTCTATTAATAACTGTTAAGAAATTAAATTTTCTAATTGCCTTTATCCTGCTATAAAATGATATATATATCGTGAATGGGACTGATGTGGTATCTACGCTCTTACTGCCACCATGTTTTTTTCTTGGCGATCTTGGCAAAAAATCCCATTTTTGAAATTCGCCAAACAAAAATGGCGGCAGAAAATGGCGCTTTCTGAAAGTTTAAAATAAAATTTCTTATTTTTGAGGGGGGAACCCCCCATATTGTTTCAACAAATATAAAAAACATACACACATTTTGAGAAACATTAAAAAAAATTATGAAACATTGAAAAACTATTTTAAATACATAATTTTTTTTAACTTTGAGGGTGAAACCCCCTTTTAACCCCCTATACTGTTACAACAATTATAAAAAAAAACATGCACACATTTTAAAATACACCAGAAATTATGAAACATTGAAAAATTATGAAACTGTTCCCTCCTTTCTAATCCATAATGCACAAAATACCTAAAAAGATTAAAAAAAAATGGTACAACGTGACCACGCGTGCACTCCAACCAGACCAGCAGGTACAGTAACGCGAAAGAACTCTTTAAAGGAGAAATAATTCCAAAAAAGCGCCAGTTGGTCACGTGCACCAATAGGGATTAAAGAACGAACCAGGTTGCCGCTACAAAGCTCCAATGTCAGGGAAGTAAAAGATAAACAGTCATTGCCCGGCAAAACGCCCAAAAAAGTGGCCAAATCTGGCGACAAAAGACGAAGCTTAGATATCGAATCTGTACCATTGTGAATTAGTGTGATTAAAGCTAGTGAAAGAAAAATAGTAATTACTTTGTATTTCATATGAAAATATAGTTTTCGATTTACGTTCTTATTTTGCAGGTAAGCATATTTACATATTTTTTTACTTGGTGTATACAAGGTGTTTAAAAAATGATCGGTATATTTGAAAAATCAATAAAAACTAAATGAACAGTGATAGAAATTCACAATTAATTTAATGTACTTTCGACAATAGTAAATTTTCAGGCAGACAAACTTCAAAATTACTTACAATATTCCACAACAGATGGCGCTGTAATCTGGAAAATCTAAACTACGATGTTATTCTGTGGGGATTCTTAAAAGACAAGGTGTACCGCCACTATCCAGGAACATTTGAATAACTGGAACTGTACATCGGTTTTACCTGTGAAGCCTCCCGCTTGAGACGTTTACACAGGTTTCTGGTAATTTTGTTCTGAGAATACACCATATTATAGCTGCGTATGGTGGATATTTGGAAAATATCGTAGTTTATATTTTTCCAGACTGCAGCGCCATCTGTTGTGAAACATTGTAACTAATTTTAACAGTTTGTCTGCCTAAAAATTTAATATTGTCCCTAGCATATTGCAGTAAACTGTGTATTTCTATAACTGTCCATTTATTGATTTTTCAAATATATGGTCATTTTAAATACCCTGTATATGTGTTATGTTTTTAAATGTATTGCTTCATATAACAAATCTAAACAATATTTATGAAGGGATATCTTTATTATTTATAAGATATTATTTACAATTGAATGAAATATATGTTGTAAAAAGAAAACCTTTTCAGCTTTAAAGGACTATGTCCCCTTGTGTTACAATGACGAATCTTCATTATTCTTGTGTGGAACTTTTGTGTTGTTTTTATTTAGCAGTTAATCTGTAGTCATTTTTAACTAACTCAATAAAAACCAGTCAAAACCTAATGAAAATCATTAAACTATTACAATACCTCAATAATTCATTTTAATCAAATGTTTAACATTATAAAAATATTCAAATTTATATTATTGCTTTCATAAATTAGGTTAAATTGGGAAAATCTAGAGATTTCTTTGCTATAACGGAGTGTTATTGGTTACTTTACCCTCTAATTGTATTGATAAACTCACTGGATATTCATTGTTCTATCATATTCCATCAGGAAAACAATAAATGTCTGTTTCCAATTAACTTAGGCGGTATCTTTAATAAAATTTATATAATTGTTTATATGGGGGAAAAGTTTAGACTAGATTAATAAACATCATACTGATAATCTATAGAATGAATATCAAATTCAAAGGTTAAAGTTCGAAACAATAATAGACTATATAAAAAAAATTTTTGAATTAAGCTAAATCGCTATTATGTAGAATCTACAAATTCACTTTGTACGAAGAAAAATCACTATTTACTCCAGTAGCCTCTAATTGTGTTCATAAACTTCGTAACGATAACTTAATTCACAGCATAATGATCAGCAGTAAAGCGAAGATCAAACCAAATGCTTCATACTCTAAACAAAAATGAAAGTTATAAGTTTTCATTTCTCAATTAATATAAATTGCTATTTTGTAGAATCTAGAAATTTATTTTGTATGAAGAAAAACCCACTGTTTATTCCATCAACCTCTAATTGTGTTCTTAAACTCTGTAACGACTCCTAATTCCTCTGCAGTACATCCAGAAAAAATAAATTTCTGTTCCCAATTAACTCGGACGATCTCTTTCCCTGCATTTGTATGATTGCGTAAACTATGGCAATATTAAAATTAAATTAATTTACAGCATTCTGTTCAGCAGTAAAAAGAATATCAAACTAAATACTTGACATTCTAAACAAAACTGAAAGTTAAAAATTTTCTTTTCTGAATTAATTTAAATTTCTATTATGTAGAATCTAGAAATTTATTTTGTATGAAAAATAACCCACTGGCTACCCCAGGAGTCTCTAATTGTGTTTATAAACTCCATAACAATTTCTAATTCCTCCACGGTACATCCAGAAAAAAATAAATTTATGTTCTCAATTAACTCAGACGGTCCCTTTCCCTGCATTTATATAATTGCATAAGTATAGGCAATATTAAAAATAAATTAGATTACATCATTATGTTCAGCAGTAAAACAGAGTTCAAACTAAATACTTGATATTCTAAACAAATATGAAAGTTTTTAAATTTTCTTTTCTGAATTAATTTAAATTGCTATTATGTAGAATCTTGAAAATTATTTTGTATGAAGAAAAACACACTGGTTACTCCAGCAGTGTGTTCATAAACTACGTAAAGTTTTCTAATTCCTTCAATATCCATCCAGAAAAAAATAAATTTCTGTTCCCAATTAACTCAGATGGTCTCTTTTAATTCATTTGTATGATTGCTCAAGCTGTGGCAATATTAAAAATAAATTAGTTTACATCATTATGTTCAGCATTAAAACGAATATCAAACTAAATACTTGACATTCTAAACAAAAATGAAAGTTAAAAATTTTCATTTCTGAATTAATTTAAATTACTATTATGTTGAACCTAGAAATATATTTTGTATGAACAATAACCCACTGGTTACTCCAGCAGCCTCTAATTGTGTTCATAAACTTTAACGATTTCTAACTCATTCACGGTTTTTCCAAAAGAAAATTAATTTATGTTCCTAATTAACACAGACAGTTTCTTCCTTTGCATTTATATGATAGCGTAAGCTGTAGCAATATTAAAAATAAATTAATTTACAGCAAAATATGAGCATTAAAACGAAGATCAAATCAAATACTTGATGTTCTAAACAGAAATGAAAGTTACTTAATTTCTTTTCTAAACTAATTTAAATTGCTATTATGTAGAATCGAGAAATTTATTTTGTAATGAAGAAAAACCCTTTGCTTACTCCAGAAGCCTCTAATTGTGTTCATAAACTGCGTAACGATATCTAATTCCTCTACGGTACATCCAGAAAAAAAATTATGTTACCAATTAACTCGGATGGTCTGTTTCCCTGCAGTTATATGATTGCGTAAGATGTGGCAATATTAAAAATAAATAATTTTACATCATTATGTTCAGCAGTAAAACGAAGATCAAACTAAATCCTTGACATTCTAAACAAAAAGGAAAGTTATAAAATTTCTTTTCTGAATTAATTTAAATTACTATTTTGTAGAATCTAGAAATTTATGTTGTATGAACAATAACCTACTGGTTACTCCAGCAGTCTCTAACTGTGTTCATAAACTCCGTAACGATGTCTAATTCCTAAAAGGTACATCCAGAAAAAAATAAATTTATGTTCCCAATTAACTCAGATGGTCTCTTTTCCATCATTTATATGATTGCTCAAGCTATGGCAATATTAAAAATAAATTAGTTTGCATCATTATGTTCAGAAGTAAAATGAAGATCAAACCAAATACTTGACATTCTATACAAACAAGAAAGTTATAAAATTTCTTTTCTGAATTAATAAAATTGCTGTTATATAGAATCTAGAAATTTATTTTGTATGAACAATAACAAACTGGTTACTCCAGCAGCCTCTAATTATGTTCATAAACTTTGTAACAATTTCTAATTTCTTCATGACCCATCCAGAAAGAAATAAATTGCCGATCCCAATTAACTCCGACGGTCTCTTTCACTGCATTTATATAATTTCGTAAGCTGTGGTAATATTAAAAATAAATTAATTTACAGCATAATTTCCATCATTAAAATGAAGATCAAACCAAATACTTGACATTCTAAACAGAAATTAAAGTTATAAATTTTCTTTTCTGAATTAATTTAAATTGCTATTATGTAGAATCTAGAAATTTATTTTGTATGAACAATAACAAGCTGGTCACTCCAGCAGCCTCTAATTGTGTTCATAAACTCCGTAACGATTTCTAATTCCTCCACGGCACATCCAGAAAAAAAATAATGCTCTGCATTTATATGATTGCGAAAGCTGTGGCAGTATTAAAAATAAATAACTTTACATCCTTGTGTTCAGCAGTAAAAAGAAGATGAAACCTAGAAACTTGACATTCTAAACAAAAATGAAAGTTATAAATTTTATTTTCTGAATTAATTTAAATTGCTATTATGTAGAATCTAGAATTTTATTTTGTATAAAAATAACCCACTGGTTACTCAAGCAGTGTCTAATTGTGTTCATAAACTCCGTAATGATTTCTAATTCCTCCACGGTACATCCAGAAAAAAAAATGTTCTGCATTTATATGATTGCAAAAGCTGTGGCAGTATTAAAAATAAATAACTTTACATCCTTGTGTTCAGCAGTAAAAAGAAGATGAAACCTCGAAACTTGACATTCTAAACAAAAATGAAAGTTATAAATTTTATTTTCTTAATTAATTTAAATTGCTATTATGTAGAATCTAGAATTTTATTTTGTATAAACATAACCCACTGGTTACTCCAGCAGTAATTGTGTTCATAAACTTCATAAAGATTTCTAATTCCTTCAAGATCCACCCAGAAAAAAATAAATTTCTGTTCCCAATTAACACAGACTGATTCTTTCCCTGCATTTATATGATTCCGTAAGCTGTGGCAATACTAAAAATAAATTAATTTGCAGCATACTGCTCAGCAATAAAAAGAAGATCAAACCAAGTGCTTGACATTCTATACAAACAAGAAAGTTATAAAACTTCTTTTCTGAATTAAGTAAAATTGCCCACGTCTTAGGCGAAATATCAACCACCAGTACTCAAAAGGTTAAGCAGTTACAGTACTTAATAATCAGCTTCTAATCAAACCTTTGGCATCATAAACAATAGTGGAATTTATATAATTTTCATAGATTTAATTAAACTGGAATCATATAGTACTTTTTTGTTACATAAATATATTCAATAGTTACTTTAGTAGTCTCTAATTGTGTTGATCAAACCTCTTGCTATTCGTTTCTCCGTCACAGTGCATCAGCAAGACTATAAATTTCTGTTCCCAATTAAAAAACACTGTCTCTCCTACTTCATTTATGTAGTAGCAGAATTTTGAATAGATTAATTTACAGCATAATACTAAAGTCTATAAAACGAAGATTAAACCAAACGCTAGACATTCTAGACATAAATGGAATTTATAAAATATCTTTTCTGAATTAAATTCACTTGCAATTATTTAGGATCTAGAACTTTATTTGGTTTAAAGAAAAATCCACTGGTATCTCTGGCAGTCTCTAATTGTGTTGATTAACTCCTTGTATAATCATTCTTCCTTTACAGCTTTAAGAAGACAATGAATTTCTCTCCTAATTAACTCAAAAGGTGATTGCTTATGCTGTGGCAAGAATTAGACTATATTAGAATACAATATAATGCTCAGCATCTATGGAACGAAGATGGAACCAAACGCTTGATATTTTACAGAAAAAGGGAATTTATAAAATGTCTTTTCAAAAATTAGTTCAATTTCGATTAACTACATACCAAAACATTCTTTGGCATAAAGATAAACCAACTGGCTACTACAGCAGCCTCTAATTGTGTTGATAAACTCTCTAGAGATTTATTGATCCTTCACGGTACATCAGAAACACAATAAATGTCTGTGCCCAATTAACTCAGATGTCTCTCTCACTGCATTTATGTGATTGCTTATGCTGTAGCAAGGTTCAGACTAGATTAATTTACAGTATAGTCCTTAACATCGATAAAATGAAATTCGGCAAAGATCTCCGATTATGTGTGTGTGACCTACTGATTTTATTTATTTGTCATTGCTCTAAACGCTATTTAGAAAAGAATTTCTTTTAATACTTTCCTTTATCATATGATAAAATAGTCACTCATTTTAGTATAATTGAGGATATAAAGTTTTTGAATTAAGTTAAAGCGCAACTATCCAGAAAACATAACTTTCTTTGCTATAACTTCTTAGGTAAACTTAATGGTTACTCTGAAAGTCTCTAATTGTGTTCATAAACTCCCTGGAGATTCATTTATCCTTCACAGCACATCAGCAACACAATAAATGTCTGTGCCAAATTAACTCAAACATTCTCTCTCCTTGCATGTGATTGCTTATATCATGGAAAGATATATATCAGAATAATTTACAGCATAATGCTTAGCATTGGTAAAAGGAAAATCAAACCAAAAGCTTGACATTACAAACATTAAAGGAATTTATAAATTTTCTTTTCTGAATTAAGTTAAAATAAAATTATTTAGAACCTAGAAGCCTTTGGTATAAAGGGAAACCCATTGTTTACTAAGGAAATTTCTAATTATGTTGATAAACTTCCTGGAGATTCATTGTTCCTTCGCGGTCCATCAGCAGCACAGTAAATTTCTGTGCCCAAATTAACTCAGACATTCTCTCTCTCCTTGCATGCGATTGTTTATGTCGTGGCAAGATTTAGACTAGAGTAATTTACAGCGTAATGTTTAGCATTGATAAAACAAAGATCAAACGAAACGCTTGACTTTTCAAACATTAATGGAATATATAAAATTTCTTCTCAGAATTAAGTTAAAATGCGATTATTTAGAATCTAGAACATTTTTTTGCTATAAAAAATCCCATTGGTTATTCAGGAAGGCTCTAATTATGTCCTTAATTTATCTGGAGATTCATTTATCCTTCACAGTACATCAGCAACCCAATACATTTCTCTGCTCAATTAACTCAGATGGTTTGTCTGATTGCATTGATTGTTTATGTTGTGGCGAGATTTAGACTAGAATCATTTAAAACATAACGCTTAGCATTGATAAAAACGAAGATCAAACGAAAAGTTTAACATTTCAAATATTAAAGGAATTTATGAAATTTCTTTTCTGAATTAAGTTAAAATCTGTTTATCCAGAATATAGAGCTTTCTTTGGTATATAAGGAAACCCATTGGTTACTCTGGAAGGCTCTAATAAGGTTGTTAATTTACCTGGAGATTCATTTATCCTTCACAGTAAATCAGCAACCCAATACATTTCTCTGCTCAATTAACTCAGATGGTATGTCTCCTTGCATGTTATTGCGTATGTTCTGCCGAGATTGAGACTCGAATAATTTACAATATAACGCTTTGCATTGATAAAACGAAGATCAAACGAAACGCTTGATAATTCAAATATTAATGGTATTTATAAAATTTCTTTTTCTGAATTAAGTTAAAATGGGATTATCCACAATCTAGAACTTTCTTTGGTAAGAGTGGTAAAACCCTGCACCGGCCTTAGGCATCCAATTGGAACTCTCTTTGGTATAAAAAACCCATTGGTCACTCTGGACTCTAATAATGTTGTCAATTTACCTAGAGTTTCATTTATCCTTCACAGTACATCAGCAACCCAATACATTTCTTTGAGAAATTAACTCAGATAGTCTGTCTCCTTGCATGGGATTATTTGCGTTGAGGCCAGATTTAGACTAGAATAATTTACAACGTAATGCTTAGCATTGATAAAACGAAGATCAAACGAAACGCTTGACATTTCAAACAATAATGGAATACATAACATTTCTTTTCTGAATTAAGTTAAATTGTTATTACCCAGAATCTAGAACTTTCTTTGTTATAAAAAACCCATTATTTACTCTGGAAGGCACTAAAAATGTTGTTAATTTACCTGAAGATTCATTTATCCTTCACAGTACATCAGCATCCCAATACATTTCTCTGCTCAATTAACTCAGAAGATTTGTCTCCTTGCATTGGATTGTTTCTATTGTGGCGAGATTTAGACTAGAATCATTTAAAACATAACACTTACCATTGATAAAAATGAAGATCAAAAGAAGCCTTTGACATTTTAAACATCAAAGGAATTTATGAAATTTCATTTCTGTATTAAGTTAAAGTGCGATTATCCAGAATCTAGAACTTTCTTTGGCATAAAAGGAAACCCATTGGTTACTCTGGAAGGCTCTAATTATGTTGTTAATTTACCTGGAGATTGATTTATCCTTCACAGTACATCAACAACCCAATACATTTTTCTGCTCAATTAACTCAGATGGTCTGTCTCCTTGCATGAGGTTGTTTATGTTGTGGCAATATTTAGACTAGAATAATTTACAACTTACCAATTACCATTGATAAAAACGAAGATCAAATAAGCGTTTGGCATTTCAAACATTAAAGCAATTTATAAATTTTCTATTCTGAATTAAGTTAAAATGCGATTATCCAGAATCTAGAACTATCTTTGGTAGAAAATAAAGCACATAGGTCACTCTGGAAGGCTCTAATAATGTTGTTAATTTTCCTGGAGATTCATTTATCCTTCAAAGTACATCATTAACCCCATACATTTCTGTGCCCAATTAACTCAGACGGTCTCTTTCCTTGCAACTGATTGCTCATGTCTTGGCGAGATTGAGATTAGAATAATTTATAACATAACTCTTTGCATTGATGAAACGGAGATCAAACGAATCACTTGACATTTCAAATATTAATGGTATTTATATAATTTCTTTTCTGAATTAAGTTAAAATGTGATTATCCAGAATCTAGAACTTTCTTTAGTAAAAAAAAAAACTCATTGCTTACACGGGAAATTTCTAATTGTGTTTATAAACTTCTTAGAGTTTTATTGTTCCATCACGGTGCATCAGAAAGACAATACATTTCTATGCCCAATTAACTCAGATGGTATCTCTCCTGAATTTATTTGATTGCTTTTACTATGACAGTTTTAGACAAGATTATCTTTTACAGGTTAATGCTCTGCATCTATAAAACGAAGATCAAATCAAACGCTTGACATTCTAAACAGTAATTAAATTAGTTAAACTTTTCAGAGTTAAGTTAAATTGGGATTATATATGTACCAAGGTACTTTCTCACGGTGAGTTGCACGTGCATGCATAGCCGTGGGAGGATTTTCCTTGACGAATTTAAGACCCCAATTATTTACGTCAAGTTTAGGAACCCCTGCAGAGAGGATACTTCACGGAATGGCAGCATAACGGTCAAGCTCGCACAGAACTGTAAGCGTGAATTATGGGAGCAGGGGCTAAAATGTAATGTCAGCTTGAACAAAAAGGGGCTACTTTAATGAGCCCACCTGCACTCCCGAAGGGCATTTAGTGTGGGAAAATTTCCCAAAGAGAAGGGATTGGATAAGAAGAAAAAAAGGAGCGTTGGGACCTGAGTGAGGTTTTTGGAAAAGAGTGAGCGTGAAGTTGGAAGAAGTGGGCAGTCGAGAGAAGTGGAACGAGGATCCACTAGCACGAGCTCGTCCCGTGCGCCCGGACCGACACCGCCCCGCTCACCATCACGAACTCGTCCTGTATGCCTGTGAGGAAAGCCCCTGCCTGCTCCCCTGTGACTTTAATGGAGGTAATGTATAAAATAATATTTACAGTCCTTTGACTTAGGCCTCTGTTAA
>CM063499.1:24827584-24852584 GCA_032207245.1 Pardosa pseudoannulata
AGAGAAAGTTAGTCCAAAGGGATGAGGGAGGGTAGGCGGGATCTCATCCAGCAAAAAACTCTTTGACTTAAAAGGAACTGTATTTTGAGTGGAGGTTGAAGAGGAGTTGTAAAATTGAAATTTTTTTTCAAATCTCTTATTTATCGCATAATCCGCTCTGGTTATTCAATCAGATGACATCACGCATACCATGAGCGTCACTTGGAGTTCTCCTTGGAGAGCGCTGCATTGCAATAGATTTATAAATTCGCCCTTTTCACGATATGACATATCCCCACTCCACACATTGGCGTGTTTTAATGCTGCGCTTGGCGATTTCCCACCATGCAGCCAGGCTACAGGAATCCCCTATATAATAATAGCCTAAATTGTCTGTCCGCGAATTTATGAAGCGGTTGTACCTGGAATGGATACAGGAATCCATATTGGATTTTTTATGAGTTAGGGTTAGCAAAATTCAAAGCGAGTTCGTTGTCCACCACATCCCCCCTTTTCGAGCGTTTAAAGCTATTATTTCAAGTCTTATTCTCCCTCTTATTCTATACTAAATTCATTCTTATATATGAATTTAGTGTAGATATATATGAATTTAGTGTAGAATAAGAGGGAGCAGCGATGACGGAGCGTAATATTTAAACTGAACTGTGTTTACTCGACCCTCATATACTCTAGTTAATCCACCATCGAGTGTAGGCCTAGCATGTTCGGTAGCGGGTCTGCCCATTTGATCAGCGTACTTCTCAGGTTGACAGTTCTGTCCCCGACTCGGTCAAATTTTTCTAAATGTCTAATTAATTTAATATTTTCTGCTTTTTCTTTTAAATTCTTATTCCTAAAGTTGTTTTATTATTTTCAAAATTGTTTTATTATTTTTAAAATAAATGTTTATTATTTTTTCAACTTTTTATGACTTAACCCTCTAAGCGGTTTGCACGTACAATTCCGCCAAACCGATGATGTCTTCAAAGCCTTTGTCACGTACAATTTTCCACCTCCAAAAACGTTCCGAAAATGGATGTAATATACATTTTTGCCAGTGCTTTTCCCCATGCAATTTTCAGGTCGATTGTTTAGGAACTGCACCCCTCTTTGACTATTTACTGAGGGATGCACGCCTACCCCCTGAGGCACAAAGAAACTGATAGATTTTCATAGCTTTGTAAATCTCTATTTCGAAGTATTTCGTTTGCTGTAACAGATGTATCTCTAATTGCACCACTTAAATATCTTGGATGACTTTCGTAAAAAAATATAAACAAGTCTCTCAAAGAATATTTTTATTTGTACTTTTCGATTCCATTATTTCTTATGGGATGGTCTTCGAGACTTCAAGAGCTTTATATGTATTAAAAATTAACAATTTATAATATCAATTTATATATCTATTTATGACCGGAAGTAAAGGGACAAGAACGAGGGTGGGTTTCCCGTATTCCTTTCTAATCGACTAAGGGTGAAGTAAAAATCATAGAACGCTTTGGCCACTGACACAGTAAACGTTTAGAGTATTTTTGGAGACATTTTTCCTCGATGTGTTCCACTTGGAGGGTTAAACTTTCTTCTCGTAATGTAATAATAGCCTAAGTTATCTGTCTATCTGTCCTCGAATTTATGAAGCGGTTGGACGTGGTATGGATAGAGAATCCATATTGGATTTTTGATGACTTAGGGTTAGCAAAATTCAAAGCGAGTCAAGTTTATTTTTTCCTAAACTATCGATCAGATTCTAAAATATATTAGTATGAATAAGCGTCGTATCACAGCGAAAAATACTATCATCTTTAAAACGATCGAAATTCACCTCGTCCCCGTTTTCGATCATTTAACGCCATTATACCAAGCCCTATTTTAGGAGTAGGCTATTAAATTTATCAATTCATCACATAATAAATAGGTAAAAATAACAATTTTCCTTTAACTATCTTATTTAATCATTTATTTTAGATTATTTAAATATCGTCTGCATGATTTCCATACGATTTATCACTGAACTTAGATATTGCATAAATAATTTTCTTTTATATTTGGCTTAAATAATAGATTAGGTACATATGTGATCATTTTAATCGATTATTTTTGTAGAACGATAATTCTCAGCCAAAACACAAACCATTATTTTACCTGCCTCATAGGGTACTTTACAATTCTGGAAAATTAAAAATTTTACTGGTTCCGTCATATGACGGGCTACATGCTAGTGTTGAAGAGCTTTCCAGAGCCTTTTCTGGCGGTTCTCATTCGGACAGACAGAGTGGAGGCGAGGGAGAGAGACCTGGATCACCTGAAAAGAAAAGGAACCAGGAATTGCGTCCTCTCTAATTTTTGTTTTCGCGGTCACTATAAGTGACATTTTCTTATTTTTTTCTCTCCTTTTTCTAAATTTTAATTTTTATAATTGTTAATGCTCATAATTTCAATTTAACGTCTTGTTTTTAACCATTTCATTGTTTTGCCCGTACGCCGTACGGGCAATCTGATTTCTATTTCGCTTGCACTGTTTCGGCCGTATTTTTTCCAATTTTAGTAACAAATTATTCGTATAGATGTCCAGTAAATGATAGTTTGCAGTTTATTGTATTTTCTACTCTGATTGGTTCAAAAGCGCGGGATTTTTCGCATGTTTTGTATCAGAAGACGAATTGTTATCTTTCAGTGTATAGCTTTCTGGTTATATTTTACTAACCGCCTGATAATTTTATTGATGTAAGAGTTGAATAATATATTTTTACTTTTAAATAATGGATAATTCAGAGCGTATGAAGGTAATTTCTTGTGATTCGAACTGTGACTCGGAATCAGAAACTGAATTATCTGTAAATGATAGTAGCGAAAGCTTACTAGATGACCTGGATAGTACTGACTCTGATAGTAGTACAGATGGAATCTGCCAAGAAAGACAATTTTTTTAAATTAATTTCGATAATCCTTCGGATCCGCCTCCTAGATTTGCTTTCACTGGAATTCCAAAAATTAACTTGGATATCGACTAGACTAAAGGTAAACTTCAGTGCTATGATGCTTTCCTAGAAAGAATAAAAATTGTAATAAATGCTTAAAAGTATTAGAAATGTTAATTTTAATAACATATCTTTACTTAATAATGTAAAATGAACAAATAAATGCAATAAAAAATGTAACATTTTTTAATCGAATTCTGGAAAAAATTGAAACTGTCAAAGGGTTAATAAGTGCAATTAATTCCATAATAACTTCTCCTTTTTTTAATGACTATTGTGTTTCTTTTTTACTTTAAGACCTAAACTTAAGTTGGCGAAAAACCAAATTTAATTTAAATATTAAATATAGGGTTAGAGACATAGCGCGTATTTCCACTATACATCACCCACTCATCAAATATGCTTTTTTTATTGTCTTTTCTATTTGTTTCTTTTTCTGGTACCAATCTTTTTATGTTTTGTTCGACGCGTACATCCCCATAAGAAACCCTCCTTCCACAAAACTACTGTTTAAAGGCGATTTCGAACGGATATGAACGTATATGACACTGTGGGATTCGAACCCAGGAACTCCGATACCGAATAATATCACCTAACGATTCGGTTATCGTTTGATCTACTATCATTGAAAAATCATTTGATTTCCCAATAACAAGAATTTAAATATAGCTGTATACTTCCTCGATAAAACTTAAGTTATGCTATATTACTCATTTCTACTCTAAACTTTGCATTGAACTTGAGTTCACTCTAGAAAGACGGGAGTGTTGACTAATGACCTGTTACGATTGGAGGATAAACTTCAATACCGTGAAAGTCACGAGGTAACGGAAGGAAATTGATGAGGGGAGTCAAGTTCCAGCTAATCATAGAAAGCGGGTGAATTCACCCAACTTACTAAATAAACCTCAAAATGGTATCTTATGATGTTTATCGGTTCTGACTATTAATTTTGATATTTTCCGGAAATAGAACACACGGGAAGCTTAACCTATTATCACCTTTTGTAAATTTAATGTCTTATTAAATTGATTTTACAAAAGATTGGCTTCATTATGTATTTATTCAAGAAAGAAATATTTTGACATACATTTGTATACATATATCAATATATGCATTTATCTATGTATATAGATATAAATATTATTCTGTGGATAATTAACCCTCCGAGTGGAACACACCGATTAAAAAAAGTTTCCGCAGGTTTTCCTAAAGGTTTATTGTGTCAATGGCCAAAGCGTTCTATGATTTTTTATTTCATCCTTTGTCGACTAGAATGGTGTACGGGAAACCCACCCTCTTTACTTCCGGTAAATAGATATATAAATAGATATTATAGATTGTTAATTTTTAATACACATAAAGCTCATTAACACTAGAAGATCATCCCATAAGAAATAATGGATTCTAAAAGTACAAATAAAATATTAAGAAAATTATTTATATTTTTTTACGAAACTTATCCAAGATATTTAAGAGGTGCAATTAGAGATACATCTGTTACAAAACCATATAAAGCTATCAGCGTCTTTGTGCCTCAGGGAGTAGGGGTGCATCAATCAATAAATGTCAGTCAAAGAGGGATGCAGTTTCTAAACAATCAACCGTACCCTCCTACCTTAAATTCTGGCAGAAATGCACATTACATCCATTTTCAGAACGTTTTGGGGGGTCAAAAATTGTACATGACAACCGCTTTGAAGACATCATCGGTTTGGCGGAATTGTACGTGCGAACTGCTTAGAGGGTTAAATATCTATACATACATAAGCACATAATACATACACATAGGAATGCGTAAGTTTGTTCGTACTTGCCTAAAACCCAACATACACAGTTACTTCAAAATAGAAATAAGTAAAAATTACTTATAAATAGATGCATAGGTGCAGACACATACATTATGATTTACTCGATCTCTCTTTCTGTATATATTCGATCGGGAAAGCGGGAGATATTGTACTGTTAGATTGAAATTATTTTCTTCTTGACGAAATGACATTAAACGTGGTGAATATAATTCAGATGTGTTTAAGTTGAAATTCATATATAACGGGTGGCCATAATTAAATTGACAGTGCTCACAGTGTTCTGTAACGCGATCTATTTGTGATAATGATGCCACATTTTATAGGAAGGTTAAACAAGAAAGATTCCGCGAAAAAGCAAATTAGTTCCAAAAGTCACCGCTAGGGGAATATTTGGCACTGTGTTATAGAAAATACAGTGTTAACAAATGCAAATCAATAGGAAATTAATTTCTTAATTGTGCCAATGGATGTAACGGGAAATTTGAATAAAGAACTTCTTCTTCTGCTAAGCGTACGTGATATTGCAGATCACGAGACTTTATCGGTGTTTATGTAGATTTTAAGCTTTTTTTTTTAAGTGTTGCCATATTGCACTTGAACTAAATCAGAAAATGTGCATAATTAAAGGTAATTTTATTCCGTATTGATTTGCATTTGTTAACACTCTATTTTCTATTACACAGCTCCAAATATTTCCCTAGCGGTGACTTTTGGAACTAATTTGTTTTTTCGCGAAATCCTTCGTCCCCCGTCTTGTTTAATCTTCCTACAAAATGTGACGTCATTCTCGCAAATAAATCGCGCTACAGAACACTGTGAGCAATGTCAGTTTAATTATGGCCACCCGGTATATATGTGTGTGTGGGTATGTGTACGTATGTGTGTGTGCATATATATTGAGATTTAAGAACTTTTGGCTACTTAAAGTGCATTATGTTACATTTTCACTTTACATTTTTTTAATTCTCTAAATGCAAATATTAAATATTTGAATAAGATATTCCTTTATCGATCTTGTACGATTCAAATGAAGTTTCCGTACTCAAAGAAAAAGAAAGAATTAGAAAAAAAATAGATGAACACCTGCAGGAAGAGGAAGTAAATGAATTAAAACAAATTCTCGGACAACTCTGAAAGACAAAGAACTCTCTTTTCAACAAGTTCTACATCTGCTTACAAGTGCGACGGAAAAAAAAAATCACAATCCCAAGAAAAGCCATTACGGGAAGGATTGGAAAGTGTACGCACGTGCTTCCACTCTGGCAGTTGTAATCTCCTGATTTGTTTCAAAAAAGAATTAAATAAATCGTCCAATCTGGATTTGAGGTCTTAGTACAAGGACTTCTTGGAGGATAAAATGAATACAAGTACTCTAAGCATTAGAAATAGCTGCGTCGGCAGAGCTTTAGGATTATATTGGGAGAAAATTCAAACCACGGGCTGTTTTGACACATTCCTCCTTGGTCGAGTTATTCCCTTGAGGTCAAGAATAATTTTGACTTTATGTAAACGGCAGAATTCATTTTTAGGAGGTCAGTCACTTGCTTATTGGTGACTGGAGCAGATAGTGTTTCAAACGTGTTTTTTTTTTATCTATTTCGTAAGATTCCAAGTAGTGTATCGAACCGTGCTTACTAATGATATTGTTCCTTTTCAGCTTATTAAACCTTTGCACTCTTTCCTAAAATTATGTTTTTATGTTTTATTGCCTAATTAATTGTTTTTTGCTATATTTTATGGTGAAGTACTGTTTTCTTTATCTTTTGTCTTATTTTATTTTCATTTTTACATTTTCCAATATTTTGGGCATCGTATCATTCCGCTACTTTGCTTGAGGTCACGAATAATTCTGACTTTATGTAAACGGCAGATTTCATATTTAGGAGGTCAGTCACTTGCTTATTGATGACTGGAGCAGATAGTGTTTCAAACGTGTTTTTTATCTATTTCGTAAGATTCCGAGTATCGAACCTTGCTTACTAATGATATTGTTCATTTTCAGTGTATTAAAACCTTTGCACTCTTTCCTAAAAGTATGTTTTTATGTTTTATTGCCTAATTAATTGTTTTTTGCTATATTTTATGGTGAAGTACTGTTTTCTTTATCTTTTGGCTTATTTTATTTTAATTTTTTCATTTTCCAATATTTTGTGTATCGTATCATTCCGCTACTTTGCTTGAAGTCACGAATAATTCTGACTTTATGTAAACGGCAGAATTCATATTTAGGAGGGCAGTCAAATGCTTTTTGGTGACTGGAGTAGATAGTGTTTCAAATATGTTTTTTATCTATTTCGTAAGATTCCAAGTAGTGTATCGAACCGTGCTTACTAATGATATTGTTCCTTTTCAGCTTATTAAACCTTTGCACTCTTTCCTAAAATTATGTTTTTATGTTTTATTGCCTAATTAATTGTTTTTTGCTATACTTTGTGATGAAGTACCGTTTTCTTTATCTTTTGTCTTATTTTATTTTAATTTTTTCATTTTCCAATATTTTGGGTATCGTATCATTCCGCTACTTTGCTTGAGGTCACGAATAATTCTGACTTTATGTAAACGGCAGAATTCATATTTAGGAGGTCAGTCACTTGCTCTTTGGAGTAGATAGTGTTTCAAACGTGTTTTTTATTTATTTCGTAAGATTCCAAGTAGTGTATCGAACCGTGCTTACTAATAATATTGTTCCTTTTTAGTGTATTAAACCTTTGCACTCTTTCCTAAAAGTATGTTTTTATGTTTTATTGCCTAATTAATTGTTTTTTTGCTATATTTTAAGGTGAAGTACTGTTTTCTTTATCTTTTGGCTTATTTTATTTTAATTTTTTCATTTTCCAATATTTTGGGTATCGTATCATTCCGCTACTTTGCTTGAGGTCACGAATAATTCTGACTTTATGTAAACGGCAGAATTCATATTTAGGCGGTCAGTCACTTGCTTTTTGGTGACTGGAGTAGATAGTATTTCAAACGTGTTTTTTATCTATTTCGTAAGATTCCAAGTAGTGTATCGAACCGTGCTTACTAATGATATTGTTCCTTTTCAGTGTATTAAAACCTTTGCACTCTTTCCTAAAATTATGTTTTTATGTTTTCTTGCCTAATTAGTTGTTTTTTGCTATATTTGATGGTGAAGTACCGTTTTCTCTATCTTTTGGCTTATTTTATTTTAATTTTTTCATTTTCCAATATTTTGGGTATCGTATCATTCCGCTACTTTGCTCTCGTTTATTTTTTGCTTTACGTAATGTTTTGTCTTGTTTTATGTTTATAAAAATTAAAAAAAAAAACAAAACTGAAAAAATGCTTAATAAAAATTTTAAATTTTTATAAAAACCAAAAATATATATTTTTGTTAGTGCTGTCGCTTTTTGTTTATTTTTATTTACCGTTCCAAGTTGCAACTTTTTATTGTCCCTTTTTTTATTATTGTTCTACTTATTTTTATTTTTTCTGAGCATCATGTTGTTGAATCAGTGTATTGCTGTTAACCATACCGAATGGTCATTGTCAAGGTTACAGTCTAATTATCCCCTAATTAGACAACGCGTTGTTTACTCATAATTTTTTATGAGAACGTCCTCACCTCCTCGCTTTCTTTTGAGTGACGTATAGTCCTCGTTTTTATTTGAGTATTAACCTGTGATCAAATGTATAGTGGGATTTTATTTGGATTGCGTTGTGTAAAAGTATTTTAGTACTAAATTTAACCACAGGTTCTGAGAAACTACAGACATAAGATATGAAGATAAACTAAAAGCTAAATTAACAGCATCCGAAACCAGCTTAATATAAAAAAAGTAAAGTTATTATAATATATATACATCTATGTACATACAAAACTGATGCCGATTTTCATAAAATGTGCTTTATCAACATCTTCTAAATTAGTTCTGACAATTTTTTAATACTTAAGTAATTATGTAAATATACGAGAGGGGACCTAATCTCAATTTCAAAATGTAGGTAAAAGGGGGTACCATCTACGGATCTTTCGTCGGTCTGGTCAGAGGCTTCCTCCTGAGTTTTTGGGGTGCGGCCGTGCTATTTGATGCAGGAACACTTCCTGTCGGACTTGGCTGGACTCTCGAACGCGTTCCGTCGGACTCCTCTCTTCGTCTGGACTATCGAACACCTTTTGTCGGACTCTCTCCTTGTCTCGACTTCCGAACCTCTTCTGTCGGACTCCTCTCTTCGTCTCGACAACTTCACCTTTTTCTTTTTTTCGGTCTTTCTTATTTTATTAATTTCAACCTTGTCCCCTCTTCCTTCTTATCCTCCAATCGGGATAATTGTAAGAATCCAATTGGTCTGCTTAAACCCCGCCTTGAGACCGCCAACGTGGAAAACCTTATCCCTTCTAATTGGTCACTGTCCCTTAGGGACTCATAAATAACTCCACAAAGGTACATTCTTATTTAATGTCAAGTACGGAGACGGGATTCTAATCTGGGACTGAGATCAGAACCCCGTCCGAGACCACCGTACAAGACAACAATATCCGTAGAATATAATTTTATGGTCCTCTGTCTTTTACAAAGATGTGATGAGGTCAGATTTAAATCCCGAGCATTTTACTTCTTGTGTGATTGAATAAATTATATAACTGATTTAAATCGCCTCATCACAGTGAGTTGGAGTGTATTAAATTTTTGTTTGGATCACTTTTTGCCTTGAGGCCTAAATTTATGTTTTGATCTGCTTACGTTCGGAGGTTAAAGTGAAGACCTTCCACTTCGCTAGGTACTCCGTTAAACCCAATGACCTTGACCTTTGATCTTTGCACTCGAGACCGTTTCCGCGCGTACTTACCAGTAACTCGAAGCGTTTTGGAGAGCTTTTGGTGAATTTCTTACCTCTAACTTAAAAGGTTTAGTTTTATGGTTTGGTTTTGGTGTGCTACGGTCTACTTTTTGCAACATGAGGGCTAATGAGACCGGGATCTACTGCTTAAAGCCGTTTCCGAACGTGTACGAACATCCATGCCATAGTGGGATTCGAAACGAATGGTTCCGATTTAAATTCGGCCATCGTTCATAACTTAGGATTTCACACATAAAGTACACATAAATTATATTTTATATAGCATATATATATGACGGAATAGTAAAATTTTTAAATTTCCAGAATTGTAAAGTACAATATAAGGCAGGTAAAAAAATGTTTGTTTTTTTTTTGGGGGGGTGAGAATTAACTGGTACACGCTCAATATTTTGTTTATCTTTAGTGACATGTTAGTTAACAAATTTTAATTTATTATATATTACGTATAGGATGGAGAGCAGAGATTTTAATATTGACAGTGATTATATTGTATATAGTATATATATTCAAAATTTAGCGACTCAACTGCAACCGTGGTCTTATGTATAAAAAACAAACACACAAACGAACAATCTTATAATTTTCAAAGATATATATATATATATAGATATTAATTATATGAATAATAGACTTTATGAAAAGAATCCGTTTATAATATCGGTATAAAATTTTATATATAAACAAAAAAAATATGGTATAAATTTAAAATTATATTTATATATATAACTAATCTATTATTTAATACGAATAATAAAAAAAATATTTATGTAATATTTAAGTTCAGTTATAAAAAGTATGAAAAATATGTATGATATATAATATTAAATATATAAAATATATTATTATAATATATGTTTAAGGAATATATAATGTTAGAAAATATATGCTACTTATATATATATATATATATATGTGATAAATTGATAAATTTAATCTGATCTTTACCTTGGAAAATAGGACTTGAAACAATGTCATTAAATGCTAGAAAAGGGGGGAAGGGGTGTATTTGAAATGTTGCTATCACTAATTCATCAAGAATCCAATATAGATGCCAACCGCTTCATAAATTCGAGGACAGACTTACAGATAACTTAGGCTATTACTATGTAGGGGATATATATATGTATATATATATATATATATATATATATATTTATAAATATATATATATATATATATATATTATATATATATTTATATATATTTATCTATATATATATATATATATATATATATATATTAATGTTCTGCTCTTAACCGGGGACCTTGAAATAATGGCTTAAACACTTGAGAAGAGGGGAAGGGGTGGACTTCGAACGTTTTCGAACCCTCTTTGAATTTTCCTAACCCCAACTCATCCAAAATACAATATGGATATCTCTATCCACCCCGGTACAACCAATTCATAAATTCGTGGACAGACGGACAGATGGACAGACAACTTAGGCTATTATTATATAGGGGATATTTAATGTATCTTTACATCTTTACTAAGATAATTTCTTAAAAATTAGCCTTTGTAGTTTTTCTTTGTATGATATTTGATGTAACAACTGCCGAGATGCATGACCGACTTGTCGGGACAAGTTTTCCAATAGTATGTCGTTTCATGTCTTTTGACGGGCTTATTTCTTTGAGAGAAGACTTTGCAATCAATCCTTTCTAAATCCTGATAGAAGGCAATACAGTTTTCCCTTTAAGCGGATGTTTTCGAATTTGGAGCTTGAAGTTGAAGCTCGAGTTTATTTCATTACTACGTCCCACGGTAAGAGGGATAAGAAATTTTTTAATTTTTCTGTCCCCTCGGCCAAGGCTGTCAAGTTCGAATTGATGCTGAAAAGGCAGTAAGCTTCATGGTACCGCACTTATCCCAGATAAGAAAATCTTGCATCGTTTGAAAGGGACATTACATCGTCTTTGTAAGATCATATACGCAGTTCTTAGGACAAAAAGAACGATGAGACGATAAGAACGATATCAGAAACAGAAACGAGATATCAATCTCCAAATAAAGAAACATAAACAGTTTACACAGCGCATCGAATTTTGGCACCAAACAAAGTGGTGAACGAGAGTCACCTCTCGAGTTGCGGCATTAAATCATGTGGTGAGCGAGACTCACCTCTAGAGTGCAAAGGGTTAATGATATCTTTGTACCGTCACAGATTCAAGACTCCCTTCCAGCCCTAAGATTACTGTGCTTTGCATACTCCATCACGATCGACACCTTAAAACTTACTCCTCCTCAAAATTTCTATTCCAAATTTTATCCACAAGATGAAATCATCATCAAGATGAAATCTGTGAGTAAATTTTTAAAAAGAGTAAAAATTTTACAAATATTAAAAAGTAAAATTTATTATTAAAAAGTAAATTTATTTCTATTATTATTGTTATTAATTATTATTATTATTATATTATTATTATTATTATTAATTATAATATTCATTATTATTTTTATTATTAATAATAATAATAATAACAATAATAATAATAATTATTATTATTATTATTATTATTATTATTATTATTATTATTATTATTAATTATTATTATTATTTATTATTAAAAAGTAAAATTTTTACCTTACGGATCGGGGATAAGACTGTCTGGCTAAATATCCCCAAATGCCCACTTTATAACTTATCAATAACTTTTTGAAGTAATCATATATCTTGATCAGCTGCAGCTTATACACGTATTTAAAAGTTGAAATTTAATATCTGCAACGCATCTCAAGGAATTTAATTTTACCCTTTGCCAATCCAAAAATACTTTTTTATAAACTGAACGTTTTAAACGTGCTTCTATTGCGAGATTTAATACACTTTAATTTTTTTTATTTGTTTTAAAGTACTTACAACACTCATCAGGGTTCGTTATTCCAAAGGGAAACGTAGTAAAATATACTCCACAAAATTAAAAGTAAATGCCTTATAGTATTTTAACTAAAGTATTAATGGTATACATTATTTATTTACAGATATTTTTCTTGATTAATATATATGACATTCATTACTTGCTATTTATCAATATACAATAATTAATTACAATTTTCTTTATTTTTATATAAATGGTATTCCTTAATCAAAATATTGAAGTAATTATCTGAGGCTCAAGTAACAATCATGATTATGCTATATAATATAAATATTATTATGTTAATTAAAATATTTATTATATGCATTACTTATTTACAGATATTTTTCTTGATTAATATATGACATTCATTACTTGCTATTTATCAATATAAAATAATTAATTACAATTTTCTTTATTTTTATATAAATGGTATTCCTTAATCAAAATATTGAAGTAATTATCTGAGGCAGAAGTAATAATCATGATTATGCCAAATAATATAAATATTATTATGTTAATTAAAATATTCATTACATGCATTATTTATTTACAGATATTTTTTTCTTCATTCATATATGGTATTCATTACTCGTTATTCATCAATATACAAATCGGTTTACCTCCAGGCATTCTAAGGAAAGCAAGGTGTCCGGACAGGGCTCTAGACAAGATAAACCTCGGTGCTGGAGTAAAGGTCGTCACTTGTTTCTTTCCGGCTGTGCGCAGAGGAATCGGGCAATATCTCTCATTGCTGTCCCGGGCTCTCTTGCTTGCTCATGGGATCTGGATGCACCAGTCAACTCTTGACTCCCGACATCAACTTTTTTTAATAACTTAACACCTCAGTTCAACGCCCCTTTTTTTCTCTTTTCCAAACATTTGTTAGTGAAATTTTCCCACATCTGCATCCCCTTTGGGTGTGCAGGGCTCATTAAAAACGCCCCCTTTGGTGAAAATGGACATTATTGCCTAGCCACTGGCCCCATATCTCATGTTTGCATCCCTGCCAGAGCTTGACCGCTACAATTCTGCAACTCCATCAGCTATAACTCCTCCGCAGGGGTCTCCCATTAGATTTCAAAGTCGACTGCTGCGTCTATAAAATCTCTTATAGACGCAGCTGTGGAAATCTAGAAATCTAGTTCACAGCTGTGTGGTGCACGTGTTGTCCATCGTGGGAAAGTGCATCAGTACATTCTTACTGCGCTGTACTGAATGGAAAATACAATAAAAGTAGTCTAAGTAAAATCTCTTACAGACGCAGCTGTGAAAATCTAGAAATCTAGTTCACAGCTGTGTGGTGCACGTGTTGTCCATCGTGGGAAAGTGCATCAGTACATTCTTACTGTGCTCTCCTGAATGGAAAATACAATAAAAGTAGTCTAAGTAAAATCTCTTACAGACGCAGCTGTGAAAATCTAGAAATCTAGCTCACAGCTGTGTGGTGCACGTGTTGTCCATTGTGGTAAAGTACATCAGTACATTCTTACTGTGCTCTCCTGAATGGAAAATACAATAAAAGTAGTCTAAGTAAAATCTCTTACAGACGCAGCTGTGAAAATCTAGAAATCTAGCTCACAGCTGTGTGGTGCACGTGTTGTCCATTGTGGTAAAGTACATCAGTACATTCTTACTGTGCTGTACTGAGTGGAAAATACAATAAAAGTATTCTAAGCATAAGAAATAACTGCATTAGCAAGGCTGTAGTATTAAAGTAGATTTAAAATTATTTTCCAGAAAGTACATTTCTAATTTTTTTCTTGATGTATATACATATTCTATGTTTTTTTTTAAAGTCTTGCTTCATATAGCAAATCGATATTATTTTTTAAAAAAATTAGAAACTTATTTTATGATATAGGATGGATTTATTTTTAACAGAGCATAACCTTATATTTTATGTGTAAACAAAAATGGGTTGCTTTAATGAACGACTTGCATACAAAAGAAATATGGGAAAAAAAAAATTCATGTCTGTAAACAGAAAATTTTGGATGATAGTAGAAAGTGAAAAAAAGGTGAAGAAGAAACCGACTTTGGTTAATGGAGAGTTTCGGTCAATCGAGATTCGGATAATCGAGATTCTACTGTATGTTTAGCCATGAAAATTTTCACTTTCTCGGTTCTTGGAATGAAAATTATTTTAAACTTTTTAGTGCTTTTATGCGTGTTTTTTAAAATCAATTTTTTATTTTCTATTAAATTTATCAATTGTAATTCATGTTTAAAAAGAATTCAGTTTTTAAAAATACGTATTTTGCTGATTTTTACTGCCTTAAAACTTGATAATTTGAACGTGGCCTGTTACATTAATATTACTCATAATATCGTACTTAACGTACCAAATTGCTGGAGGCCAAATATCTCGTATTTAGCAGCATTTGGAACTAGAATTAACGGTTCTGCGTTTCTAAGTTAGTATAGGTGTTTGCAATCCTGAATCCGCTTTAAGCAACGGGTCCAGTTCTCATTAACTGTCAAGTTGTAAAATATTGACAGTACGGATTTCAAGATGGTCACATGAACACTCTGTTAGTTCGTCCTCTGGCATGGATTAACAGAAATCGAAGAACAAAAATCTGCTAAAACAAAGTGAGAAAAAAAATCACCATTATGCATCGGAATTACAAGGTTCACTGAAGAAATTTCGTAAAATAGGAAAATAATCTATATGTATCTATTAACCATTTGACAGTTTCATTTTTTTTCCAGAATTCGGTAAAAAAAGTCACATTTGTTTATTGCATTTTTTTGTTCATTTTACATTTTAAAGTAAAGTTATTAAAATTAACATTTCTAATATTTTTAAGCATTTATTGCAAATTCTTTTCTTTCTATGAAAGCAACATAGAACTGAAGTTTACCTTTAGTCTCATCGATATCCAAGTTAATTTTTGGAATTCCAATGAAAGCAAATCTATTAGGCGGATTCGAAGGATTATCACAATTAATTTAAAAAATTGTCTTGCTTGACTGATTCCATCTGTACTACTATCAAAGTCATTACTATTCAGGTCATCTAGTAAACTTTCGCTACTATCATTTACAGATAATTCAGTTTCTGATTCCGAGTAACAGTTCGAATCACAAGAAATTAGCTCCATAAGCTCTGAATTATCCATTGTTTAAAAGTAAAAATATATTATTCAACTCTTACATCAATAAGATTATCGGGCGGTTAGTAAAATATAACCAGAAAGCTATACACTGAAAGATAACAATTCGTCTTCTGATACAAAACAGGCGAAAAAACCGCGCTTTTGAACCAATCAGAGTAGAAAATACAAGAAACTGCAAACTATCATTTACTGGACATCTATAAGAATAATTTGTTACTAAATTTGGGAAAAATACGGCCGAAACATTGGAAGCAAAATAGAAATCAGATTGCCCGTACGCCGTACGGGTAAATCAATAAAGACCCGAAAGCTGTGCCCGTACGGCGTACGGGCAAAACAGGGAAGGGGCTAATGATCTCAAAATTTTCAATATAATACTCCAGCAATAAAAGTATAATCTGTCCACAAACGCTAGACGTTTTTATAATGGTTTAAAAAATAAAAAATATTCAAATGGGTAATTTAGGTAATTTAAGTATTGCATATAGAAAAAATGCTCATTTAAATCTCGAAAAAAGTTAGAAAATCCCTCCTTATTGTATGACGGGTTCAAATTGCCTCTTCATTCAAATTTACCCTCGTTTTAGCACGTTGACTGCCAGACACATTTTCAATGGTTTGCCCAAGACACTGATGTGAACTTTGCATTATGCGATGCATATGCTGAAATATTATTTGCAGCAGATAAAATGAGTTATAAAATCATGCTTGGAGCAGCTTTCATGTTGGAGGTCACCAGTGACTCCCACGGCGCGGTAAGCAATTGTTACGATTATTCTTTTTTTCAAACAATCGTGCTTCGATTTAAGTGATTACTCTCATATTTTAGCATTCAAAGTAGCTAGGAATAACTAGAGCACAGGAATTGACTATAAAAGGGCCGATGTATTGTTCCCATTGCGTTGATTCGCCTTTTCTTTGCCTTGAATGTTTCGATCTGACTCTTTTTGCACTATGCAATGATAAAATGTATGCTTTTCATGTGCTGATAAAATTATTTTTGTATGTTCTATATTGCATTAATTTCTTCAATCCATTATAATAACAATGGTACTATTAAAAATTTATCAGTATCCATATTTACTATAATTATGTACTTTTATTATTTGCTGCTTCAACGGTCACCTGTGGACCTCACGGCGATATAGCCAAGTCGAGTGCCGGTCTCTGGTCACCCCCATGGCAGTCAACGTGTTAAGAAATTGGGACCAAGCAGAAGTGGCTAGTCACTACCAGAGGTATAGTTTCTGGCCAAAATTTAGGAAGTTGCCAAATTTAGGAAGGTCGGATCACTCTCATGGACGGTTACAAAATATGTTAGAATATTTTTATTTTAGTTCGAAGTCAACTTTATTTATGATATGTATATATGTGTAGGAATTTAGTACAGCGCATCATCGCAAAGTCACGCATCCATCACTGAGTTGGGTGAGTAAGGAACGACAGAGAGACAGTCGGAGTCAGAATCAGAGTCGTGGAGAAGGAGTGACCTGGTCTAGTGAAGCACCCGTGGCACTTGAGCTCCCTCAATCTATTAAAAAAAAAAGTAGGGTGTATTTACCATGTGAAATACCGAGCGGGCTGTCTTGCCCATGTTAAACTTCGAGTAGGAAGTCTTATCTATGCCGCGTCTTTAGCGTGGTTTAACTATTTGTCTTTGTGTTTAAATATTTTCCGTGTTGTTACGTCATTAAATGTTTCTTATTGTTAATTTAGTCTGCCATCGAATTTGTCTAACGACACCCCTAAACACCAAACCACACATATGTAAATGGAAAAAAGTTTTTCTGTATCACATAAGAATATATTTCATATCTATAGTCTATAAGTACACTGAATACATTAGGGACATACCATACTTTTATTTTTAATCACAAAAATTTTCAATGAGCCCGGGTAAAGAAAACTACTTTAGTCTTTATCGCTATACTATGCGTTTTTTAAATTTTTTTTTCATATTCTATAATATTTAGTTTGCATTTAAAATTTAAGTGTGTTACTTAAAATTTACTTTTTACTTTTTTAAAACGGTTTTCAGTTTTTAAAGAATCTGGTAATCAAATTTTCAATCACCAAACGCACTGTATAATTTAAACAATTTTTTAAATAGAGTTCATATATACAACTATAGAGGGCGCTTATACTTACAATGCATGCATTACTCAGACATTCCAAAAATTTATTTTGCTTTTTAAATCTAAAAGTATTACTTAAACATTACTTTTCACTTTTTTAAAACTGTTTACCGTTTTGGGGGGTATCTGGTAATAGAAATTTCAATCACCAAACTTAATGTACAATTTAAAGATTTTTTAACTGAGTTCATATATACAACCGATTTATTATGGATTACATTTGATTCAATTGTAAATCTCTAATAAATTTATCTGCAATACTAGGGGTTTCTTGTCAAAGTTTAAACTTTACTCAGTCATACCGAAAATTTATTTTGATTTTTAAATCTAAAAGTATTACTTAAACATTACTTTTTACTTTTTTTAAACCTGTTTTCAGTTTTTGGGGTATCTGGTAATCACATTTTCAATCATCAAACTTCCAGTGTAATTTAAAGATTTTTTTAACAGAGTTCATATATACAACTATAGAGGGCGCCCGGCTTTCCAATGGATTACATTTTAATTAAAATGTAAATCTATAGTTAATATATCTTCAATACCAGCGGTTCCTTGTCAAAGCTTAAAATTTACTAAGTTATGCCGAAAATTTATTTTGCCTTTTAAATCTAAAAGTGTTACTTAAAATTTACTTTTTACTTTTTTTAAAACTTTTCAGTTTTTGGGGAATCTGGTAATACAATTTTCAATCATCAAACTTACTGTATAAAAATTTTTAACGGAGTTCATATATACAACTATAGAGGATGCCCGGCTTTCCAATGGATTACATTTTAATTAAACTGTAAATCTCTAATTAATTTATCTGCAATACTATGTGTTTCTTGCCAAATTTTAAACTTTACTCAGTCATGCTGAAAATTTATTTTACTTTTTAAATCTAAAAGTGTTATTTAAAAATTACTTTTTACTTTTTTAAAAAACTTTTCAGTTTTTTGGGAATCTGGTAATCAAATTTTTAATCATCAAACTTACTGTATAATTTAAAGATTTTTTTAACAGAGCTCATATATACAACTATAGAGGGCGCCCGTATTTCCAATGCATTATATTTTAATTAAATCGTAAATATGTAATTAATATATCTGCAATAACAGGGGTTCCTTGTCAAAGTTTAACCTTTACTCAATCATGCCGAAAATTTATTTTACAATTTAAATCTAAAAGTATTACTTAAAAATTACTTTTTACTTTTTTTAAAACTGTTTTCAGTTTTTGGAGAATTTAGTAATCAAATTTTCAATCATCAAACTTACTGTATAATTTAAAGATTTTTTTTTAACATAGTTCATACATACAACTATAGAAGGCGACAGTATTTCAAATGGATTACATTTTAATTAAATTGCAAATCTGTAATTAATATATCTGCTATACTAGGGGATCCTTGTCACAGTTTAAACTCTTCTCAGTTATGCCAAAAATTTATTTTGCTTTTTAAATCTAAAAGTATTATTTAAAAATTACTTTTTACTTTTTTTAAAAACTTTTCAGGTTTGGGAGAATATGGTAATCAAATTTTCAATCATCAAATTTACTTTTATTTTTTAACAGAATTCTTATATCAATTATAGAGGGTGCCCGGATTTCCAATGGATTACATTTTAATTAAATTGCAAATCTGTAATTAATATATCTGCAATACGAACGGTTAATTGTCAAAATTTAAACTTTACTCAGTCATGCTGAAAATTTATTTTGCTTTTTAAATCTAAAAGTATTACTTAAAAATTACTTTTTACTTTTTTAAAAACTGTTTTCAGTTTTTGGAGAATCTGGCAATCAAATCTTCAATCATCAAACTTACTGTATAATTTAAAGATTTTTTTTACTAGAGTTCATATATACAACTGTAGAGGGCATCCGTATTTCCATGGATTACATTTTAATTAAATTGCAAATCGTAATTAATATATCTACAATACCAGGAGGTCATTCTCAAATTTTAAACTTTACTCGGTCATGCCTAAAATTTATTTTGTTTTTTAAATCTAAAAGTGCTACTTAAAATTTACTTTTTACTTTTTTTAAAAACCATTTTCAGTTTTTGGAGAATCTGGCAATCAAATCTTCAATCATCAAACTTATTGTACAATTTAAAGATTTTTTTAACATAGTTCACTTTTACATTTATAGAGGGTGTCCGTATTTCCAATGGATTATATTTTAATTAAATTGCAAATCTGTAATTAATATATCTGCAATACCAGCAGTTCTATGTTAAAGTTTAAACTTTGCTTAGTCAAGCCGAAAATTTATTTTGCTTTTTAAATCTAAAAGTATTACTTAAAAATTACTTTTTTACTTTTTTTGAAACTTTTCATTTTTTGGGGAATCTGGTAATCAAATTTTCAATCATCAAACTTACTGTATAAAGATTTCTTTGACAGAGTTCATATATACAACTATAGAGGGCGCCCGTATTTCCAACGGGTTACATTTTAATTAAATTGTAAATCTGTAATTAATATACCTGCAATACCAGGGGTTCCTTGTCAAAGTTTAAACTTTACTTAGTCATGCCGAAAATTTATTTTGCTTTTTAAATCTAAAAGTATTACTTAAAAATTATTTTTTACTTTTCTTAAAACTGTTTTCAGTTTATGGGGAATCTAGTAATCAAATTTTCAGTCATAAAACTTACTGTATAATTTAAAGATTTTTTAACAGAGTTCATATATACAACTATAGTTGGCTCCCGTATTTCCAATGGATTTCATTTTAATTAATTCTTAAATATGATAGTAATATATCTGCAATACCAGGGTTCCTTTTCAAAATTTAACCTTTACTCAGTCATGCCGAAAATTTATTTTGCTTTTTAAATCTAAAAGTGTTACTTAAAAATTCCATTTTCTTTAAAACTATTTTCAATGTTTCTAGAATCTGCTAATCAAATTTTCAATCACCAAACTTGCTGTATAATTTAAAGATTTTTTAAACACAGTTCATATAAACAACCGTTTAGAGCGGCCTTATTTCTAATGATTACTTTATGTGCAATACTAGGAGTTTCTTGTCAAAGTTAAAACTTTACTCAGTCATGCCGAAAATTAGTTTAGTGTTTTAAATCTAAAAGTTGTAGTTAAAAATTATTTTTTACTTTTTTTAAAACTGTTTGCAGTTTTTGATGAATCTGGTAATCAAATTTTCACTTATTAAACTTACTGTATAAAGATTTTTTTTAACAATTCATATATACAACTATAGAGGATGCCAGTATTTCCAATGGAATACATTTTAATTAAATTGTCAATCTGTAATTAGTTTATCTGCAATACCAGGGGTTTCTTATCAAAGTTTAAATGTTACTCAGTCATGCCAAAAATTTATTTTGCTTTTTAAATCTAAAAGTTTTATTTAAAAATTACTTTTTACTTTTTTTTAAACTTTTCAGTTTTTGGGGAATCTGGTAATCAAATTTTCAATCATCAAATTTACTTTGTTTTTTAACAGAAGTCTTATATACAACCATAGAGGTTGCCCGAATTTCCAATAGATTACACTTTAATTAAATTGTAAAACTGTAATTAATATATCTGCAATACCAGGAGTTCCTTGTAAAATTTTAAACTTTACTCAGTCATGCCGAAAATTTATTTTGCTTTTTAAATATAAAGTATAACTTATAAATTGATTTTTACTTTCTTAAAATCTGTTTTTCCTTTCTAAGAATCTGGTAATCTAATTCTTAATTACTAAACTTATTGTATATTTTAAAGATGTAAATCTGTAATAAATTTATCTGTAATACTAGGGCTTCCTTGTCAAAATTTAAACTTTATTCAGTCATGCCGAAAAAGTCATTTTGATCTTTGGGATGTGATAGCTTTATTAAATTCTTTTCAATTTTTTCCATCACGTATTCATGGAGACGCAGAACAAGTTCTACATCTTAAAAGAATAATCGTGGTTTTGTTCGCAGCTGTACGTTCTACTTTTATAGCTCACGAGGGCTAATGAGACCGGGATTTAAAGTCGATTTCAAACGACTATAAACATCCATGCCATCAGCGGGTTTCGAACCCGCGAACTTTGGTACCGAAGAGCAGCTTTCTACAATTCGGGAATCACCGTGGAACTGCATATCTGTCATAATTTCTTCACTCAAGAATGATTAATCACGCGACTTATCTTTTCATTGAAGAGAGACTTAGACAACAGTTTTGCTATGGCTGTTAAACCACTGCGGCTGCAATTTAGGTATCAAAAATACACACATTTGCATATAATGTGCTTTTTATTAATTAAATGAATTATATATTTATGTAGTTCCAATAGTTCAGCACTGTCGTTTAGCCACGGTTATATTTCAGTACACTTATGATAAAAGATGATGATATCCCCCAATGTAAAAAATACCAAATGTAGATCTTTTTTCTGGCCTTATTCTAAATTGCTAAAATTCATGGGTTTTTTTTTAAATAAAGAATATTACATTATAAACGTCACACTAATGCACAGTAGAATATTTCACTCGGAATATTTATGGCAAAATATCCAGGGCAGTATAATGACGCTCCCAGTATGGATTTATGCAATAAGGGGATATCCACAAATGATCCCACGCTTTGAGGGAGGAAAGAGATAGTGAAATTGTGACAGTTTCTGATAAGAGGAGAGGTAGTAAAAAAATATAAGACATCACATAATTGTATGAAAATAAAAACTTTTCAATTCAGCAGATTAAATTTAAAGTTATTTTAAAATTTCCAAAATTTGAAGGTGTATTAAATTTTAGACATTTAAAATGAACTGTGTTTAGTTGCAATTTTATATTAATACTTTCTTCCTATTATTATTTAATTATATTTTTGCTGTCTTTACTCTTATTTATGAGAAATAAGTACAGGAATCATTGTTATTGTTACATTTACAAATATAATTAAAACCCATACTTAAAATTTTAAATTAAAAATTGAAATAGGATTTATAACGTAGTTATTTGTTTCATAATTTCAAATATCTTTATATATAAAATTATTCTGTCCGTGTGTTTGTAACAGAACTCCTCCTAAACGGCTGGACTGATTTTGATGAAATTTTGTGTATGTAATTAAGTTGATTCGAGAATGGTTTAGATTCACAATTTGATCCGATAGAAAAGGTTTTTTTTATTAAAAATCCAGAATTGCGTGATTATTGAGAATATTATAATGCCGCTTGAAAGCCTTCGCTGCCAGCGAATCTGTTGCTCAGTGGTAAGCGCAACGGTCTTCAGTACGAGAAGTCCCAGGATCGAATACCTGTACGGGCAATGTGGGAATTTTAGTATAATCTAATTGCGTTTGGGATGACAGTACGCGAGGTGGAGTCAAGTAATTTATTATTATTTCACAATTTATTTCCTTACTTTTTCTTCAAAACGGTCCAATTTATAATTTATTTAAATACGTTTTACAATTTTTTGGATTTACAGCATTAAAAAAGGGAAAAAACGTCTTTCGGGTCATCCAATATGTTTATGTAATTTTTCACGAATTGTGACATGTAGAATTTTATGCAGAAGTGTTACACTTTGTCACAGAAGAGGGGCTTTGATTTTCGTATTTCTTGACGTAATATTGCTGCAATATTGTTTTAATAGCATATAATGTAATATTATGTATATTAAAATATATGTACCTACACTCATGTCCATAAATTAAGGATAATGAAGTTCAGGCAATGAAAGAGACAAAAGCAAAACAAATTTGACTTATTTGTAAAGTCTATATATTAAACAAAAGGTAAAGAGCAAAAAAGATGCTATATGTTTGACATAATTAATAAAAATTGCGATTTTTACTCCCTGGAGCAAATTTCAAAAAAGAACCTATTTACAGAAAACAGTATAACATGGTTAGTATGATGGTTAATACGGAGTATGTCTCCCGGACGATGCAATACAAGCGTTACAACGCCTACGCATGCTGAGTATCAGATTATCAATCTGATCTTGGGGAAAATTACACCACTCATCAAGCAATGCCCTCCAAAGTTTCGATAGACAGTTGGGAGGGGGTTGACGGGCTGCAATTCGTCGGCCAAGCATGTCCTACACATGCTCTATTGGATTCAAGTCCGGTGAGTATGCTGGCCAATCCATACGGGTGATATCCTCCGATTGAAGGCATTCGTCTACAATGTTTGCACGGTGAGTCGGGCGTTGTCATCCATATACAGAAATTCAGGACCCATGGCGCCCCGAAACAAACGTACATGTTGTTCCAGAATGACATCCCGATAGATGTGGCCTGTCATCGTTACACTCTGAACATGCAGGTCAGTTCTGGAACAAAGAATAATTCCTCCCCAAACGAGCCATCCTGCACCACCGTAACGGTGTCGTTCAATGGTGTTCTCTTGGTGGTAACGGGTACCTGGCGCTCTCCATATGAAAGTCCGGCGAGAATCAGAATGTAAACTGAACCTGGACTCGTCGGAAAACATCACACAAGACCACTTTTGCGGTGTCCACAATGCATGCTCTCTAGCCCAGCATAATCGCAGGCGACAGTGAGTTGCGGTAAGGGGAACACATCTGACAGGCCTACGAGCATATAGACCAATGTTCCCTAAGCGTCTGTACACGGTCTGCCTTGAAACTGTCGTACCGGTAGCTGAAGAGAGCTGACGAGACAGGTCTGATGCTGTGCTCCGTCTGTTACTTTTGGCAGTAACTGCCAAATACCGGTCATCATTCGGCGTAGTAACTCGGGGGCGACCTGTGCTGTAACATCTACTCACATTACCATCATGTTTGAATCGTTGCCAAAGCCTGGAGATGACATTCTGGGCGATTCCAAGTTCCTCGGATACTTCCAGCTGGGTACGTCCACATTCCAGTCGTCCGATAATTCTACCACGTAAAAAATCCTCCAAATGCTTCCTTTGTGCCATAACTATGCGGTTATTGCACTGAAAGGCTTTTAAAGCGCTTGTGAACAATTTTAATTCTTTGCTACCATTCCTTATATACCCCTTTCATACACTCTCGTCATTGTGACGTACTATCCGCGCCATCTGGTGGTTTCCTGCAATTTGCATATTCTTCTTCAAGATGTGTGTGATAATTCTACAGGTGAAATTTTTATTTTAGAGCTCAATTTCTGTATGATTCTGAATTATCCTTAATTTATGGACATGAGTGTATTTTCCATATCTCAGCGGTGTCATTTGACTACAGTATTATCCCGTTAAGTTATAATAAAAGAAGATAACAACCGGTATAATCTGATAATACTTATTAGAAGTTGCAGCCGAATCGGCACCTTCTCAAATTCCGGTGAATCCCAGCAATTTCTTTTTGT
>CM063499.1:24855084-24967584 GCA_032207245.1 Pardosa pseudoannulata
TAATAAATTGTTAAGCTTAAACAATACCCATTTTCTCCATACAAAAATAATTAATAAACATAAAATATTTAAAATATTTTCTGCCTGGTTTTGAAAAACAGTTGTTCTGAAACCCTTGCAATTGATTATTGAAAAAATATTGGTGATAAAAGAAATAAAATATAACTTTTTTGAAAGCTTTTAAGGCCTTAGTAAAGAATAACGTCCTTGCAAATAAGACAATACGTATTGACAGATGCAAAATATAAAACTTCTTAAGAAAAATAAATGTTGCCAACAAATGTCTAAAAATAGCTTAAATATGATTGTTAAAAATTATGGTGTGTTTTTAACCTTTTATATCTTGAATTAATTTACCATAAACTTTTTTACTGCACTTTTGCATCATTAGATAAGTTTTATTGCAAATAAGGCAATACGTATTCACAGATGCAAAATATAAAACTTCTTAATAAAAATAAATGTTGCCAACAAATGTCTAAAAATAGCTAAAATATGATTGTTAAAATTATGATGTGTTTTTAACAATTTATATCTTGAATTAATTTACCATAAACTTTTTTACTGCACTTTTGCATCATTAGATAAGTTTTATTGCAAATAAGGCAATACGTATTGACAGATGCAAAATATAAAACTTCTTAAGAAAAATAAATGTTGCCAACAAATGTCTAAAAATAGCTAATATATGATTGTTAAAAATTATGATGTGTTTTAAACCCTTTATATCTTGAATTAATTTACCATAAACTTTTTTACTGCACTTTTGCATCATTAGATAAGTTTTATTGCAAATAAGGCAATACGTATTGACAGATGCAAAATATAAAACTTCTTAAGAAAAATAAATGTTGCCAACAAATGTCTAAAAATAGCTAAAATATGATTGTTAAAAATTATGATGTGTTTTTAACCCTTTATATCTTGAATTAATTTACCATAAACTTTTTTACTGCACTTTTGCATCATTAGATAAGTTTTATTGCAAATAAGGCAATACGTATTGACAGATGCAAAATATAAAACTTCTTAAGAAAAATAAATGTTGCCAACAAAAGTCTAAAAATAGCTAAAATATGATTGTTAAGAATTATGATGTGTTTTTAACCCTTTATAATCCTGAATTAATTTACCATAAACTTTTTTACTGCATTTTTGCATCATTAGATAAGTTGTAATGGAGAATAATCATAGAAAAAAAGAAAATTAATTTTTACTGTATTTTAATAGTTAATTTTGCAGCCGGTATTTCTAGTTCCAACATATATTTTTGACTCTATCGTAGAAAATAAAACATTAAATTATGAATAAAACATCGAAACGCTTACCTGCGAAGTTTAGAAGTCTCTAAAAATTAATACAGTAAAACCTCTTTTTAATGACCCCTTCGTCATAACGACCATCTTAAAAAGTCCCAATTATTTTACCATAGGAACAATGTTAATTTTGAATCATTACAACAATCCCAAGAGTATTACTTTTCGTTAGAAAGACCGCCAATTTTAGTCCGCAGAACTCACGAGCAAGTGGGCTATTTCAAAATTATTGTACTGTGTTGCAACTTGAAGAAACCTGTACTCCTCTCTTTGTGTTTGCTTAAAGGAGGAGAGGGGGCGTGACGAAAAGGGGAGAACTAAATCTTCAATTATCTTTTGATGAGTTTCTTGCGGTAGACGAAACTTTACAGTGCTGCGGAGAAAATTTAAATGAGGACGATTCTATTGCCCGTATTACCGGAAATGAAGAAATCTGCGATTCCGACGACGGAGAAGTAATCGTCTAAGCTTTTGAAAAAATGAATGAAATATTAGACTTCAATGCAACCAATGCTTTTCGTCAATATTTTGAAGGATAATTTAATTCTGAAGATTTCCTTCAAAATCTAAGTGATATGGAATCAGTGATAATGAAAAATTCCCAAATGATCTTGAAACGGGCTTCAATCAAAGACTTTTTTTCAAAAATTCAGTAATGGAATTACAAATAAATAGAAGTGTTCTCTAGGTATGTACTGTTGCATCATTTCTTTGCTAAATTTTTTTAATTATTTTTTTCAATTCGTTATAACGACCTTTCGTTACAGCAACCATATGATATTGGCCCCACAGGGGGTCGTTATACCGAGGTTCTACTGTAGTACCAAATAACTGGTAATAAACCACTAAATTTACTCAAATGAACAACACTTGTATCAACTCTACCACAAAATGACCTTCGAATGCAGCACGCCAATTATAAAATCCCTATTATTCGAATAAAAAGGATTCCTGATTGGTGCTGTCATTTCTTTTCTGCTGTAGGAACTGCATCGCTCCCGTCAGGATAAACGGCTTTATTGGGAATATATAGATGTTTGATTGAAACGGTACTTATAAGTGTCGTCAGGATAAAAAGGGTTAAGTAAATTTTAAAAATTACCCATTTTATTACCAAACCAGACCTTATATGACAAATATTTAGTCCATAGCATTAAATTCAGTTATGTCCCAATTCAGAATATTTCAGCATAAGAATGATACTGGTGACGCAGCTTAATGTTTCATTCAGGTTATTTATGACGCAATATCCAGAGAAGAATTCAGACCTTTCATTGTATGGATTTATGAAGAGCAGTGTACACATAGATCCATGTACTGGAGGAGCTACTGAAGGAAACGATGGCCGTATGTCATGACTGATGTATTTATGCTGGCGCTGTTAAAAATAATATCTTGCTCTTCATTTCCGAACAAACAATTTCGGCTGTTTGGGATATTTTGAGTAGAAAATATTTGTTTTTTTTTATAATTAGACCACATTATGCATCTCACTGCTTGTAATGTAAGTTTTTAATAGTTAAAGAAAAATATACCTGGTGATCTAAAAGTCCGTTTAAATTTTATAACTTCATAATAACCGGAAAAATAACCAAAATAAAAAAACGGTTTGCAGGGTTAGTATCACTAGGGCACAGGATTTTTTAACTGAAAAAAACCCCTCAAAAAGAGTCGATAGAGGACGCTGATGTATACAAGTCAAAGAAAAAGAAACGCAAATAACAAACAGAATGCCTCCAAATCGTTTATTACAACAGTATGTGTTCCTCATGACCACCACCACAGGGGATAACACACTGCAGGCGAATCACAAATCCAGTAACGGCAGAGTGCAGCAGGTCCGGTTGTATGCAAGACATCTCTCGATGGATCGCATCTTTCAGTTCAGAGAGATTGGATGGATTAGATCGATACACCCGAGATTTCAGATATCCCCACTACCAAAAGTCTGGCGGGGTCAAATCTGGAGACCGAAGAGACCATGGAAACCTGAAACGCCTGCTCATGATTTTGTCTTCCTCGAATGCCTGGTTCAGGAAATCCTGGACCGAATTAGCAGCGTGACTATTTGCTCCATCTTGAATAAACGTGACGGTAGATAGCGCATCTCTTTCACGCAAAGCTGGCACGACATTATCGTGCAGAAGTGTGAAAAAAACGTTGCGCATTCACCGTATTCGTTTTCCATCCATTTACTGGGCACTCCGTTTCAAAGAAGAAAGGTACTATGAAAAACGAACCTGTGAATCCACACCACACTGTCACTTTTGGGGAATGCAATGGTTTCTTCGTGTATTCACGTGGATTAGACGTTGCCCAGATGCGACAGTTATGGGTATTAACGTCACCATGAAGAGGAAAGTGAGCTTCATCTGTTTACAAGATGTTATGGATCCAGGTGGCGTTCTCTTCCATTTTGGAGAAAGCCTTTGGAGACAGAATTGCTTCCATCTATACTTTATCCGCTGGTAAAAGTTGATGGCACCACTGCCTTCTGTATGGATACAGATCAAGGATTCCATGAAGAATATTGAGTTCCGAGGATGGTGGTAAGCCCAACCGTCTGGCAGCGTCAATAACACGGCTCGTTACTGCAGCTGATTGGAAAGCTAATGCTTCAATTTCGGCTGCAACAAGCGGCGAAAGTGTCTTATTTAAACAGGGTCGTCAAACACAAGTCAAAAAGGGTTAAGACTTGTGTTCACCCTAGCGGTACTAAAGGCTCACCCCTTTGCCTTAATTCGTGTACCTCTGGCCCACGTGTGTCGGCTGAACAATGGCCGAATGGTTAAGGCACTGACCTTCGGAGCCGGAGTTCGTGGGTTCGAGTCCCACTGTGGCATGGATGTTCGTAGCCTTTCGGAATCGGCTTTAAGCAGTAGGTCCCGATCTCATTAGCCCTCGTGTTGCAAAAAGTAGACCGTAGTGCCCCTAAACCACCCACGTGTGTCGTACGGCTAAGTAGTATTGACAACACCCTCACCAACAACAAATTAATTTATATTCCGATTCAGAATATATCAGTAAAAACACCATACTAGTGACGCAGAATAATTGCTGTACGAATCAGTCCAATTGTCTTACCAATTATCTCAAAGAAATCCTGAAATTAAGATAGCCAATGAAAAGGAACTGTCGAAAACGAAGAACAAATATGGTCCGATGAACCGATGAATAGATATGTTCTAACAGGAAAAGATCCAAAGAGCGAAAAGACACAAAGGGCTGGTCTCACCAAAGTCGTGTAACAGCTAATCGCGAATAAGCCATGGCACTAAACAATAGTGGGACGCAATTATCCGTTTAAACAGTGATTAATCGTGGTTAGCCTTTGAGTGACTTTAGTGAGACAGACCATAAGACGTGGAAGAGAGATGAGAAAAATGGGAGGCAGCGAAAGAAACTCAGAAAAACCAGCAGTCTTCTTAAAGTCTTGGTCGATTGCTTGATGAATGCTTCACCCGAAAGTATTCCAAAAACCCTGCATCAACCTGCATCTGCCTGAAATTATGCATCAAGATAGCCAATGAAAAGGAACTGTCAAAAACGACGAACAGATATGTTCTAACAGGAAAAGATCCAAAGGGCGAAAATACAAAGACAAAGGACTGGTCTCATCAAAGTAGTGTAACGGCTAACCGCAAATAAGCCATGGCGCTAAACAATGGTGAGACGCAATTATCCATTTAAACAGTGATTAATCGTATTAATCACTGCCGTTAAGTGACTTTAGGTAGACCGGCCATAAGACGGGGAAGAGAGATGAGAAAAATGGGAGGCAGCTAAAGAAACTCAGAAAAACCAGCAGTCTTCTTAAAGTCTTGGTCGATTGTTTGATGGGAAGGCATATACTAACAAAATGAAAATACCCCACCAAACACAAAGGGTTTCAGAAGGTGTCAAGGTACTGAGAAATGATGCAGAGTTGAAATAAAAATAAACTTTAATTCCAGCTTGAAATAAAATACAAAATAAAGGATGACCTCGCCAGAAAATATTTACAGGCGACGGTGTAATCATCAAACACAAGTAGGGGAGATTCCACGAAGTTTCTAGGGTGACATCACCAGAAAATATTCAGAGTCGAAGACATGATTAGCAGCGGAGACAGCGATGCTCTACAAGGGGGAAAGCAGGAACTGATGAAGTTGCTTTTCAGTCTCTGCCTTTTACACTCCGTATGCTAGAATAAAATTAGCATACGGCGTGGAAGGTGCAGTGCTTCGGCGACCTCAGAAGAATAGCCAATGTTTCGGCTCATGACGATAAGCGAGGCGATAATGGAATCGCCACAATTGCTTGATGAATGCTTCACCCGAAAGTATTCCAAAGACCCTGCATCTGCCTGAAATTATGCATCAAGATAGCCAATGAAAAGGAACTATCGAAAACGACGAACAGATATATTCTAACGGGAAAAGATCCAAAGGGCGAAAAGACACAGACAAAATGGTGGTCTCACCAAACTCATGTAACGGCTAACCGCAAATAAGCCATGGCGTTAAACAATGGTGGGACGCAATTATCCGTTTAAACAGTGATTAATCGTGGTTAGCAGTTAAGTGACTTTAGTGAGACCGGTCATAAGACGTGGAAGAGAGATGAGAAAAATGGGAGGCAGCGAAAGAAACTCAGAAAAACCAGTAGTCTTCTTAAAGTCTTGGTCGATTGCTTGATGAATGCTTCACCTAAAAGTATTCCAAAGACCCTGCATTAACCTGCATCTTCCTGAAATTATGCATCAAGATAGCCAATGAAATGGAACTGTCGAAAACGATGAACAAATTTGTTCTAACAGGAAAAGATCCAAAGAGCGAAAAGACACAGACAAAGGGGTGGTCTCACCAAACTCATGTAACGGCTAACCGCAAATAAGCCATGGCGTTAAACAATGGTGGGACGCAATTATCCGTTTAAACAGTGATTAATCGTGTTTAGCAGTCAAGTGACTTTAGTGAGACCGGCCATGAGACGTGGAAGAGAGATGAGAAAAATGGGAGGCAGAGAAAGAAACTCAAAAACCAGTAATCTTCTTAAAGTCTTGGTCGATTGCTTGATGAATGAATGCTTCAGCCGAAAGTATTCCAAAGACCCTGCAATTTGTCATCAATTTCATTACTGTTTCGCAGGTTTCCGGTAAGACAATATGCCTAATACTAAATTATATGCCTTGAAATAATATAACTCCTATCCATCCTTCCTACTTATTCTACATATTATTTCAATATATCTATTCCACACATTATGACACTCAATGTAATTATTTGGATTAAGGTATCCGTCTAAGATGAAATGTCATTTTTTGCCAAAAATATATTTTTTTTATTTCTCTATTACAAAATTTCAACTTTTAGGCTTCTAAATCTGTTTTTGTTTTGTCTCTATGGCATTTCAAAGAAAAGTTACAGCTATTTAAACGTCTGTGACAGCTGTCAAAAGAAAACAGAAGTAGCGACTTCGGAACCGGAAGTTGTCAACTTTTAAAGAACAGTTTTTGGACAAAACTTTTTTTAAATTTTTATGAAGATTAGTTAAATATTTTTCTAGTATTTTTAATAATTAGTAACTTGGCAATTAGAAAGTTTTGAAGCAAGAAAGTGTGGGGAATTTTAAACATATATTTAAATTTTTTAATAGTTAATGTTGCTTTCATAAACTTCAAATGCGCTTTTCTCGGAACGGTATTTTTAATAAAATGTTGAAACTTGAATGTGATTTCACAAAAAGTTCTTAAAATATTTTGCTGAAAAATATTAGGAATGCTTTTGATAGTATTTACTAGTGAATGACCTAAAAGCTTTAAATTTGGATAATTTTTAATGATGTTACACTCATAATTAGATATAAAGGTAATGAATACTCGTTAAAAATCCAATGTGTATGATTTTTAAGGACCAAAATTTTTTACCAAATGTAAATTAAGCAAATATTTTAGGGGATTCACTAGTCCAGTGTATAAGAAATGTGCTGCATCAAATAATATTGAAATAATTTAATTTATTAAAAAATTAGACCTTTTGAGTAAAAAACGATTTTTTTTACTAAATTTTCTTCATTTATTAGAAATTTTATAAAAACTTCCCCAAGAATTTTGTAAGTGCAATTCTCTATGACAATATAAAAAATAAATCTAAAAATGCAAAAACATGAACTAGTTTTTACGTTTAAAGAAAAAAATTCTCCGAAAGAAGACTGATAACTTAAACGCAGATAAAAGGAACGGCGTAGATAACAAAACAATTATGAATGTTGAAAAAGTAATCAAGTATTTAAAAATTAGGTAAGGAAATAAATATTTTGAAAATATTACAGATTTATACAGAATGTAAAGCAGAGTCCTTAACTGACTTGTTTCCTATTTATTCTACATATTATTTCAATATATCTATTCTACACATTATAATACTCAATGTAATTATTTAGATTAAGGTATCCGTCTACGTTAATAAAACGTCATTTTTTGCCAAAAATCATAATTTTTTTTATTTCTCTATTGTAAAATTTCAACTTTTAGGCTTCTAAATCTGTTTTGTTTTGTCTCTATGGCATTTTAAAGAAATATTACAGCTGTTTAAACATCAGTGACAACTGTCAAAAGAAAACGGAAGTAGCGACTTCGGAACCGGAAGTTGTGAATTTAAAGCCTTTTAAAGAACAATTTTTGGACAAAACTTTTTTAAATTTTTATGAAGATTAGTTTAAACATTTTTCTAGTATTTTTAATAATTAGCAACTTGGCAATTAGAAATGAAGAATGTGAGGGGAATTTTAAATATGTGTTTTAATTTTTAAGTAGTTAAAGTTGCTTTCATAAACTTCAAATGCGTCTTTCTCGGAACGCTATTTTTAATAAAATGTTGAAACTTGATATGTGATTTCTCAAAAAGTTTTTAATATATTTTGTTGAAAATTATTATGAATGCTTTTGATAGTATTTACTAGTAAATGATCTAAAAGCTTTAAATTTGGATAATTTTTAATGATGTTACACTCATAGTTAGATATAAAGGTAATGAAAATTCGTTAAAAATTCACTGTGTATGATTTTGAAGACCCAAAATGTTTTACCAAATGTAAATTAAGCAAAGATGATAGGTGATTCACGAGTCCAGTGTATAAGAAATGTGTTTCTTAAAAAAATATTGAAATAATTTAATTTATTAAAAAATTAGACATTTTGAAAAAACCCCGACTTTTTTACTAAATTTTCTACGTTCATTAGAAATTTTATAAAAACTTCTCCAGGAATTAATTTTTTAAGTACAATTCTCTATGATAATATGAAAAATAAATCTAAAAATGCAAAAACATGAACTAGTTTCTACGTTTAAAGAAAAATATTCTCCGAACGTAGACGAATACCTTAAACGTAGATAAAAGGAACGTCTTAGATAATAAAACAACCATGAATATTGAAAAATTACTCAAGTATTAAAAATTAGGTAAGGAAATAAATATTTTGAAAATATTACACATTTATACATAATGTAAAGCAGAGTCCTTAGCTGACTTGTTTAGTTCTGACTTGTTTTCTATTTATTCTACATATTATTTCAATATATCTATTCTACACATTATAATACTCAATGTAATTATTTGGATTAAGATATCCGTCTACGTTAAAACGTCATTTTTTGCCAAAAATCATAATTTTTTTTTATTTCTCTATTGTAAAATTTCAACTTTTAGGCTTCTAAATCCTTTTTTTTTGTTTCGTATTTACGGCATGTTAAAGAAATATTACAGCTGTTTAAACATCAGTGACAGCTGTCAAAACGAAATGGAAGTAGCGACTTCGAAACCGGCAATTGGGCTTTTAAAGCCTTTTAAAAGAGCAATTTTTGGACAAAACTGTTTAAATTTTCATGAAATTTAGTTTAAACATTTTTCTAATATTTTTAATAATTAGCAACGTGGCAGTTAGAAAGCAAGAATGTGAAGGGAATTTTAAACAACTATTTTAATTTTTAAATAGTTAAAGTTGCTTTCATAAACTTCAAATGCGTCTTTCTCGGAACCGTATTTTTAACAAAATGTTAAAACTTAAAATGCGATTTCTCAAAAAGTTCTTAAAATATTTTGTCGAAAATTATTATGAATGCTTTTGATAGTATTTACTAGTGAATGACCTAAAAACTTTAAATTTGTATTACTTTTAATGATGTTACATTCATAGTTCGATATAAAGGTAATGAAAATTTGTTAAAAATTCAATGTGTATGATTTTGAAGGACCCAAATTTTTTACCAAATGTAAATTAAGCAAAGATTTTAGGTGATTCACTAGTCCAGTGTATAAGAAATGTGTTTCATCAAAAAAAAAATATTGAAATAGTTTTTTAAAAAATTAGACCTTTTGAAAAATCCCTTTAAATTTCTTCATTTATTAGAAATTTTATAAAAACTTCTCCAGGAATAAATTTTTTAAGTGCAATTCTTTATGATAATATAAAAAATAAATCTAAAAATGCAAAAACATGAACTAGTTTCTACGTTTAAAGAAAAAAGTTCTCCGAACGTAGACGGATACCTTAAACGTAGATAAAAGGAACGTCTTAGATAATAAAACAACCATGAATATTGAAAAAGTAATCAAGTATTTAAAAATTAGGTAAGGAAATAAATATTTTGAAAATATTACAGATTTATACAGAATGTAATGAATAGTCCTTAACTGACCTGTTTAGTTCTGACTTGTTTCCTATTTATTCTACAAATTCTTTCAATATATTTGTTCTACACATTATAATACTCAATGTAATTATTTGGATTAAGGTATCCATCTACGTTGAAAACGTCATTTTTTTCCACAAATCATAATTGTTTTTTAAAATTTCTCTATTGTAAAATTTCTACTTTTAGGCTTCTAAATCTGTTTTTGTTTTGTCTCTATGGCATTTTATAGAAAGTTACAGTGTTTAAACATCCGTGACAGCTGTTAAAAGAAAACGGAAGTAGCGATTTCGAAACCGGAAGTTTTGAATTTTTTGGAAGAATTTTTTGGACAAAACTTTTTTAAATTTTTATGAAGATTAGTTTAAACATTTTTCTAGTATTTTTAATAATTAGCAACTTGGCAATTAGAAATGAAGAATGTGAGGGGAATTTTAAATATGTGTTTTAATTTTTAAGTAGTTAAAGTTGCTTTCATAAACTTCAAATGCGTCTTTCTCGGAACGCTATTTTTAATAAAATGTTGAAACTTGATATGTGATTTCTCAAAAAGTTCTTAAAATATTTTTTTGGAAATTATTGTGAATGCTTTTGATAGTATTTACTAGTAAATGACCTAAAAGCTTTAAATTTGGATAATTTTTAATGATGTTACACTCATAGTTAGATATAAAGGTAATGAAAATTTGTTAAAAATTTAATGTGTATGATTTTGAAGGACCAAAATTTTTTACCAAATGTAAATTAAGCAAAGATTTTAGGTGATTCACTAGTCCAGTGTATAAGAAATGTGTTGCATCAAAAAATATTGAAATAATTTAATTTATTAAAAAATTAGATCTTTTGAAAAAAAACCGGTTTTTTTTACTAAATCTTCATTTAATAGAAATTGTATAAAAACTTCTGCAGGAATAAATTTGTAAGTGCAATTCTCTATGATAATATAAAAAATAAATCTAAAAATGCAAAAACATGAACTAGTTTCTACGTTTAAAGAAAAAAGTTCTCCGAACGTAGACTGATACCTTAAACGCAGATAAAAGGAACAGCGTAGATAGCAAAACAACTATGAATGTTGAAAAAGTACTCAAGTATTTAAAAATTAGGTAAGGAAATAAAGATTTTGAAAATATTACAGATTTATACAGAATGTAATGAATAGTCCTTAACTGACTTGTTCTGACTTATTTCCTATTTATTCTACAAATTATTTCAATATATCTATTCTATACATTATAATACTCAATGTAATTATTTAGATTAAGGTATCCGTCTACGTTAAAACGTCATTTTTTGCCAAAAATCATAATTTTTTTTATTTCTCTATTGTAAAATTTCAACTTTTAGGCTTCTAAACCTGTTTTGTTTTGACTCTAGGGCACTTTAAAGAAATATTACAGCTGTTTAAACATCAGTGGCAAACTGTCAAAAGAAAATGGAAGTAGTGACTTCGGAACCGGAAATTGTTAATTTAAAGCCTTTTAAAGAACATTTCTCGGACAAAACTTTTTTAAATTTTTATGAAGATTAGTTTAAACATTTTTCTAGTATTTTTAATAATTATCAACTTGGCAATTAGAAAACAAGAATTAGTGTGGAATTTTAAACATGTAGATTAGTCGTACATATATTTCAAAAAAGAAAAGATCCTTTTATTGTGTATTTTGATTTGAAAATTCCATTTTACGAGCTTTATATAAAATCTAAATTTTTATACGCTTCTTTATTCTCTACCTTTTTATTTAGTTAAAATTGAAACTCTTCCTATGAACCGTAACACAAAATGTTACACTTCTCTTTCCCAAAAATTGACCTAGATATTTAAATTCAAAGTTCCCAAAAATGTACTATGAATATTTGTTAAAAGATTAAACATAGTAATTCAAGGTTATAATCAGGTTGCAACGTCCCTTTGATTTGCTATAGAGATATTATCCCCTATATAATAATAGCCTAAGTTGTCTGTCCACGAATTTATGAAGCGGTTGTACCTGGAATGGATACAGGAATCCATATTGGAATTTTATGAGTTAGGGTTAGCAAAATTCACAGCGAGTTCGAAATCTTCCCCATCCCCACTTTTTGAACGTTTAATGGTATTATTTCAAGCCTTATTCTCTCTTGTTAAGAGCAGAAGATTAAATTTATCATTTTGGATATCATTCATATATACCACCAAATAATCAATATTAAAATCTCTGCTGTCCATTCTATCACTTACGCAACCCTCATATATTCTAATTAGTTCCTTCACCAAGTGTAGGCATGGCACGCTCAGTAGAGTGTCTGCCCATTTGATTATCATACTTTCCGAGTTAACGATTATGTCCCCGACGCTGCCAAATTTTTTTAAATGTCTAATTAATCCCCTATATAATAATATAATAATAGCCTAAGTTGTCTGTCCGCAAATTTCTGAAGCGGTAGTACCTGGAATGGATACAGGCATCCATATTGGATTTTTCATGAGTTATGGTTAGCAAAATTGAAAACGAGTTCGAAATCCACCCCATCCCACCTTTTCGAGCTTTTAATGCTATTATTTCAAGTCTTATCCTTCCTCTCATTCTATACAAAATTCATTCTTGATAGGATGGCAGAGGCAGAGAGTAATATTTAAATTTCTGGACTTTTTCTACTTGAACTTTCATATACTCTAATTAGTTCGCTCACAATGTGCAGGCGTTGTACTTTTGGTAGAATATCCTCCCGTTTGATCGTCGTACTTCTCGGGTTGACGGTTCTATACCCGACGCAGCCAGTTTTTTTAATGTCTAATAAATTTAATATTTTCTGCTTTTTCTTTTAAATTCTTATTCCGAAAGTTGTTTTATTATTTTTAAAATAAATTTTTACTAATTTTTCAACTTTTTATAATATTAAATTCACGTATTGTTGTACGGATATCCTTCGCCACATAAACATTTCATGTTGCGTATCCTTAAACTTTCTTCTCGTAATGTAATAATAGCCTAAGTTATCTGTCCCTCTGTCCTCGAATTTATGAAGTGGTTCGACTTGGAATGGATAGGGCATCCATATTGGATTTTTGATGAGTTAGAGTTCGCAAAATTCAAAACGAGCACAGTTTATCTTTTCCTAAACTATAAATTTGATTCTGAAGTAAATTGGTATGAATAAGCTTCGTACCACAGTGAAAAATACTGTCCTCTTTAAACCGTTCGAAATCCACCCTGTCTCCTTTTCGGGTGTTTGATGCCATTATATCAAGCCCCATTTTATGAAGCAAGCGATTAAATGCATCAATTTATCACATAATAAATAGGTAAAAATAACAATCTTTTCTAGCATTATGACTTCATTCCTTTAACCATTTCATTTAATCATTTCTTATTTTAAATTATTTAAATATTTTCTGCAATATTTCCATACGTTTTATCACTAAACTTAGATATTACATAAATAATTTTCTTTTTTATTTGACTTAAATAATAGATTAAGTACATATGTGATAATTTTAATCGATTATTTTTGTTGAAAGGTAATTCTCAGCCAAAAAACAAACCATTTTTTACCTGCCTCATAAGGTACCTTTACAATTCTGGAAAATTAAAAATTTTACCGATCCCGTCATATGACGGGCTATATGCTAGTTTAATATATTCTGCTTTTTTTTCAAAAAATTCTTATTCCTAAGATTGTTTTATTATTGTTAAAATAAATTTTTACTATTTTTTCAACTTTTTATGATTTTGATTATTTTTATTTTATTAATATCACGTGTTTTGTACAGACATTCCTGGTCACATAAAGATTACATGTTTTATATCCTTAAACTTTCTTATCGTTTATTTTTATGTGCCCTTCCACCTTTTACCTATTTATTTTTCTGCTCGCCTTCATTTTTGTGTTTATTGAAAGAAATCTTTGGATTAGAGGACTCGGCCCATGCAATCCAAGCCCATGCCTACAGATGTGATAGTTTCATTGCTTTACTTTCATTAATTCCTGTGGCAAAAAAATTAGGAAGAATTCAATGATAATTTTGACGTAGCTAAGAAAACTTTCAATTATCTTTCTAAATGAATTCAACGTGATTCTAAACTGCATTCACAGTATCGGGAGACTTTAGAGGAGTAGGAAGATAAATTATTGAGCGTGTACCAGATAATTCTCAGCCAAAAAAACAAATCATTTTTTTACCTGCCTCATAGGGTACTTTACAGTTCTGGAAAATGAAAAATTTACTATTTCTGTGAAATGACGGGCTATATACTAGTAATGAATAAATATTGTTGATATAAAGTTGCTTTTGTCAAACATTAAATATTGAGTAATTCAGGATGGTAAATTCAAATCTGAGAATACTCAGTAGTTTTAAATAACATAACAGATATTACCTAGAATCTCACTTTGACCGCTACATCACACATCTTTTATTACGCATACCTTTAAATTTCATCTATATACCGATCCAGTATTAGTCAGTATAAGCGCTGTGATGATCGCGTAGCGTAATATTTCACTCAGGTTATTTATGACATAATACCCAGAAAAGCATTCAAACGCTCCGTCGTCTGGATTTATGTAGAGAAGTGTGCACGTGGAATATATATACTGGCAAAGCTTCTAGTTGAAACGTCAGCCGTATATCACGACTGATAAATTTATGAGGGAAGTGTTCTGGATAATTCTTCGCTGGGCGTTTGCCGAACAAACAATTTCTGCAATTTGTCTTGAAAGAAGGATACTTTACAGTTTTTATTGTATTTTTCACTTGAATATTTACGATTAAGATTGAAATGCGTTTAGAAATGTAAGCCATTCATTTTTTTTGGTAAACAATTTTATCTAATCTGACATACGCTTGAGCCCAAATAGATGATTATACTTAATTATTATTTGTGACTTGACCGTCACAACAGCTATCCTAAGCGGCTATCAAATATCTGTTGACTTACAACAGGCCCTTCGTGGTCCGATTTTAATTTTGTTCAACTCGGTTAGGAGCAATTACTACAGAAGAACCTCCAGAGTGTCAATAAGGACGAAACAGGAAAGTTTCACTAAGGTACCTCGGGTTTGTGACACTAAAGGAGTTATGCCTCTGAGGTTGTTTCTCATTTGGCACCTCCCAGAGGATACAGCTTAAAGCAAGTCTGTGAACACGAGACACTGTCCTCCAAATTTCTTATGTATACAAGATGAGTTTAAGTTGTTTTTACAAAGTAAGGCAAGTGATACTCCCATCCACAGTGATTAGTACCATGGAATGGACTAATTACTCTGGATGAGGAACCAGAATGATTAGAACCATTGAGTCCTCTGAATTTCTTATGTATACAGGATGAGTTTAAGTTGTTTTTACAAAATAAGGCAGGTGATACTCCTATCCACAGTGATTAGTACCGTGGAATGGACTAATCACACTAGATGGGGAACCAGAGTGATTAAAACCATGGAGTCCTCTGAATTTCTAGGGTATACAGGATGAGTTTAAATTGTTTTCACAAAATAAGGCAGGTGATACTCCCATCCACAGTGATTAGTACCATGGAATGGACTAATTACTCTGGATGAGGAACCAGAGTGATTAGTAGCATTGAGTCCTCTGAATTTCTTGTGTATACAGGATGAGTTTAAGTTGTTTTTACAAAATAAGGCAGGTGATACTCCCATCCAGAGTGATTAGTACTATGGAATGGACTAATTACTCTGGATGAGGAACCAGAATGATTAGAACCATGGAGTCCTCTGAATTTCTTATGTATACAAGATGAGTTTAAGTTGTTTTTACAAAGTAAGGCAAGTGATACTCCCATCCACAGTGATTAGTACCATGGAGTCCTCTGAATTTCTTATGTATACAGGATGAGTTTAAGTTGTTTTTACAAAATAAGGCAGGTGATACTCCCATCCACAGTGATTAGTACCATGGAATGGACTAATTACTCTGGATGAGGAACCAGAGTGATTAGTAGCATTGAGTCCTCTGAATTTCTTGTGTATACAGGATGAGTTTAAGTTGTTTTTACAAAATAAGGCAGGTGATACTCCCATCCAGAGTGATTAGTACTATGGAATGATCTAATCACTCTGGATAGGGAACCAGAGTGATTAGTAGCATTGAGTCCTCTGAATTTCTTGTGTATACAGGATGAGTTTAAGTTGTTTTTACAAAATAAGGCAGGTGATACTCCCATCCAGAGTGATTAGTACTATGGAATGATCTAATCACTCTGGATAGGGAACCAGAGTGATTAGTACCATTGAGTCCTCTGAATTCCTTAGGTATACAGGATGAGTTTCAGTTGTTTTTAAAAAATAAGGCAGCTGATACATCCATCCAGGGTGATTAGTATCATAGAACATGGGGTCGCACTCCACCATAAGAAGAAAAAAGTAAAACTAAAATTCTAACCTGTGATTACAATTGTGTTTGGAAAGTAGATAAACAATACCAAAAGTTTTACAATCTGATTTATCGTTCAGAGAAAAACTGAACGATAAATCAAATGATAAACCAACAATTGAAGGCTGTATGTGCTGTTACCCAGAAATAATCATCTTCCCCAGTCAAACAAAGGAGGGACAAGGAAGAAGGGAAAAGACCACAACACCAGCTGAGCCTATTTAAAATAAATAAAATTTAAATAAATAAATAAATAGTCAGAATTCCGTTACATACATACCGCATACGATTAAGTCATACAAACTGGAAGTTTAAAAATTTCTTTATTCTATTGTGACTGCTGATAAAACACGGGAATTGCACAAAAAGGTAATCAATGCAATGGTGACCAAGGTCCTCACATCAGCAAATAATTTCAAAGTGGTTGTTTGAGCCAAAAAGAACTTGGGCTGTTACCATATTACAGTCGACATATGTCGCTGTTGATTTTACGTCATAATGATGTCGGAAATCACCAAAGATGGGAATTTGGCACCATAAATTTCTTTCCCTGGCATCATTATGACGCAAAAGTCACCAGTGACATATGTCGATTGTAATATGATAGCACCCATAAACTGCTTTACTTCGCTGATGTTTTACACCTGAGAGAAACGATAATTTGAAACCTTAATACTTTGCAGACTAAACTGGAGTGCAATACGGCAACTTGTCGCAACGTCACGAACTACTATAATGCCATTTCCATTCATTTTCATGTTTACAACAGCCAATAGACAAACAATAAACTGCCCTTCCATTTGAAACTAAAGCCAGAATTGTCATAATTTGAGAATTTGCCCTACTGCGTGAAATCATCTTATTCGGGTTACCGTTTTCGTTACAGCTAACTAAGCCTGAATCTCTATTGGGGTCAGTATTTTGCTCGCAAATGCAAAATCCCCTCTAATATACATTCGTGTCCAGTTCAAGTAATATCTATGATCTTTCTGCTAAAAAGCATACAGAGTTATAAAGATTTGCAGCAACAAACGTTGTAAAGTGACGTTGAAACCTGATTTTAACATCGAATTACTATGTTTAAACTTTTAACCAATAAGCAAAAGAAAGAAGTACATTTTTGTAAACTTTAATGTTAAATATCTAGGTCAATTTTTGGAATATTTTGTGTTACGTTTCATAGCACGAGTTTCAATTTTAACTAAATTAAAAAGTTGGGATAAAAGTATAAAAACGTAAAAAATTTTATAAATGTTCACAAAATTAAATTTTTAAATCCTCCATATAATAATAGCCTAAGTTATCTCTCCGTCTGTCCCCAAATTTATGAACCGGTTGGACCTAGAATAGATGGAGGCATCCATATTGGATTCTTGACGAGTTAGGGTTAGAAAAATTCAAGGCAAGTCAAATGTTTATCTTATCCTAAACTATCAATCCTATTCTAAAATAAATTGGTACAAATATGCTTCATATCACAGCGAAAAATACTGTCGTCTTTAAAACGTTCATAATCCATCCCTTCCCCCCTTCTCGAGCATTTAATCCATTACTTCAAGCCCTATTTTCCTCGGTTAAGAGCAGACTATTAAATTTATCAATCCATCACATAATAAATATATAAAAATAACATTTTTCTAGCATTATGACGTCATTCCTTTAAGCCTTATTTAATCATTTCTTATTTTAAATTATTTAAATATCGTTTGCATTATTTTCATACGTTTTATCACTGAACTTAGATATTACGTAAATAATTTTCTTTTGTATTTGGCTTAAATAATAGATTAGGTACATATATGATAATTTTAAATTTAATCATCGATTATTTTTGTTGCAATAAAAATTTTAACACCGGTATTAACAAGAAATTCTATCTACCTCCAGGGTGTAGTGGAAAGGATAGTTTCATTTCTTTATTTCCATTAATTACTGTGTTAAAAAATTGGGAAGAACTTTTTACGATAATTTTAACGTAGCTAAGAAAACTTTGACTTATCTTTCTAAATTAATTCAACGGGATTCTAAACTGCTTTCACAGTATCGGGAGACTTCAGAGGAGTATGAAGATAAACAAATTGTTGAGTTTGTACCAGATAATTCTCAGCCAAAAAAGAAACCATTTTCTTTATTTGCCTCATAGGGTACTTTACAATTCTGGAAAATTAAAAATTTTACCTATCCCGTCATATGACGGGCTATACGCTAGTAATAACAATAATAATAGAAAATAGGAATTAACAATTAATTATAGCTAAAGTAAGTAGCAGGTAGGGTGCCCTATGTATTTCCAAATAATATTAATGACAGGGAATAATTCTAGCAACTGCAGGGTTGGTTAACTCAGACTTATATCATATCAATACCGTAAAAGTGGCTTAATACATAACATTCTAAAACAAATATACTTAATGCTAATGACTTTACTGATCTCGTCACATGACAGGCTATATGCTAGTTAAAATATATTATAAAATGATTGGTTATTGTATTCGAAATATATTTTACGAAATATGTCTACAACTTAATATACAACCAACGATAGTGAATTAAAAGTTCAGTTAAGGAATTTGCTTTGCACTCTGGATAAATCTGTAAAATTTTCAAAACATTTATTTCCTTTTTGATTTTTAAAAAATTGAGTACTGTTTGAACATTTCTAGCTTTTATATTAGAGATTTCCCTTATGTCTCGATCCAGTATTATTCAGGGTAAAATCTTGATGACGTACCAGAGCAGTATTGGCGTCACAGTATTTATGAGGTTATATCCAAGAAAGCATTTAGACTTTTCTTCGGATGGATTTATGCGAAGGAGTGGAATCGTAGATACAAGCATTTACCGAACTGATCAATGAAACGAGAGTCGTATATCTCGTCTGATATACGACTCTAGTACCATTCGATTCTTGTCGTATATTATGTATTTGTGCGGACAGTGCTAAGAAGAATAATTTTCTATTTGCAGAAGAAAGAGTCTTTACAGTTTTACATGGAAACAGAATAACTGATACTTGTTTATCTACATTTGCATTACAAAAATTTCTGAACAATGTTTGTGATTACGGAAACAGGTAAACAATATCGCCAAATCACAAATTTAGTGATATATCGCCAAATTTAATTGCATGTCGATAAAGTAAATTTAAATTAAAGAGAAGAGAATCACAAATACATATTTGTATAAGTATAACAATTCATATTTTCAAAACTGTTGAATTCAATTTGCTCAAAATGCCAGCCAATTAAAACCTATTCTATTCAGATTATAGCAAAAACATATACATGTAGCAGGGAGGCTTTCCTACCCCCTTAATACTACATATATATATATATATATATATATATATATATATATATATATATATATATATATATATATATAGATAGATAGATAGATAGATAGATAGATAGATAGATAGATAGATATATGTGTGTGTGTTTGTGTGTGTGTGTGTGTAAGGAAAAGTAAACTAGATCGGGAAACTAATGTAGGCATTTTGTATAAAACCCCAAAGACTGCCCGAGAAAATTCTCAGGGGTTTTCAAATCTTAAGTCAAAGGCAAAATTGCTTTCCCCTTTTTAACCCCTAACCTAAATTGACCACTGGGGCTACAGTTTACGCCCTCGGAAAAGGGATGTAACCAATTATAACTCTACATTACCCTAGTGGACAATTTAGGAATTTTTCAAACAAAAAGGAGATGCATGCTATCGGAGGCAAATTTTCCTAGAGATTTTAACACAGATTTTGACTGAGATGTTCATCCAGGAGTTAAGGCCCTTTTTACTTATAACTTCATGCTAGCTGACCCCTCCGTTTGTTCTGTTCGTATAATGAAGTAGACGTTATGTTAGTAAAGGTCTTTAACTAAAACGGTGTCATTTTTATGGGCCATGACTACAACCACCCAATGTGAAGCCTTTCTTACTACATATATATATATATATATATATATATATATATATATATATATATATATATATATATATATATATATATATATATATATATGACATGAGGCTTTTTGCTTCATCTCGAAGGCATATTTACAAGTGTGGTAACAGTATGTATGTACATACATTTATAACATAACCTATAGGTAAATACATACATATACACAGTCCAGTTATATAAATATGACCTCCTGAACTTACACTGGGTGGAGACAAATATGTCACCAATACGGTCACAAAGTCTTCAAATATGTTATTAAAATGTTGCCAATTCACCACGTTTGGAGCCAAAAATATAGTTACTAAAAGCATCGCAAGCCAATAAGTATATTTACAAGTTTCGTAACAATATGTATGTACATATTTATATGACTTAACCTGTTTGGATATCAATGCATGGAATATCATATCCACTATAACCAAATAATGAAAGAAAATACTGAATTTTGACAAAAAAAATTCAAATTAAGAATAAAACAAATTTTGATTTCAATCATAAAAAAAATCCTTTTAATTGATTGGAAATTGCATCGGAAAAAAATTTCTCCCTTTCAAACCTTTTTACGTATTTATAATAATTCTTTTCATGGAGATATTTATGTTACATAAATTACATTTTATTCAATTTTTTATATATTAAATTGCAAACATTTCTCGTCATTTTGAGAGCATCATTTTTACTATTTTTCAAATAGAACGAGAGTTACAGCGAATAAAAGCATTTGCATCATATGTCACGTTCATACATGACATAGCATGCATAAATGTAAAATGTTTTTTTTTTCTCTTTGTTATTTTTATTTAGGTTGTTAAGGCTATGTGCATATCTAAGACGTTATTTCTAGAAGCTCCGTGACATTTCACATATTCATGTAAGTAACTATATATACTGGTTATTCAATAGGAAGAGCAATTGCATATTTTGTCGAATTTCATGAAAAGGACGGGGTGAAATATAGAACTACGGTAAGTGCATAATGCGTAAGCGTATACGTGAGTGAAATTGGAGCTAGAGGAGGTTTGGTTTGGGGTTCTACGGTCTAATGTGGTCTCCACACTATGGCCAATTGTTCACCACTTTCTGATGGAGGCCTTGGAAGATGGTTTACGGGTTATATCCACACAGTGGGCCACTAAATAAGCTGAGAGAGTGGATTCATCTATAGTGTCTGCTGCTCACTGGCTGCCTTTGATCTTTAAAAAAAAAACGCTTCCGAAGCCATCTTCCCCAAGGCCATTTTATCGCCTGCCTTCCTCAACCTGGATAATGTGATGAGGCGATTTAGATCAGTAATATAATTCATTAATTAATACGAGAATTAAAATGCTTGGGATCTAAATCTGACCTCATCACATCTTTTGTAAAGGATAGAGGACCACAAAATATATTCAACGGATTTTTTTAGTCTTGTGCGGAATTCGTGGGCGGGGTTCTGATCCCAGTCCCAGATTAGAATCACGTCTCAGTACATGACACTAAATAAGAATTACCTTTGTGGAGTTATTTATGAGTCCCTAAGGGACAGTGCCCAATATGAAGGGATAAGGTTTTCCCACGTTGACGGTTTCAAGGCGGGGTTAAGGAGACCAATTAGACTTTTACAACTCCCGATTGGACGAAATGAAGTAAGACAGGACAAAGATGAAATTAATATAAAAGAAAAGTCTAGAAAAATGTGTTCGAGAGTGGAGTCGAATCAAGGAGAGCAAGAGGTCAGAATAAGGAGGAGACGATTGTGACAGTGAGACTTCGGGAGTCCAAGGAGAATAGCCTTGATTCGAATAGACTCCGGAAACGTTTGGAACATCACGGGCTACCAGCATGTTCCTGTGTCAAATATTAAGGTCGCACCTCAAATACTCAGAAGGAAGCCCCTGACCAGACCAAAGGAAGATTGAAATTTGCTACCACATACACCCAGTCCTGATTAGCTCTCAACCAGCAGTGTTCTTGGCACACCATATTTACCCACAAAGACACTCATTTTTACATATATTTGAAATTGAGATTAGGTCCTCTTTTATACATATTTACCTAAATGATAGACAATTATTGTCAGACCTAAATTAGTGTGGCACCTAATTTGAAAGTGTTGATAAAGTAAATTTTATGAAGATTAAATCAGATTGTTTGTATAGATGTATATATATATAATATTATATATATTATATATTTATATATATTACATATATAATAGTATATGTATATATATATGTATATATATATGTAATATATCAAAAAATATTTAACTTTAAACTTCAAAAACCTTTCTCTCCATTTTAATTCATCTAAATATCTTAAGTCTCAAATAATCAAAGAGTACCACTTAACATTCCTTTCTGTCAAAACTGAAATTTCTGCTATACAACACATACCAGTCAACATGTTTTCGCGTCTGATATTGCAGTCAATTCACTTATTAAGCTGTTTTTTTGTGAAAATTCTGTTGTCCTCTTGGGTGTATTTTGAGAGCAGAGTGAACTCTGTGCATTATATTGTGTATTGTCAGACAATGTAGTGTTGTCTAATAAGTTAAATTAGATTTATTCTCTTGATATAAATATCTTTGTACTTTTTATATTAGCTGTTGAACTTTCTCTTGTAAGGAGTTTTATAAAAATATTAATTTATATATATATATATATATATATATATATATATATCATTATAATACATTTGCTTTTTTATTTTAAGCTGATTTCAGTTACTTTTAATTTAGCTTTTTAGTTTATTTTCTTATTTTAAGTCTGTAGTCTCTCAGAACCTGTGGTTGAATTTAGTACTTAAATATTTTACACAATGCAACCAAAATAATACTTAGTCTTTGTGACTAACCAAAATAAATACCACTGTACATTTGATCATAGGTTAATACCTAAATTTAAACTAGAGTTACACGACAGATAAGCCATACAACCTCCAGACGATGGTAATGGCTTGCAGTGGACCACAGTATGGAGGGACCTTAATATTCTGCTGCAAGATGGCTAATGAAACCAAGATCTACTGCTTAACCCCTTGCCTGTTTTACACGTACACCGTACAAGCGCCATTACCGTGCCTTTAATGATTTGCCCGTACGGCGTAGGGGCAATTTGATTTCTTTGTCATTCTCACAGTTTTGGCCTTATCTTCTGTATTTTGAATGCCAAATTAGTCTCATAAATACCCACAAAATGTTAGTTTTCGAAGTATGTTTGGTTTAAAAGCCTGGGCTTTCTGATAGGTTTTCTATTACTCCGAGAGTTTTTATCTTTGAGTTTTTCGGAGGCTTTTTAGAGGTAATTCCACCTACAGTTAAAAAACTAAGACCTGCAAACTAGTGCTATATGTCGTCACTGAAATAAAATGACAGCTGCAAAAGAGTTAGAAAAGAGACTAGGTATTTTTGTCCGGACTATGACCACGCACCTATTTCACATGCCCCTGTCACCTTAATGGAACACGGCAGATCTTAGGCCGGTTCGGTTCCGAACTTGCAACTTTTCAGTTACGAGAAAGCTGCCTTTGCCAACTGAGCTACCGCAGCTCGCTTTTCATAACACGCTATATAATAATAGCCTAAGTTATCTGTACGTCTGTCCACGATTTTATGAAGCGGTTGGACCTGGAATGGATAGAGGCATCCATAGTTAGCAAAATTCAAAGAGAGTAATGTTTATCTTCTCCTAAACTATCGATCCGATTCTAAAATAAATTGGTATAAATATACTTCATATCACAGCAAAAAAATACTACCTTCTTTAAAACGTTCGAAATCCACCCCTTCCACTCTTTTCGAGCTTTTAATGCTATTATTTCAACTCCTATTTTCTCCGGTTAAGAGAAGGCGATTAAATTTATCAATTTATCCCATAATAAATAGGTAAAAATAACATTTTTCTAGCATTATGACGTCATTCCTTTAACCATCTCATTTAATCATTGTTTATTCTAAATTATGCCGTATTTTCATACGTTTTATCATTGATCTTAAATCTGAAGTCAATAATTTTCTTTTATATATGTCTTTAATAATAGATTAGGTACATATGTGATAATTTTAAATTGAATCATCGATTATTTTTTGTTGCAAGATAATTCTCAGCCAAAAAACAAACCATTTTTTTTACCTGCCTCATAAGGTACTTTACAATTTTGGAAAATTAAAAATTTTACTGATACCGTCATATGACGGGCTATATGCTAGTATAGGTAGATTTATTCATTCAAACTCGAGCATTTAAGGGTTAAGTTCATTTGACAGTTAGCGTATCATACTAGCATTCCAAAGATACAAACATGTAGTCTACCTCGAAAATAGTTATTATAGGAGTGTATTGTCCTTTCAGCTGCTTTATATACCGAAGTCTATTAACATTCGAATCGACACTGTAAAATAAGTATATAAAAATATATACACCTGGCTTATTTATATCATTATTGAAAACACCTTCATGCAAACTGAACATCATGGATAAATTTTAGGCAGCATTTGCATTATTGTCCTTCCACAAAATAAGAGTTCATTTTATGTCACAAGGAAAGGCAAATAAAATTTCGCCTGGGAGTCTTTGGCGATGAATAATTGAAGCAATCTCTGGCGTCGATGCTGAGTGACGCATTAATATGTATTACTCAGAGCATAATTGCATCACCGAAGATATACGGCTGTCATTTTGCTCAGCCTGCTGTCAATAAAGACATATCATTTCCATGCAATAAATCTACCGTGAAATTATTTAAATACTTCTAATATTAGATTTCGTGATATCCCGTGTGCAATGCATTTATGTGTGTATGTGTTTGTGTAAGTATCTATATGGAAAAAAACAAGCATGCATATAAATATACCGGATGGACTAAAAGAAACCCCCCTATACATGAGTCCCTAGTGTCCCAACCCTTCAACCAATTGAAATGAAAGTTTAGATATAGTTATTTGAATGCATGGGGTACAGATTGGGATGATTTAAAACAATAAACTTCTCACAGTTATGGTTACAGTGACAAAATTTCGAAATTTTCGAATGGCAACACTCACTTTTTTCGTGTGCAAATTGATCAGAGCTTGGAAAAACCTTAAATGGTGTTGGACCGAGACACATATGACGTAAATTGGCGACTTAAAACATTTGCAAAGAAGAGCATCGTAAAGAACCAATCACAATTAAAGGGAAAGTGTATTGATGCACTTTGCATAATTCACTGGGATAGGCAGTAGAAGCACCAATCACAGAACACTCTTGCAAAGCACTGCTTGTGATATAAATAGTGTGGGAAGATTGTTTCTTCATGTTCTTGCTACTCCGCCTCGTTTCGTGCATCAATACACCTTCCCTTTTATTGTGATTGGTTCTTTACGATGCTCTTCTTTGCAAATGTTTTACGCCGCCAATTTACGTCATACGTGTCTCGTTCCAACGCCATTTAAGGTTTTTCCATGCTCTGATCAATTTGCACACGAAAAAAAGTGGGTGTTGCCATTCGAAAATTTCGAAATTTTGTCACTGTAACCATAACTGTGAGAAGTTTATTGTTTTAAATCATCACAATCTGGAACATATACATTCAAATAACTATATCTAAACTTTCATTTCGATTGGTTGAACGGTTCGGCCACTAGGGACTCATTTATAGGGGAAATTTGTTTTAGACCACCCGGTACATTTACATATAATTTTTTTAACAAATGCGGAATACTTACGCTTCTTTGAGTTTCACAGCTTAAAACAATGATTCTCAATATGGAGCGTACGCCATACCGGTAGGGCATGTGGTTTTTCAAAGGGCAATTGAAGTTTTACCCCTTTTGAAACCTTACCCCCTTTACCCTAGCTTGAAAAGCTAGGTGGTATGATGAATGTTGTATGTAACACTTGAGTACGGTCAGTAAAGAACTTACTGAATTACAGAATAATGAGTCAGTTAAAGCTTTATTCAACATAATAGCTAATCCATCCTCGCCGTAAGGTGGGGGGCCATTCTAACCTCACAAATGATTCATTCACTTCGTTCCTTGAAAAAGAGTTTCGGTTTATGTTCTTCTGTTTTTGTGAGTAATGTAAGTGATGTCTGACAGCGTATATCGCTGTGCAGCTAAATATAAAACCCTGATAGCTGCATCTAAAATTTCAAGTATGTAAATAGTGGTTAAATAAATGTTGTCTTGTAAAAATGAAGTTTTATTTCGACACTCGTATTGAGTTTGATTAGATCAGAACAACGCCGGCGTCAACGAAAAGACCCGTTTGTGATGAGGTGATTTAGATCAGTGATATAATTGATTAATTAATAAAAGAAGTAAAATGCTTGGGATCTAAATCTGATCTTATCACATCTTTTGTAAAGGGGAGAGGACAATAAAAATTATTTCAACGCTTTTTTTTTCGTCTTGTGCGGTAGTTCTCGGGCGGGGTTCTGATCCCAGTCCCAGATTAGAATCACGTCTCCGTACATGACACTAAATAAGAATGTACCTTTGTGGAGTTATTTATGAGTCCCTAAGGGACAGTGCCCAATTTGAAGGGACAAGGTGTTTCCACGTTGGCGGTTTCAAGGCGGGGTTAAGAAGACCAATAAAATTTTTACAACTATCCCGATTGGACGAACAGAAGGAAGAGGGGACAAAGATGAAATTGATATAAAAGAAGAAAAGTCTAGAAAGAAAGAGGAAGAGGTTCGAGAGTGGAGTCGAATCGAAGGGAGCAGAGCAGTCGAGTCGAGGAGACAAGTCCGACTGTCAGTGTTCAAGACTCGAGGACAGAGTACGGGGATCAAAGGAGTTGGGCCCAAGGAACACCTCGACATCTCTCAACGACCAGAAGTTTCCAGCTCATCCGCTCTTCAGTATCAAGCCGAGTTATATTAAAAGGCCCCATACCAGCAGTGATACGGAGTCCACGTTATCATCACGTCAATCGGAAGGTGTCTACAAAGGCTCCCAAGAGTACAGCCTTGGCACACCCAAAAGATCCACTAAGGTACGCATTATGATACATATTTGAAATTGAGATTGGGTCCTCTCTCCTATATACATAGACTTAGCTAAGTGGTAGGAAAGTATTATTATCTTCTTTTATATTAAAATCTGACTGATTCTATCTATCTAACTATCTATGTGCGTGTATCGCCTCACAAACCGCTGGACGCAGAAGGGCACCAAAGGTACCAAAAGACACGGAACTATCCGGGGAAGTCATTTCACCCATTCGCGTTCCGATATTCCAATTAGTTCGAAAGATATTATAGAAAAACCGACCAAAATACCAATTTCATTTTGCAGCACACGCAATTCCATTGCTGAGTTGGCGTCAAAAAATGACAGTGTTATTGAATGTTAGCATCATTCTCGCCTGATATTTGGTAATCCGAGTAACACAAAAATATATCTTTGCTATTACATTTCAAGTGTAAATGTATATGCTTATGATAGTATATATGTACATGAGATTATTTTAGCATCTTCTAAATGGTAAACCCTTATTTTTTATAAAAGCATGATCTTTTTCTATTTTATTATCTTGGCGAGATTTTTGTATTCAATAATTATAAACTCACCATGATCTATCAAAATTGTTTGCATTTCGCAGTTGCCATTTCTTAAACAACAACTAAATTATTGCTATAGATATATTATATAGATATATTATATAGATATAGATATATTGATATTTTAAACTAGATTTTTATTACTTGGTAAATACAATTTTTTTATTTTATCTTGACGATATTTTTATTACTCGGAAACATTTATTATCCAGACCGAAGGCTGGATGCGAAGCAGCTAGTCATATCTAAATTGGTATGGCACCTATTCTACTTACATTAAAAGTAAATCGTATGAAACTTAATCTGAATCTTGTATATTAATAATGTATGTATATATAATTGCAATAAATTGATTTATTTTTACTTTAGAGATGTTTTCAGTCGTTCTTAATTTAGACTACTAGTTTATTTTTATTTTATGTCTGTAGTCTCTCAGAGCCTGTGGTTGGATTTAAACTTAAAATATCTACACAACGGAACCCAAATAATATTTAATCACTAGATATCCTCAAATGAGTGGATTTGAGGATGAAGTTAATTAAATTTGTGCCTAAAATAAAATCTCTTTGTAGCAGGCCTCACGCACAATGGTTTACTATTGTTTCGGGTGCATCCTATTTTTTATGATACATTTCGGTAGCCTGCATTCTATACCTACCTTCAGTTTATTACGTTGAAAGAAATATATATAAATATACTTTTTACTACCCCAGAATTAGTTTATTTGTTTTAATATTACTTAAAACACACTTAATTTTTAAATATTTTATTTATAATCCCCTATATAATAATAGACGAAGTTATCTGTCCGTCTATCCTCGAATTTATGAAGCGGTTGGACCTGGCATGGATAGAGGCATCCATATTGGATTCTTGATGAGTTAGGTTTAGCAAAATTCAAAGCGAGTAAAGTTTATCTTTTACTAAACTATCTATCCGATTCTAAAATAAATTGGTATAAATATGCTTCATATCACAGCGAAAAATACTGTCTTCTTTAAAACGTTCGACATCCACCCCTCCTCCCTCTTTTCGAGAGTTTAATGTCATTATTTCAAGCTTTATTATCCCCGGTGAAGAGCAGGCGATTAAATTTATCCATTTATCACATAATAAATAGGTAAAAATAACATTTTTTTAACGTTATGACGTCATTCCTTTAACCATCTCGTTTAATCATTTCTTTTTATAACTTATCTAAATATCGTCTGCATTATTTTATACGTTTTATCACTGAACTTAGATATTACGTAAATAATTTTCTTTTATATTTGGCTTAAATAATAGATTAGGTATATGTGTGATGATTTTAAATTAATCATCGATTATTTTTTGTTGCAAGATAATTCTCAGCTAAAAAACAAACCTTTTTTTTTACCTGCCTCAAGGGATATTTTACAATTCTGGAAAATTAGAAATTTTACTGATTCCGTCATATGACGGGCTATATGTTAGTTTATATTAATAGAGCTTGTGGAGTAGCATAGCTGGTCGACATTTTACCTTGGTCTTAATTGAACTTTAATTCTTAAATGATTAAAAATCCCCTATATAATAATAGCCTAAGTTGTCTGTCCACGAATTTCTGAAGCGGTTGTACCTGGAATGGATACAGCATCCATATTAAATTTTTAATGAATTAGGGTTAGCAAAATTCAAAGCAAGTTCGAAATCCACCTCCCCCCCCCTATTCGAGTGTTTAACGCTATTATTTCAAGTCTTATTCTCCCTCTTTTTCTATACTAAATTCATTCTTGATATGAATTTAGTATAGAATAAGAGGGAGCAACGAGGGCGGAGCGTAATATTTAAACTGGACTGTGTTTACTCGACGCTCATATACTCTAATTAGTTCTTTCAACATGTGTAGGCCTAGCATGTTCGGTAGAGGGTCTGCCCATTTCATCATCGTACTTTTCAGGTTGTCGGTTCTGTCCCCTACACAGCCAAACTTTTCTAAATGTTTAATTAATTTAATATTTTCTGCTTTTTCTTTTAAATTCTTATTCCTAAAGTTGTTTTATTATTTTCAAAATTGTTTTATTATTTTTTAAATAAATGCTTACTATTTTTTCAACTTTTTATGACTTAAACTTTCTTCTCGTAATGTAATAATAGCCTAAGTTATCTGTCTAACTGTCCTCGAATTTATGAAGCGGTTGAACGTGATATGGATAGAGAATCCATATTGGATTTTTGATGACTTAGGGTTAGCAAAATTCAAAGCGAGTAAAGTTTATTTTTTCCTAAACTATCGATCAGATTCTAAAATATATTGGTATGAATAAGCGTCGTATCACAGCGAAAAGTACTGTCACATTTAAAACGTTCGAAATCTACCTCGTCCCCCTTTTCGAGCGTTTAATGCCATTATATCAAGCCCTATTTTAAGAGCAGGCGATTCAATTTATCAATTTATCCCATGATAATTAGGTAAAAATAACAATTTTTCTAGCATTATGACACCATTCCTTTAACTATCTTATTGAATCATTTCTTACTTTAAATTATTTAAATATCGTCTGCATTATTTTCATACTTTTTATCCTTAAATTTAGATATCACGTAAATAATTTTCTTTTATATTTGGCTTAAATAATAGATTAGGTACATATGTGATAATTCTAATCGATTATTTTTGTAGAGAGATAATTCTCAGCCAAAAAACAAGCCATTTTTTTACCTGCCTGATAGGGTACCTTTACAATTACGGGCTATATGATAGTATAGAAATAGTAAATATAAAAATATAATAGGTAACATGCACTCACTGAGAGCCTAAAGTAACAAAAAAAAACCAAATACTTTCTTTTTTTAAAGTAGAAAATAAATGCAATAAAACCTAAAAATTAAGGTACAATGGCTACTCCTAGTTATTTTTACAGAGAATGACTTTCTGTGAAGGATTTAGTAATAATTTCTGCTGCATGTGTCTTTTCATTGTGTAGGAAAAAAAATTCCCAGATCATGATTAACTTTTACCAATATATTGACTAAACATTGTGATCAAACAGAAACAATATTTAAAACAAAAAGTAGTGCTAAGAGAGATGTTATCTGATGATAGAGATCCATGTTATCGGATCTCTTTCTGCCTCAAGGCTTCTAATATCGATGTTGAACGCAATGCTGTAATATAATCCAGTCACTCCCTGCCGCAGCATAAGCAATCACTTAAACGCAGATAGAGAGAGATCTTCTAAGTTAATTGGGCACAGCAACTTATTGTATTGCTGATTCACAGCGAAAAGACAACGAATCTCAAGAGAGTTTATCAATACGATTAGATGCGGCAGAAGGAATCAATGGTCACTTCTTTATGCAGGGAAGAAGGGCAGGGAGGCAGGAAGTAGAAGGGAGGGAAGTAAAAGGGAGTTAGGACTGTACGTAAAGGAGTAGAGGAGAGGAGCAAGTGATGAAGAGTATACTCAGAGCGCGAGTATGAAAGGATGGGAGGAGGGAAGTTCTGGGTGACGCCACTTTACTTAATTCCGAGGAGAAGTTCTGAAAATTTCATTATCGATCATTTCATTATTCTTATCTTCACGACTCATTTTTTTTATTGAACTAAGGTTCTTAGGAATAATAGAAAAAGATTTCTACATATTAATAAAAAATGCGAGATTTCTCGTTGATGCCACTTTACTTAATTTCGAAAAGAAATTCTGAAAATATAGTTATTGATCTTTTCATTATTCTTATCTTCACTACTCATTTTTTTTATTTACCTAATATTCTTTCTATTATATTTTACAAAATTTTCAGCGAATTTTTTAGCGATATTATGTAGTGTTTTCTACTGTTTTTTTCCTTTTTAATATGTATGGAAATTTCTACATATTAAAAAATCAATGGCCATTTCTTTATGATAGAGAATTTTCGTTGATGCCACTTTCTTAATTCTTAGGAATAAATTCTGAAAATTTCATTATCGATCATTTCATTATTCTCATCTTCACTTCTCATTTTTTATTTACTTAATGTTCTTAGGAATAAAAGAAAAAGCTTTCTACATATTAAAAATCCATTGTACATTTCTTTATGCCAGAAAATTCTAGTTGATACCACTTTACTTAATCCCCAGAAGAAATTCTAAAAATTTCGTTATTGATCTTTTCATTATTCTTATCTTCACGACTCAATTTTTTTATTTACCTAATGTTCTTTCTATTATATTTTACAAAATTTTCAGCGAACATTTTAGCGATATTTTGTAGTGGTTTCTGCTGTTGTTTCCTTTTTAATATGTAGAAAGAACTTTCTACCTTAAAAAAACCAGTGGTCATTTCTTTATGCTAGAGAGTTTTCATTGATGCCACTTTCTTAATTCTTAGATCAAATTCTGAAAATTTCATTATCGATCAGTTCATTATTCTTATCTTCACTACTCATTTTTTTATTTACTTAAAGTTCGTGGGGAATAAAAGAAAAAGCTTTCTACATATTAAAAAAACAATGTACATTTCTTTATGCCAAAATTCTCGTTGATGCCACTTTACTTAATTCCGAGAAAAAATTCTGGAAATTTCGTTATTGATCGTTTCATTATTCTTATCTTCACGACTCATTTTTTTATTTAACTAATTATCCCCTATATAATAGTAGCCTAAGTTATCTGTACGTCTGTCCTCGATTTTATGAAGCGGTTGGACCTGGAATGGATAGAGGCATCCATAGTTAGCAAAATTCAAAGAGAATAATGTTTATCTTCTCCTAAACTATCGATCCGATTCTAAAATAAATTGGTATAAATAGGCTTCCTATCACAGCGAAAAATACTGCCTTCTTTAAAACGTTCGAAATCCACCCCTTCCCCTCTTTTCGAGCTTTTAATGCCATTATTTCAACTCCTATTTTCCCCGGTTAAGAGCAGGCGATTAAATTCATCAATTTATCCCATAACAAATAGGTAAAAATAACATTTTTCTAGCATTATGACGTCATTCCTTTAACCATCTCATTGAGTCATTTCTTATTTTAAATTATACCTTATTTTCATACGTTTTATCATTGAACTTAGATATTACGTAAATAAGGCAATTTGTCGCAACGTCACAAACTACTATACTGCCCTTCCCATTCATTTTCACGTGTTTAACAGCCAATAGACAAACAATAAACTGCCCTTCCGTTTGAAACTAAAGCCAGATTTGTCATAATTTGAGAATTTGCCTTACTACGTGAAATCGCCTTATAATTTTCTTTTCTATTTGGGTTCAATAATAGATTACGAAGATGTGTGATCATTTTAAATTGGGTCATCGATTATTTTTTGTTGCAAGATAATTCTCGACCGAAAAACAAACCATTTTTTTTTTTTACCTGCCTCATAAAGTACTTTATGATTTTGGAAAATTAAAAATTTTACTGATCCCGTCATGTGATGGGCTATATGCTTGTGTTCTTAGGAATGATAGAAAAAGCTTTCTACATATTAAAAAAAAATGGACATTTCTTTATGCGAGAATTTCTCGTTGATGCCACTTTACTTAATTTCGAGAAGAAATTCTGAAAATATAGTTATTGATCTTTTCATTATTCTTATCTTCACGACTCATTTTTTTATTTAACTAATGTTCTTTCTATTATATTTTACAAAATTTTCAGCGTATTTGTTTAGCTATATTTTGTAGTGGTTCTTGCTTTTATTTCTTTTTTAATATGTAGAAAGAACTTTCTACATTAAAAAAAACCAATGGTCATTTCTTTAAAGAGTTTTCATTGATGTCACTACTTAATTCCGAGAAGAAATTCTGAAAATTTCATTTTTTGAACATTTCATTATTATTATCTTTACTGCTCTTTTTTTATTTATCAAATGCTCTTCTTATTATTTTTTACAGAAATTTTAAGCGAATTTATTTGTCGATATTATGCTGGGATTTCTACTGTTTATTTCCTTTTTAGTAAGTAGAAAAAATTTCTACACATTAAAAAATTAATGGCCATTTTTTTATGCTAGAGAGTTTTCATTCATGCCACTTTACTTAATTGAGAAAGAAATTCTGAAATTTTCATTATAGAACATTTTATTATTATTATCTTTACTAGTCTTTTTTTATTCATCTAATGCTCGTCCTATTATTTTTTACAAAATTTTTCAGTGAATTTATTTGTCAATATCATGCAGTGCACTGTTTTTTCCTTTTTAATATGTAGAAAAAAAATTTACATATTAAAAAGTCAATGGTCTTTTTTTAAGTTGAGTTTTCATTGATGCCACTTTTTTAATTCTTAGAACAAATTCTGAAAATTTCATTTTTGATCATTTCATTATTCTTAACTTCTATGCATTTTTTTAGTTTATGTTCTTTCTATTATATTTTACAGAAATTTTCAGCCAATTTGTTTAGCGATATTTTGTATTGGTTTCTGCTGTTATTTTCTTTTTTAATAAGTAGAAAGAACTTTATACGTATTAAAAAATCAATTTGTATTTTTTTATGCCAGAGAAGTCTGGATTGTGCCACTTTAGCTTAATTTCGAAAAGAAATTATGAAAATTTCACTATCGATCATTTCATTTTTCTTACCTCCATTTTCTTTCTCATCCTTTTTGTCGATATTATGCAGTGATTACTACTGCTTTTTTTTTCCTTTTTAATATGTAATTTAAGAAACCAATGAATATTTCTGTATAGTAGAGAATTTTCATTGATGCCACTTATTTAATTCCGAGAAAAAATTCTGAGTTATTCATAACCGAAAAGTCTCATGGAAAAATTTCATTATTCTTATTTTCCCTACTCAAATTTTTTTTCTGTATATAATGTTCTTTCTATTATATTTTACAAAAATTTTCTACTAATTTGTTTGACGAAAATCCCCTCTAAAGTAGCAAAAGCTCCCATCTTCGAGTTAATGCAACGTGCCGAAATGCACATCTAGTGACGTAATTAGATAATTTAGTGATGTAGATGATCTTAGTGAGTAGCAGTCAAGATTTGACTTTTTCAAATATCAGTGCTGTTCAATGAATAAGAAACTGCATGGGTATTACAGAAAATGTATATAGCTTTAATTTTTGTAATTATTTTATTTTATTTTCAACTAGCAAGTACGCCCGTCTTTCGCTACGGTGAACTTAATATATTACTTTTAAACAAAGATTTTTTCCCGCATAACTCTAAATTAGTCACAGTGCAATTCGAGTCATTGGCATTGTTATATATTTCTATTACAATATTTCTAATCTCCTTGTCATAAATTTGTTTTGGTTGAAAACGTATATTGGCGACAATGCTTCTTTCCATCTTTTGATGCCAATAAATTATTTTGAGGTACTCTAAATATACAATAACAGCCAACTATATGAAAAATCTTTTTTATTATATTATCTTGTTACATGCTAAGGTGGACAGAATATCAAATATGTTTATTTGGCGGTATCAAGGATTTCTGTCCAAAGTTAGTCACTCTATGACTTATCGGGTAGATTTGTATAATAAAAAAACATACAAATGAAAACTGTTCTTAATATCAATAAATAAAAATAACAAAATATATGTTTACATGCTAGTGATTTAATCTGCATAGAATTTGTGTCTTATATTAAATTTGCTCAAACTTTTTTTATGGTAAAATATAAGTTTAACCATAAATTACATTACTGTATTACTACTGTACGTTGATAAGCAACGTTAATAGAACTTGCTAGATTACGTGGTAGCAGAGGTTTTGACAGCAACAGTGCTCATTTTGTTGGTATTGATAAATGTTGTTCAAAATTAAGGAAATTTATGACAAACCACATGGTTTTGTATGAAACAGAAACACACATTCATATTGACAACCATATGAATATAAAGATAACTATATAAAATGATAGGTTTATACTTGCCTATGAGACTCACTGAAATTTGTACTTTTTGTTGTTAGAATATTGTTGATAAACATTTCATTGTAACGTAAACATTAACCAAGAATTAAATTTAAAATTAGTTCTCACATAAAAACGCTATAATTTGCGTCACATAGAAATGAAAGTGAATTACTTTATATCTCAATTTCCAGGTCAAATTGAATTGATACTACGCAGACGATGTTTAAATAATATAAAATAAGAAATGAATAAATGAAATATTTAAAGGAATGACGTCATAATGATAAAAATATCGTTTTCACCTATTTATTATGTGATAAATTGAAAATTTTAATCTGTTGCTTTTAACCGAGGAAAACTGCGATTAAAACAATTACATGGGATTAACGGAATGACGTCACATTGCTAGAAATATTGTTTCTTTCACTTAGTTATGATGCGATAAATTAAAAAGTTAATCGTTTGCGTTTAACCGGGGAAAATGATGCTTGGAATAATGATATGAAACTCTCAAAAAAAAGGGGGAAGGAATGAATTTTGAACGTTAAAAATTTTTAAGAACCTTCCTAGGGACATACCTAAAAATTTCCCAAATTTTCACGGTGATGTATGGTTTTTGAGTCTATCGAGTACGGACAGACACAAATTCATTTTTATATATATAGATGAATCTACAGTTTTTTCACTTTGCATAGACTTTCAAGATGATGGGTTAACTGGATTTCCAGGTCCAGAGCTTCTAATCTAGAGATTGCTAACAGTAAACATAAAAATGACAATTAGCAGAAAATAAAACAGCTAAAAGATGAAAGAAGGGAATAGAGATGTGGATTCGTGAGTTCATAACACAAAAAAATGGAGAGCAGAAAGCTTATGAACAGAAAACACAAAAATTTTTACGGCCAGGGACATCCGTACTCTGCGAATACAGAAGCTGGAATGAGAATTTCTTTCATTTCCGGGCGATACAAAATGGCCATGTGAGGACCAATGAAATTATTAGTATTCGTCCAATCAAATTTCTCGGAATTGTGATGTTGAAACTGAGTACGAAATTGATGTTTGGCAAGATTTTAAAGTTTTTTTTTACATTTTATGACAAATTTATATATTTTTTGGTAGTGTTTCTATTTTTTAAAAGTACAAAACACTGAAATTAAGCATCTTTGACGAGAATGGCCAAAGGCATTTCTTCTATTGACAGCATCAATGGGGTAGTAATTAACAAGATTATGGATTAAGTCATTATTTAAGGTTTTATGAAATTTAATGGAAAGGTTGTAAATAAATTTTGGGATAGGAAGAATTTTAGTTCTTCATGAATAGCATTAGTTTTAAAATACCAGTGAGCATTAACAATTTCCCTAACAATTAAATTATCAATAGTAGTTAAGATTTTGATATTAGGTTCGGTTTGGTTTAGTTTGGAGCACTACGGTCTACTGTTTTGCACACGAGGGCTAATGAGACCGGGACCTACTGCTTAAAGCCGATTCTGAACGGCTATGAACATCCATGCCGTAGTGGGATTCGAACCCACGAACTCGGGCACCGATGATGAGCGCCCTAACCAATCAGCCAGCGTTCGGCAGATTGTGATAATAGAATCTGCTGCATAAGACCACACTGTTCACGAGCAGCCTAGTTTTAATATTTATTTTGCTATGGCGAGAAATTAATGGATACAGAGCTCAATTAGCGTTTCTATATTTATTTTTAAGAGAATTAAAATGTTTCCAAGTTAGGTTTGTATCTAACGTTACTCCTAAATATTTAACAGTAACTTTGATTAGAGATAGGTCATGTGATTTTATATTGGGTCACTTTTCGTAAAAGCTGCAATAAGTTTTGTTGGCGTAGAACCCAAATTAATGTCAGATGTTTCGGCAAAAGTTTTTGAAGAAAAAAAACGCTAAAATATAAAAAAAATACAACAATGCATCATAGGAATTCATCAACTGATGCTTTAATTGAACATCAAATAAAATCTAACAAAATCTGATAGTACAAAATTCAACTTAGTTTTGAATTTAACCAATAGATGGCAGTACTTCCCAAATAAGGTACGACTAATGAAAGTTTAAGGTCATACACAAAGAATACTGATTAAAACCTTAACATTCAAATTTCAACGAAAAGGAAACGATTCGAAACATGTTGATTTGATGAAGAAGTATTAATATTAAATGTGTGAAAAAAAAATAATAATAATTTTAATACATTTAGTTTTTTGTTATACGTTACACAATTATACTTCTGACTTTGACATGCTTAAAAATTAAGAACGGGTATTTAAAATAACATAATGTATTAATACTAAGTAAAGTTAAAACCCAATGGCGTTGAAAATTTAAAAAATATATATAATTTAATATTCCTTTTTTTCCATTAAAAATATATTTATTTTTTTTATCAACGTCATACACTCATGCCAATAAATTAATGATATTTCAGGGTCACGCGGGAATTGCATTCTACAGCAAGAATATCCCTTGAAGGATCTTCCCACATATATTCAAGAACATGATTTTTTTTTTAAATTTTGATCGATTTGAACGTGAATTTAATTTTTTTCTATCGTTGCTACATCATAAACTTTATGAACATGTGAGTATTCATAAAGTTAATTTCAGAATTAACAGTAGAACCTCTTTTTAACGACCCCACGATACAACGACCCCTTCGTTAGAACGACTCTCTTAAAAAGTACCAGTTATTTTACCATAGGAATAATGTTAATTTTGAATCATTTCAACGACCCCAAGCGTATTATTTTTCGTTAGAAAGACCGCCAATTTTAGTCCGCAGAACTCATGAGCAAGTGGGCTATTTCAAAATTATTGTACTGTGGTGCAACTTCAAGAAACCTGTACTCTCTTTGGGTTTGCTTAAAGGAGGGGAGGACTAAATCTTCAATTATCTTTTGATGAGTTTGTTGCGGTAGACGAAACTTTACACTGCAGCGGAGAAAATTTGAATGAGGTCGATTTTATTGCCCGCATTACCGGAAATGAAGAAATCTGCAATTCCGACAACGGAGAAGAAATCGTCCAAGCTTTTGAAAAATTGAGTGAAAAATTAGCCTTCAATGCAATCAATGCCTTGCTTCGATATTTTGAAAAACGATTTAATTCTGAAGATTTCCTTCAAAATCTAAGTGATATGGAATCATGTGATAATGAAAATCAAATGTGATATGGAATCAATGTGATATGAAATCAGTGATAATGAAAAATTCCCAAATGGACTTGAAACAGGCGTCAATCAGACTTTTTTTTCAAAAATTCAGTAATGGAAATACAAATAAATAAGTGTTCTTTAGGCATGTAATGTTGCATCATTTCTTTTCTGAATTTACAACGACCATATGATGTTGGTCACACAGGGGGTCGTTATACCGAGGTTCTACTGTATAACGAAATTGTATAATACAGAAAGAATATTTCTGGGAGGATCATCCCATACATATACATAGAAAACCTGATACTTTTAATTTTTATGGATTTGATCATGAATTTAATTTATTTCTATCATTTTTGCATCATACACTTGTGCTATAAATTAACACAGATAGCATGCACACTTGCAGCAAGTTTGATTTTTTCTGGATAATATCTTGTCATAACAAATTTGAAGCGACAAAACTCCTGAAAGTTAGACGGAAGATAAAGCGACCACTCCTTTTGCAGGGCTATTTTTCTGCAAAAATGTGGTAACCTTGTCATGACAATCTTGAAACAAAACGAAAATTCTTAGACTTACATTAGACTTGTCATGCTTAACTTGTTGCAAGTTTACAGGCTTACAAAGTAAGACTACTGCAAATTTGCTGCAAACTAAATTTGCTATCTGGGAAGGATATTTCAGGGTCAAATGTAATGCCAATTTGTACCCCCCCCCCCACTACTTTAGAAAAAGTATGCGCGCGCATGCTTGTGGTACTTTTGTATCACACCGGAGTAAGCCGAAAACATGCGAACAATTTCAGCCGGTAGCTTGTACATGTTTGTGTTTACGTTTAAGAAAACTAATAAAATTAAACTATGTTCGTTACGTATTTTTACAAAAATATAAAATTTTAATTACCTATCTATCTTTTAACTCAAACAAAAAATTATACATGTTCTCGATTTATAGAAGAATTTTAACTTATGAAAATAAGATGTAATTTTTTTCTTACCAAATTTTTTTTTTAAATGAAAATATTGCGACTTCCGTGGATATTTGTACCAGAGCCGCACCTAAGGAGCCAAAGAGCCACATGCGGCTCTGGAGCCACACTTTGCCGACTACTGCCATAATCTATACACTTTTCCCATGGGAATCTCTTGCCCCAGGTCCTGACCTCTTAGCCTTAGGTGACCCCTGTCCACTACTTGATCTTAATGGGCCATTAACTTGTTAGTTCGCGTCCACTGCCATAAGTCTCCCGTGGTGTCCCTGAATCAAGTCACTCCTTCACAAATCACCTCAATAGTCACCACCTGCTATACACAGATCTTTGCCTTTGGCAGGATTAATCTGCCAAGATTAACTTACTGCTGCATTCACATCATGCACTCATGCTCATAAACTAAAGATATTTCAGGATCACATGGAAACCGTATCAACACCAATGTCTCCTGAAAGATCATGATTCTTCTTATTTTCATGGATTTGAACATTAATTTCTTTTCATCATTGTCACATCATACACTCATGCCCATAAATTAGATATTCCAGGATGATACGGAAATCGCATCTACCAGGAATAAAAGATCCTGAATATCGTTCTTTTTATTTTGATTGATTTGAATATAAATTTAATTTCTTTTCATCATTGTCACATTATGCTCATAAATTAAAAATATTTCAGGATCACACGGAAATTGCATCCAACAGTAATAATAATATATTCTGAAAGATCATGATTCTTTCATTTTGGATTGATTTGAACATGAATTTAATTTCTTTTCATCATTGTAACATCATGCACTCATGTTCATAAATTAAAAATATTTCAGCAGCACACGGAAATCGCATCCAACAGCAATAATAATATATTCTGAAAGATCATGATTCTTTTCATTTTGGAATAATTTGAACATGAATTTAATTTCTTTTTATCATTGTCACATCATGCACTCATGCTCATAAATTAAAGATATTTCAGGATCACACGGAAGTAGAAATGTAAAAATTCCGAAATTTTGAAGAGGTGGGAATAAACCCGGGAATTTTGGGGAATAAACCAGGAATTTTGGGAACTTTGGGAAGAAATCATTTTAACAATGTTTACATTTATTTTTTCAACTGTGGTACTTAAGAACTAGCATATTATTTCTAAAAGATTTTTTTTTTTACTTTTCGCAATATATATATATATATATATATATATATATATATATATATATATTCAAGAAATTATAGCAATGAGCATTTAAATTATTTTATAGTAGTACTTATGTAATTAATTACCCTGTTAGTCTCATCAAACACATAACTGGTTGCTTCAAATTTAATTGCTAATATAAATATATACATTATTTTTGATCATTATTTATTATGTAAATTGCTTTATGATAAATTTTTCCCCTCCTTTTATAATATAAAAATAAATCATTAAATTTAAAATAACAGTTTATTATTTTTTGTAATGCATATATTATTTAAAGGTGTAATCAAATGACAATTATATATATATATATATATATATATATATATATATATATATATATATATATATATATATATATAGAGAGAGAGAGAGAGAGAGAGAGAGAGAGATGTTATCCAAGAAAAATAATGATTTATAGGTTTTGTGACACTACAGATTATTGCCTAATATTTATGAAATAATAAAAATATTGGATATATCTATAAGAAAAAATATACTCATACTTTCATGCTAAACATGATACCTTACCAAATATAGTTAGTTAATCCCACTTATTCACTTTTTTGGCTTCCTTACACGTTTATTCATTACAGTTGCCAGTTAAATATTAATATCAAATTATTTATGAAATGTAAAAATTGTCTTGTGCGATTAGGATAAAAGTAAACAAAATACTTCAAAATTCCCATGTTTTGAAATATTCAAAATTCCTTTCCTAAAAAACCCTGTTTTTTCCCGGATTTAAACCAGGTTTTTTCCACTTGTCACAACTCTACCCGGAAGTCGTTCCCAACAACATCTTTTGGAAGATCATTCTTATTTTGATTGATTTGAACATGAATTTAATTTCTTTTCGTCATTGTCACATCATACACTTATACTCAGAAATTAAAGACATTTCAGGATCACACGGAAATCTTACCCAGTAGCATTTCTTTTTTCCATTTTCTTTTTTCAACAACAGACTCTTGCTGTGATACACCATGAAAAAAGTGACTGTTTACTTAAAAAGTGACTAAAAGTGATCAATTGTAAAAAAAGTGACTAAAGGTGAGAAAAGTGACAGAATTGCAAGCCTGTACCTGACATTACCTGGAAAAGAAGAAAGTTTTAGACTTTATTACATTGAATGCAAGGAAAATTAAATTTCCATAAGTAACTGAAATATCTACAAACTCCCATCCTCCATGCTTCGTTTAATTAAAATCTGCATGACTGTTAGCTATTAGGAAAGGGCAGCTGACTTTATACTTTAAACCTTTTAAGTATAAGAAAGATTATTTATTTGTCTAATAAGTAACTAAGAAAAAAAACTGTCAAATAAGAAAACTAATGGGAAATCACATGATGACAGCAAATCTCACTGATGGAGAAATTGATCGTGTTCCAATTTAAAAATTAAGGAACTTTTAAGGACCTTTGATGAAAATTAAGTAGTTTTAAGGAGCTTTTAAAATGAAAGCTAAAATTAAGGAGTTCTTAAGGACTTTTAAGGACCATGGGGACCCTGTTACACAAATCAACACCTATTAAAAGATCAAAGCTAATAGTTCAGTAAATAATCTCTTCTCTTCTACCCTGCAAAGACAAGAAATGATGACAGTAGTAGAATACTCACAGCTGAAACACAAAACAAGTGATAATAAAAGTTTGATAAGCCTAATTTATTAAAAAAAAATTTATTTTTTTTGCCTCTTTGAATTCAAACTACCATGGTGGAAATTTGCAACCCAAAAGATTATTATTTCCAAACTTGGAATGATAACTGAATACCCCTGAATTCAGGGGTATCCCTGGACCTTGGAGTACAATAACCCCTGATTATTCCTATACTACTATTGTGATGGACCAGCAATGTTAAGATATGTTATTGACAAATCATGTGATAGGATGGGTAGAAAAATTTAAATATTGACAGAGACCATCTGAAGGTATCAAAGAATGTCTTTTCAAAATTTGGTGACTCTAGGACAAGTTGTGTTAAAACACCCTCTCTCATATACAGTATCAGCTCAGGTACAGGTTATATCGTCAGCTCAGTAGTTCAGAAAAATCAGACTATATAAGCGAGGTGACCAAGGCCGTAGCTAGAAATAATATTCGGAGGGGGACATTGTTTTTTTGTGATGGATACTTCAATAAAACTACAGTTTTTATTATATATGCATGCTCTAATGACTATCATAATACAATGGGATTTTAAAATATCAAAGTAATTAAAAAATGATATAATGAAAAAATTTATAGCCTTGAATGAATAATGTAGTAACTACACAATGAATTTAACCACTTGCCTGTTTTGCACGTACACCGTACAGATGCGGTTACCATGCCTTTAATGATTTACCAGCATACCGTACGGGTAATCTGATTTTTTTTGTCGTTCCCACTATTTGTATTTTTAATGTCAAATTAGCCATATAGATGTCCACAAGATGTTATTTTTCGAAGTGTATTCTTTTTGGTTCAAAAGCGTGGGCTTTCTGATAGGTTTTGCATTACTCCGCAAGTTTTTATCTTTGAGTTTTTGGATAATTTTTGGGAAACTTAACCAGAGATTCTTTAGAGGTAATTCCACCTACAGACAAAAAACTAACACCTGCAAACCAGCGTTATGGTCCTAGGTATTTTGGTCTGGAATATGACTTTGAATTGCCTCTTTCCCTCTTTCAAGATTTATAGCACTAAATTGGATCTTTGAAAAAACAGGTTAAGTTAATGTACTTGTAGCATTTGCATTCGAAAATAATTGTTCAGTAACGGTATTTGAAAATAAATGTATTTTTTATATGAAAAACCGTAAAAATAATTCCCTGTCTGGCGTATGCAAGAAAAAAAAAAAGACAATTAAGTCATAAGTTGTGATACATGCTTAAAATAACTAAAAATATTACTTTTAATAACATTTTCCAGCTTACAAATGCAAAATAAACAAAAACATGCAATAAAATAATTTAACATTTTTTTAATCGAATTCTTAAAAAAAAAAAAATGAAACTGTTAAGGGGTTAATAGTAGAATATTGAAAATATATAAACTATGAATGGTATTAAATTCTAATTTTTAAAACAGAAGTATGACTAAAGAAGAAAAAATAATTTTGAAAGAAAGAAGTTTTTCAAATTTTTACCTGCATGTTAAAAAATATGATGTTATTGAAATTTTCGCCAAAAAATTCACTTTTTCCAATTGTGCAACAATATTGTGATGTGTGGCCAAAAATGATAGCCAATCTGTAACCAATTGACACCTATTCCTTAACTTAATGTCACTGTTCTAAGTTCACTTTTGTCTATGCATAGCTAGGCAGAGGACACACACAGTCCGTTTTCTTTCCACGAAACGGTCTTTTAGAATTTCGGAGGGGGACTGGTCCCCTAAATCCCTCCTCTTGTCTATGGCCTTGGAGGTGACTATTATGCAGAACAATACAACCCTATTGAATCGTGACGGGATTATATTCACCTATTAGAATGTAGTACTCATAAACAAATAATTATACTTTTAAGAATATTTTAATAATTAATTTGAGAAGTAAAAAGTACATTACAAATATGCAATATTTTTTTGGGGGGAAATTTATTAGTTTATCTTACTAATCAAAGTACAGCACACGTACATACGTACATTCATGTTCAATGTATTTAAAAACAATCAGATATATGTTTGCTTCCTTTTGTTGGTTGTTAACACAACTTTTTCTAATTCCCTAATAGCTCTTAAATGATCATCTGCTGCTTTGGAATAAGTAAAATAACACCCGAGGTCATGTATGAGAGACATAACTTCAACCAATTAACAGACAGATGTCCACTTGTTATCAGTAGGGGCCGAGAACTGAAAGAGGTAAAAAACTCAGACGATAAGTCGACACAAACAAGAAGAAAATAAAGGCTTAAATTCAGGCCCTCTCAGATTTCGCATTAACTTCTTTAAAAAAAATAAATTATAAAAAAAAAATAAATAAAAATAAAAAACTTGTTTAAAACATGAAATTGACCATATGACCAGTAACAAGAAAAAGAAAATGACTGTATAAGCAGTGTGCTTTAACACATGTACCCTATTAAGTTAGATGGGACTAAGCATGTGACCATATAGCCTGACCATATGACTGTATATAAGTAGCCAGAAGGGTGGGAAAACTTGATAGTTGCAGATTCCCCCTCACTGATCCATAAAAGTCTAGAGTTTATTGTATTGGCTTTTAACATTGAAATAAAAGTATATTTCCAAATATATGTTTTTTAATCAAAATTTAATTTTTAAATAACATAATTTTAATTTTTAAATAATATATTTTACACTGTACATATTTTTATACACATATATATTATTAATATTAAATTTTTATAATTTTAATGCAGTTCTTAATATTAAATTTTATTTATTTATTTTTTACTCCAAAAACAGCAAAATATCAGCACCACACTTCCCATTTGAAATTAAATCCTGGGTATGACCTTGTGTAAACATAGATGAAGCTCTCTTTTAAAAAACAGAACCTCAAATAATTTTTCAGTTTGGCAGTTCTAGAATCAGGGTTGGCATGATTTAAATCAGTTGATTTAAATCAGATGATTTTTTAAAAAAAAAATCATTGATTTAAATCATTTTTTTTTCACTTCTTTTAAAACCTATATTCCAAAGACAGGAGAACTGAGAATCAGTCAGCACAGTAATACCAATAAGTAAATAAGTGTCAATAGATAGCATGTGCTTTCCAAGAATTTAGGGGTTGTTATCAGAAAATATGTAGAAGGGGTAGTACAATGATTGATTATGACTGGTTGAATTCATTTTATGTAATGGGAGGTAAAGAGAACTGAAATCCAGTTTGTCTACCAAATAACAATAGCCATGGCTTCATCTGCTGGAATGGAAAGACAGTTTCCTTCTTTTGGTATCGTTCATTCTAGCCTTCGTAACCAATGAGGAGTGGATAAATCATCAAAGCTAGTGTTTTTATTGAAACAATTAAATCCATAATTCGGTACTTAAAAAAATATTAAAATAATCGTGATTTTTTTAAAAATAAATAGTTTGCATTAAAAGAATATTTAATTTGTTCTTTTAATTGACATCTTATTGAGTTTGCACTATCCAATGACAAAATAATAGAATGTATTTAGTTTAAAATTTATATATTTAAGTTTAGGTAATCAGTGTGCAGAATATACTAGATAGATAAGACGTGACTTCTTATAAAAAACTATTCTATGTATATTGCAAAAAACATAAAAACAACAATTAAAATTAGTATTCAGAAAAAAATAAAAAAAATCCAATTTAAATAAAAAAAATCTGATTTAAATCAAATAAATCTGATTTTTTTGATTTTTTAAAAAAAATCATGATTTTTTTCCAACCCTGTCTAGAATGAATTGAAATCTGATTACTAGGTATTAGTTATCACCAGGGTTGGCTTCATTTGCCCAACCCGAAAAAACCCGGGCGAGTTTTTTCAAAAAAACTCACTTGAAAAAACCCAAGTGGGTTTTTTCAAAATTGGGTTCTCAAAATCTTCATTTAAAATTCCACATATTTAACTAATAATAAATATATTGAATTAAATCTATAATATATATTACATATTTCAACTTTGACAATGATCCTACATTTTGTTTAATTTGAGGGGGTCTAAACTGCTAGAAAAAACAAAAACTTAAAAACTTTTCAGGAAAAAATAGTTATCTGTATAACACAATAAAATCTAAATTAAACAAAGTTAATAAGAATGTATGATGAAAAAAATATGAATATTGAAGTATTACATGTGATAAAATTAATCAAAAAATGGACAAGAAAAATTAGGAAAAAAATATGTATAACAACTGCAAATAAATAAACATAGGGATAATATATATAATTAATTCTGCTACTTATCATATATAACTTAAAATTAACTAAAAAAATATGTTCTGAATGCTTTAATAACACAATACTGCTAATAAATATACAGCAATAATTTAATACATTTTATTGAAAAGAAAAAACTTCAAATGCAATTATTTCAAAGCCAACTTTTAGTATAAAATAATCGCCACTCAAAACTAGTTTTTTGATGTTAGAATAATTTTATAATATGAAAAAAAATTATTTTAAGATTTCAAAATTTCCTCTAATTTAGACAAAAATTTCTTCTGCATAATTTAAAATTGATTTTTAAATTTTTCAATTTTAAAAAGTGATTAACATTTTAAATTTATTTTAATCATACAATTATTTATATATCCTGTCCTCTTACATAACAAAAAACCTGAATAGTTTTCAAATCCCCAAAAAAGCACCTAAAACCCATTAAAGTATAGTAAAAACCCTGAAAAAACCCAAAAAAAAACTCAAAAACCCTGAAAAAATCCACTTGGCTGGGTTTTTTCTGAAAAAAAAAAAAAAAACCCAGGTTTTTGCCCACCCTGGTTATCACTTTACAAACTTCTCTAAAATTAGCACTAATATAAAACACAAACACAAAGAATACATAAATTCATGCTTTTTAATATCAAGGTTATAAAAATAAAATGTTAAAATTTGAAATCACATCAGATCTCACTTTTGATATAAACAGTATATTACAAAACAGATATACATGCATTAAAACACACATTTTTTACAGAGAAAAGTAAATAGCATGCTTTATAATAAATAAAACAAAAATATAAAATATATGGAATAGATCTTGTAAAAATCAAAAAAAGTAATACCAGAAAAAATACTTCAAAATTGCTTCAAATTATTGAAATTATAAATGATAAGGTTTAACTGTCCAATTAAAGTTTGATTTTTGTAATAACTGAATGAATAGTAAATAAGAGAGACAAATGTATATACAATGCATGAATAAAAGGAAACCAAACCAAATGCTACATGCACCCAATGAATCAAACTTCAATACTCAAGGTTATTCACAAGTTAACTCCTTTTTTAACAAAGACCTTTATGCTTAGTATCAATTATCTTTGGTCATTGGGGAGCGAAGGGCTGAAATATGATGATCATGAGTTTTGAAATTTAAGATTTAAAAACTAGATGAAAAGAGTGTTTAATGACAAAGTGCAAGTAAGATGCAGAAGAAACCTAGTTATACTGTAGCATTTAGTAACAAGTGGTAAATAACAGAAAATGGAAACCAAATAAAAATTTTGGCATTCAATGTTAATAATTGTGTCAATGTGATGCTAGCAGTGATAAATAAAGGGCAATGGTAACGAAATATACTTGCAGATATTTCTTTCAGTGAGATTTTTACTTTATTTTTTTACATTACTTAGTTGAATATGTGAATACCAGTATTTATATGTATATTCGGGGATTACAAGAAACAGCAAAAACTATTCTATGTATAAACAGCCTTTTGAGCTTTTGTCCGGACTTTTGAAATAAAAAAAGGGCATGTTACACATGAGTAAATATAGTATGTCTCATATTAGGAACATCTTTAAAGAAAGCTACTTGAAAACTACATTTTTATACAAAAGTTTTCTAAATTCAATGAAAAATAATTTTCTTAAACTCTATTGTCTCATATCTTTTCTGTAATAGTATAATTTATGCTACCAAAGTCTTAAATCTAGATATGTAAAATTTGGGATGGCTAAAAATCGAAACATTTTCTCAAATAGTTTTTTTTTTCTAATCAATTACAAATTTTGTATGTTATGATTTAATGATGGATTTTCTAATTATTTATGTTGTCTATACATATTTACTGATTATACAAATTTTGTATGTCATAATTTGCAATTTTTAAAATTAGATTGACAGCCTTTATACTTTAACAGTTTTAGAAGACAAAACTTCTTATACCTTATTCATTTCGAATGTCAAGTTCCCACAGCCAAAATCAGTTGTAAAAGTAGAAATAAAATAAATTCAGGGTCCAACCAAGGAAACATTCAATATATCTGATAACAACCAATTAATCGAGAAGATAATACAATAATGATTGCAATATATTCAAATCCAAAATGAAGATTTCACATTTTTATTCTCTTAGAGATGCAGTGTTAACATGTATGTGCTTAGTCCTGCAAATGAATTTCAGTTATGTGTACAAATGTGTGGAATATAGGAGTGTTACTATTACTTTTTTAAAATAAGAAAACATTTACAAATGGTCCAAAATTCAGAATGGTTAGTATAAGCATGATTCTGGATTTAAGTCTCTTGAATATATTAGAAATGCAGGTAAAAATTGAATATTTCTGGCTTCCTTGTCCTGTTACATCAAAATGATTACCAGTTTTACTAAGGTATTTAGATGAATATTTTAAACATTTGCCTCTTATTTACTCTTTCTACACAAATATTTCATATTTTGTTTTGTTCAAAATTGAATTATTTACTTAAAACATTCTTTCTCAAAATAAAAATTTATAAATCATATTTTAGAATAATGTTCCCTTTAAAATTTGTGCCTCATGAAATAATTTCTATAAGGTTGAATATAAAAAAATAAATTTAATCAGAATAAACTAATAATTGGAAAAAGCTTAAAAAAATTTTTGTACAGATTTCACAGCTTGCTTAAAACTGAAATATTTAGTTACAATGTTTTTTCTCAGATAAAAAACTTTTACTATTTTTTGGACAATGTCCCAATCAAAATTTGTGCTCCAGGAAATATATTTCTATAATGCTCAAATAAATAAATTTAATCAGGATAAAAAAAAAACTAATGATTAAAAAATAAAACTTTAAAAAATCATTAAAACTATCAAAATAAATAAATAAATATAAAAATACTTAAAAACTAATAATGAATTAAATCTAGTACTTATTTCTATTTTTTTACAATGCCTATTTTAGAAAGGTAAAATTGTCAAAAGTTATAAAATAATGGCATTTTGTCAGTTTTGGAATAAAGAATAGAAAACATGTCTGTATGAGGAGAAAATATTTCATCTCTCTCTTATTTACTCTTTCTGCATAAAGATTTTATACATTTTATTTTGTTCAAAATTGAATTATTTACTCAAAAAGTTCTTTCTGAAATTAAAAATTTATAAATCCTATTTTAGAGTAATGTTCACTTTAAAAGTTCTGCTCGGGAAATAAATTTTTTTAAGGTTGAATAGAAAAAAAATAAATTTAATCAGAACAAACTAGAAGCTAGAAATATTTCTGTACAAAGATTTCATAGCTTGCATAAAACTGAATTATTTAGTTACAAAGTGTTTTCTCCGATAAAAAACTTTTACTATTTTTGAACAATGGAAATATATTTCTATAATGTTCAATAAAAATAAATTTAATGAGGATAAAAAAAAACTAATGATTGAAAAATAAATAAAAACTTTAAAAAAAATCCTTAAAACTAGCAAAATAAAAAAAAATAATAAAAATATAAATACTTGGAAGCTAATAATGAATTAAGTCTAGTACTTATATTGCCATTTTTTACAGTGTCTATTTCAGAAAGATAAAATTGTCAAAAATTTTAAAATTATTACTATTTTTGAACAATGGAAATATATTTCTATAATGTTCAATAAAAATAAATTTAATGAGGATAAAAAAAAACTAATGATTGAAAAATAAATAAAAACTTTTAAAAAAATCCTTAAAACTAGCAAAATAAAAAAAATAATAAAAATATAAATACTTGGTAACTAATTATGAATTAAGTCTAGCACTTATATTGCCATTTTTTACAATGTCTATTTCAGAAAGGTAAAAGGTAAAGTTTTAAAATAATGGCCTTTTGTGAGTTTTGGAATAATGGGTAGAAAACATGTCTATATGAAGAGAAAATATTTCATCTGTCTCTTATTTACTCTTTCCTGCATAAAGATTTTATATTTTATTTTATTCAAAATTGAATTATTTACTCAAAAAGTTCTTTCTGAAATTAAAAATTTATAAATCCTATTTTAGAGTAATGTTCACTTTAAAAGTTCTGCTCGGGAAATAAATTTTTTTAAGGTTGAATAGAAAAAAAAAATTTAATCGGAACAAAATAATAACTGGAAGAAGCTAGAAATATTTCTGTACAAAGATTTCATAGCTTGCATAAAACTGAATTATTTAGTTACAAAGTTTTTTCTCAGATAAAAAACTTTTACTATTTTTGAACAATGGAAATATATTTCTATAATGTTCAATAAAAATAAATTTAATGAGGATAAAAAAAAACTAATGATTGAAAAATAAATAAAAACTTTAAAAAAAATCCTTAAAACTAGCAAAATAAAAAAAAAATAATAAAAATATAAATACTTGGAAGCTAATAATGAATTAAGTCTAGTACTTATATTGCCATTTTCTACAATGTCTATTTCAGAAAGATAAAATTGTAAAAATTTTAAAATTATTACTATTTTTGAACAATGGAAATATATATTTCTATAATGTTCAATAAAAATAAATTTAATGAGGATAAAAAAAAAACTAATGATTGAAAAATAAATAAAATTTTTAAAAAATCCTTAAAACTAGCAAAATAAAAAAAAAATGATAAAAATATAAATACTTGAAAACTAATTATGAATTAAGTCTAGCACTTACATTGCCATTTTTAACAATGTCTATTTCAAAAAGGTAAAATTGTCAAAAGTTTAAAATAATGGCCTTTTGTCAGTTTTGGAATAATGAGTAGAAAACATGTCTATATGAAGAGAAAAAAACTTCTTGAAATTATCTTATGAAAAGAAAGTTTGATTTGTGATGAAAGATTCTTTGACTACTGGACTTCATCACAGAGCATAGCGGGAACTCCAAACACAAAGAAAAACTTAATGTGCCAGGATTTCCATCAACTTCTCAGGTGACCTAAAAATATTTATATAAAAATTATATCATCTGTGGAACTTAAAAAAGAATGGTAAAGTGATATTTTTTAAAGATTTCTTCAAGTAATAAAAGTCATTTAAACAAAAACATTTTTATATAAACTAGTATTTAGGAAAACTATTGCAAACATTATTTTAAAGACCAGGGATCTGTACAGACTTTTCAGATATGGTCCTGTTTTTGTGAAAAATCTATTCACAATTTTGCAAAATTAAAATGGCATTAAATCTTAAAGCAGGTTGTGAAGAAGTTCTTGAAATCAAGAAGTACTGGATTTTATTAAAATAATATTTTAAAACTGGCTTCAAGATATCATATATGCACCAATGTCAGTGACAACTACCGTAATTTTGAACGTATAGTCCGTGGACTGTGTTTCAAAAGCAAATTTCTTCAGCCGCGGACTATCTGCTGGCTGTTCATTGCTTAAATCATCAAAATCGGAAGAGGAAAAAATAGCACGTCACGCGAACGGCCTATGGTCAAATGTAAACAAAAGCACAACTCAGATCAAGAAAACGTATTGTATCAGTAATAAATCAGGAAGAAAAATACAACCCATAAATAAGAATGAATCAGCAGTAGCAAGTAACACAATCTTAAATTGTGTCCTGGAGTACGAGAAAATATCAATAGACACTATTTACAACACCAAGTGGATGGGTTCAAGATCGAAGGTCATTTCACCACGAGCATCACTTGTAATAGTGTGTTTTGTTTTGCAGTAATATTGGTCATTCATTATATCTTTAAAACATCATCTCAGTTCTACTGCTGATTTCAAGCTGAAAGTAATTCAGAGGGTCAACGAGAAAGCAGTAAGAAACTGGTACAAGCAAAAGGAAACATTAAAAATGAGATGAAAGTGATCCAATCATCATGGAAAAATACAATGGCATTAGAAGACGATTTACAGTTGGGTTCTCGAACAGAGAGATGTAGGCGACTCTGTTTCTTCCATTAAAATTCGTCTGAAGCTATAATAAGAAATGATTTCAAATTTTAAAGGTGGAATTAATGAGTCCAGATTTTTCAGCACTCTACTGTACTTAGGTTTTTATTCTTAAAATGATTTAACCCTTTCGCACCTGTCACAAATACGTTCCAGCAAGAAACGCACTCACTTCCTGGCCGACACACTCGCGTACCAGAGCATTTTCTCGTTCACCCCCGACCGTCACATATGTGTGCCAGTGTTGTGGAACATTTTATAAATTATAAGCTTTGACACAAGATGGCATTGTATGTCCATATGGATTTAGATACATGTAGATTTGACCTTGTACTCTTCAAGCTGAAATGACACGAAATATTTCAGATTTTGATTCTGAAACAGATTATGATATTAGTAATAATGACACTATATTGACTGATTGTTCTTTATGCTCATAATGGATCTAGTGATTCTAATGATGAGGAGGACATTTCTGACAAAGAAATTGACGATGCTTCGTTTTTTCACATTCTGGAAAAATCCTCCAAAACGGCAAATGAGTTACTACGAGTGCAAGGACTGTCACGTAGGATTGTTTCTAGATACCTGTTTTTTAAATTTTTCATACAAAAAAAGTTTAAATAATATAGTATTCAGTTTTGCAATGTTAAAAGTCATTAAATACTAAGTAAAAAATTTAAAAAAAGTGTAAAATACATATTTAAATAAGAAATAGCTTAAGTAAATAAAGTATCTATAAACATATATACATCCCATTCTGTTTAAATACTTTACGCAGCATTATTAAATAGCGTGTTGCTAATTTGTTAATTTCATGAATTTAGGCTTAATAGCAAAAAACCCTCCAGCCCAGGATACTCACTCGCAAAAGTGACTGCCAGCCTCAGAGATAAGTACGTGTTTGCGCTTCTCGTCGCGAAAGGGTTAATGTTGCCAAACTAAAATGCATATTTTTGCACATATAGTCTGCACATTATTTAGTGGTGCAGACTATCTGATGATTTATGAAATTTTATAAATAAGAAATCGCTCCACAGACTATACATGCAAAATTACGGAATGTGGAAAAAAAAATAGCTAATAGTCTGTTTTTTGTTATAACAATGTGTTTTCTCACTTTATAATACCTCTTTCCCTGTCAAATAAAATTAAAAACTTATTTTCAGAACATTCTATGTAGTAATTCATTGAGTCACACTAATGTCAGCCAAACAAGGTGAAAGCAGTATAAATAAAAACTTCAATTCAAAGCCAAATTTACTGGAGCTTAATATTACTACACCAAACATGTGTTATAAAACTTTGCACTTCTACACCAATAACAAACTTTATGATCACATTCTCAAAATATAAAAGTTATTCATGTTGCCATCAGTTGTGTTTTTGCTATCAGAATTAACAAAACTTGATTTAAAATATGCCTATTTATCAAATAATAAAAAACAAGAATAATAAATGCCTGCAATTAATACAAGAAATGCTTTAATATTAAAATGCAATTTTATATTTAACAAGAAGTTAAATTCAAACTACATCAGCAACAAGAAAATAACTTTAAGTATTTGAATTTTTCAGCAACTACTTAAACATATGAAAAAATAATTAAATAAATTTTTTTGCTGTGATATGATAAAGATATGAAAAGATATGAAAAAAGCCTTTTCTTACAAGTTATTTTTCTATACACTTATGATAGAAAAATAGATCAAACAGAAAATTTATAATAAATTTTTAAGTAAAACTGAAATATTTTAAATATTATGATAAATCAAATATTTAACAAAGTATGATTAAACAGTAGATTTTTATGCTTATACTGTAAAGTTATCGGAAGTGATATGTAAGTAACAAAACTTCATAGTAGTAGATTACATGGTATAGATGCAGCATTGACCAAAAGCTCACACTTTTTGGTAATTTGTCTGATGAAATTTCTTGGCATAAAATATGGATATGACAATGATGGTGAACCAGTAAAGTAATTTATATGAAACAAACTATTAAGAAATCCAAATTACATTTTTTAAAGTGGCAAAATAAAATAAAATAAATATTTGGAAAAAGTATTTATATAAAAATTGATAAAAAATTTAAGCAATTTTTAGCAAACAATCATAATTTCAGTTTATGTAATATTTTATACACATTTTTATCATTTAAAAAATATAATTAATAAGAATATTAAATACAGAAGAAATTATGGTGGTATTATCATTAATCTTTTTCAATGTTGTATGCATTCATTAGTAAAACTGTGTTTGAAAAGACAGTTTAAGTTATTGTATATTTTCCTTTCAAAAGGAAGCATTCATGTGCCCTGCAAAATCTCATGTGCCTTAGGTTCATCTTAATTGGCAAAAATTGACAAAAAATGTACAAATTTTGTACTATTGGGTAGTGTTTTATATAAAACCGAGATAATTATAACAATTTTACATATGTATATTTTTAGTTACATATACTTAAATTTATCGAGTACATATTTTATGCAAATTTTAAATTTCTATCTTATGAACAAATTTGTTTGTGCTTCCATACATTTAATTTTTTTTATAAAATTACATTTTTCTAATCATTTTGCATTTATATCTTCACAACAAATGGAATTTTTAATTCCCAGCCGAAAATTGTGAGATGAAAAAAAAAAGTTGCCAGCTCAGTTACAGAATTTACAACCATTTTTTGCACCAAATAGTTGTTATAAGGGATACTACATCTGTTCCGATTTTATACATTTATAAAAATTGTAGCACTGAAAGCTCACATTATAAATTAATAAAAAATTATTTCAGTTCAATAATATGATATGTATTTATAAGAATTTTAAGTTTGAATCATGAAAATTTTTAAAAAAAGTTGGTTATTTATAGTATTAATCACAGAACTTAATAAAAAGTTATATAACACTGTTCATCCAAATGAAATAACTTTTAGTTAATAGGACTATAAAAATATCTTTTACTGTAAAATCTATATATTTAATATGGAATTTTACAATTTCTTAAAAAGAAAAATTTAAGAACTTTTATCTAGAAACATTTTTAGATAAAACATCACACACAACTCTAGTGATATTTCATGGAGAAAAATATGTAAATATCTCTGCCTACATTGTATTGTGCTCAAAATATCATTAAATTATTTTCACATAAAAACAAGCTTGAATTATTCCTAAAAACTATGATTATATGAAAAAATATTAGGGAATATGTTAATATATTTAGCACAAGCACATTTTAAAAGCACTGTAATTCCTGATGGTTTCCTGATTAAATGTAGTATATAAATTTTTCACTTGTGAAAATCACTATGTGACTAAAGGATAAAAAAAATTTTATGTTGCATTATTGCACTACACAATAATGGTTATAAGAGACAAATTATTATAGTTCCATACTGTTTACATTGAGGATTCAAAAGAGATTTGATATAAATCTAGGTAATTCTAAAAAATAATTATTACAGTTATTATTCAACTGAATTTTTACTATATTATGGTTGCCACAAAATTTAGAAAATAAAGTACCCCAAATTTTTACCAAACACCCTCACATATCAGTCAAGCAACATTTCTCGAGAATTTGCTAAATTTTAATCCAGCTAAAGATGCTTTGCTATAGGTTCATCATATTTTGCATTTATATAAGTAAAAAGCATAATTTTAGATACATGAAGCATTATTTTTCCATCTGGATGTGTCTACTCATTTTAACTTTTTTAAAATTAGAGTTGTTAAATTCCCATAAGTTAAAAGGGCCATATCCCAGTTTGGGGGGCCCCAGTTCAGTGGGCATAATAAGCATGGGCAATATCGTCAAATTCTAGAACTCAGTTTCTGGCAAACCTTGCTCTCCTTTTCGGACTCTTCTGCCAGCCCCGAAAAAAGGTGGGGGTTTCAATCAGCGCCTTTATTTTAGGGTATGGGGGAAATAACATGTGATTAGAATACCTTACTGTTATTGGTTCTTGTAACTATAATACTTAAAGACTGCTGAATTTGGATTTTTTAGCATCCATTTTGCATTTTTCTTCATTTCGATCGTGCCCTTGTAATTTTCATAGCATATTTTAAATAACAAAATGTTTGAAATAACATTATTGAGGTTTTAATGTATTTAAGCTTGTTTTTGTACTGAGAAATATTAGTTAATAAGTTGTATTCTCCAAATGGGATACCTAATTTAGGTAAGTGCAATGTTTATTAAATTTCATGTTTATAATTTTAAAACCCTTTAATTCAAATTGTATCTAATTTTAATACCAAACAAAGTAGAAATATTTTAAAATATTATTTTATAGTATATTACACTGTCTTTTAAATTATATTATTTCACCAATTGTTAATAGTGAGGTCAAGTGGGCCTTTGCCTCCCTTGGAAAAACAAAATCCTTCATCCCCCTCATTTTCTTTTGAATTTTAAATAATTTCTTTAAAACAATTACTCTGTTGTTTTCTTTCCAATTTTAAGCTTAATTTCTAAAAGCAATTTATAACATATTTTATTACTTGATAATTATTCGATAGTTTTAAAATAATTTCATTAAATACCAACTGTATTTTTTAAATATAACTAAATATTTTATAAACATAATTGCCAAAATATAACCAACTAATGCTTATATTTTGCTTAATTTGCACCTATTGCAAAAATTCCGCATTGTTTAGTTTATTAAGCAGTACAAAAGTGCCTTTAAATACATTAAATACTCAAATTTAAAATTTGTATTCATCATAACAAAATTTTAAACCTTTTTTTGTTCAAAATATGTTTTGAATTTGGGTATAAACTTAATAGAAAATGAAGCACAAGTTGTAAACATCACTGGGCGACAATTTGGCAATCACTTGTACAAAAATAGACCCAAAAACATGGGGGTGAGCCCCCGTAAATGGCATTCTACCATCAAAAGTGTATATCTTTATTCCATATTCAGTTTATAACTCAGTCTAAGTTGACTTGTATATGAATGACACAGTAAAAGTGATGAAATGCCTTTCTTAAACTTGAATTGGAAAGAACAAATATTTAAATAGTTTAATATACATAATGAATATTAAAAAAACATTTACTTTAAAATAAATATAGAAAATTACCTTACCTTAAAAAAAAAAGACATTCTTTAAAAAGGAAACTCCATTTTTAAAAACTTTAAATTTTAATCTTGGTGAAATAATTGTTCTCTTGGCAATTGCAATAAACTTTACCTAAGTTACCAAAGTTTGTACCAAAGTTAGAGAAATTTCTGAAAATTTACCTACTTTATCAGAATTTTAAAAATATCTTTTAATATTTTTACGAATCATCAAGTACCCTGACAAATTCCTAATTCTTCCTGATGTGTGGCCACCCTATATATCTTTTGCAAAACATAAGTTTTATATTTTGGTTTGAAACTTTTGAAATTAAATTGTAACATTGAATAAAAATCTTTTTATTCAAATATATTTTAATATTTTTCACTGGAATTTATTATAAATAAAATAATAAAAACTGATTTTTTTATTACTACTTAAAAAACATATTGCGAAATAATTATAGTGCAAATAAACATCCTTCTTTGTTGCAAAGCTAAGAACTCGATATCAAGAAGTTTTGCAAAACTATTGAACATTTAATGTTTTAGAATACTCATTGAAATACTTCAACTGATTAATCTAAACCTACTGTTTGCATTGATGCATAAGCTCATCTTTCATGAAATACCTAAGCAGAATCAAAACTTAAATGTGTTCTTATTAACTACATTTAAACTAAAGAAACACTTCACAATTAAGATGTCAACTACTACTTAATGACTTATTTACAGTTAAGTTATATCTATTGCTGTACATATAATGAAAATATAAATTTATATTGCACAACATTAAATCATAGTTTTGGGCCATGATTTTAAGAACATGATTAAACACTTAATGTATAACATTTCCAGACTTAAATAAAATAATTATACAGATGTCATTGTGCAAAATATGTCATGAAATACAACAAGACCTCCTAGGTGATTCCAGTTTTTCCTCCACATCATTACTCTTCACATTAGCTTTCTGATCATCTTCATAAGCACTTGTAACAATTACTTCCTCGGAATTATCATTCAAGATATCTTCCGTCGCTTCAACGGGATCACTCTCAATTTTTTGTAGTTTGATAGATCTAATATTTTCAAACTTTCTCTTTGGAGTATCACATGAATCAGAAGAAAGCAAATTTCGAGCAGAGCTCGAAGGAGATTCCAGAGTAGCAGACTGGCCTAAATCAGAAGAAGGTAAAGTTTTGTCAAGATTGTTATTTGATATATCCATATCACTATCATCAGAAGTATCACCTAAAGCTTCAAGAATATACATAGATATATCAACATTTTTTGAACTCTTGGGAGATGAACGTGTATTACGGAAACAGCGCTTTGTAAAGCATTTTTTTGCTTTGAGCTTACGCTTATTTATTTTATTTTGAGTAGGATCAAAATGTAGATAACGTTTATATTTTTTAACAGATGTTAAAATAGGCGCTCCATCTTTCGACTTTCGGGGTTCTTCAAATATAGTTTCTAAATTTTTTTCTTTTGGTGGCACAAAATGTTTATTCCGATAGATGTCTTCAATGCTTGCATTTTTTTCACGTGTCTGTTTCTTTTTAGACATGTTGACGGATTAATGAAATTTTAACTAACTAATTTAATAAAGAAATCTTTGGAATATCACTGTCATAAGTACAAATTACCATCCAAGAAAATAAAAACTTAAAGGAAACAAAAACTATGTTTACAGTGCATCATTCACTAACCACGAGAATCATGATTGAGCGCCATACATTAGTTATTATCGTACTACTAATGCCAGATTTCAATATGCCTCACTCTAAAGAAAAAAAAAATATTTGTCATCAAATGAAAGAAAAAGCTATGTTTCTAATCTTAAAACAACATCATAAATTTACAAATCGTTCAAAATGTTGACAAAAATTTTATATCTTTACCTTAAATAACAAAATTATAAAAACATTTGCTGGCAACTAAAGTGCGTTAGTTTTGTTTTTGTTATATTTAGTTGGGTTACGGACGACCACTTTACCTGTATCAATTAAATTGTTTTATTGTTTAGACATGGAATCTATACTTAAGTATCAGCGTTCAGATGAAGATAATTATTACCATATATTGGGATGTGATGAAACAGCAAACGTAAGTTGATAAACCTAAAAATTTATTCTCTATAAATACTGCGTAATGCGAATCCTTCGAAATATGTACGCTGTATTTATTTAGTTTGGAAAAACAAATTCATTTCATATGAAAATATGACACAAAATAATTTTTATGTCTTTTATCTTCTATTTAATTTCCCTATTTTCTAGCTTTTCTTATAGGTTAAATAGTCTTTAAAAACTATTTTAGAAAATTTCAAATATTTTATTTAATTAATTAAACTTGATTGTCATCAAAAATCCGAATTCTTTTGTTTAAATTATTAAAGTATTATAATTATAATTAGTGTCTTTAACAAGAAAATTTCATATAATTTATTTTTCTTAATAACTTAATCAGAAGCGGCCCTAGGACCAGACAAATTGAATCCGTGTACGGTAAGACAATTTTTGGTTTGGTTTGGAGCGCTACGGTCTACATTTTGCAACACGAGAGCTAATGAGACCGGGACCTACAGCTTAAAGCCAATTCCGAACGGCTACGAACACCCATGCCACTGTAGGATTCGAACCCACGAACTCTGGTACCGAAGGCCAGCACCCGGACCAATCGGGCATCGTTCGGCAAGACAAATTTTAGAGACGTTATAATTATCTTATTATGTATAAAAGAAATACCCAGTAAATTTTTAAAACTAATTTCTAGACTTTTCTCCAAATCATGTTATTGCTACAATAATTTGGCTTTCTTTGCCAAAAAGTGTGGTTAGTGGTGTAAAAGAGACTTTCACATTAAATTTATAAAAAATACTTATGTTTTACAAATCTGCAAGACGATTTAAATGGGTTAATTATATTAGCTATCGGACATGAATTAGCTGTACAAATACTAATCTAAAGAATTTTATAAAACAGTTTTCTGAATAAAAATTCAGGAAGTAAAAAATTTAAAATTTTCTACTAATTTTTTATTTTAAATTTGTTTCATTTTATTTTGTAGTTTATTTTAAAGTTTTCATCAATTTTTTATGCTGCCTTCCTTTCTTTGCAAGAACTATTTGAAGGTTAAAATCAAGCTTTAAATGAATTTTTAATTAATAGATTGCCATCCTTTTGAACAGAAATGGGTTTAGTTCAATACCTGCTTAAAATATACATACTTAATTAAATATTTTCAAGATTTTTATCAATGAAGAATTATTTCTTTTATAGCTAATCTTGCAAATCTGATTGTTAAAAGTATTGAGATTATAAGATACATTGTTTTCTAACTTTGAAAAAATCTTTCTTATTTTTTTTATCTTGTATTGCTGGAAGAATCTCAACTTATACTTATTCTATGTCAAAGACTAGGTAGTCCATTGAGCGTAGAAAGAGGGGTCAGACTCATAATTGTCTAGAAAATTTGGCTTTTAAGTTTATCCCTTTATGAAACTTAAACAAAACACAAAACAAAACTCATCCCTAATTGGTGTCATAAATACATCTGTATACAGCTAATGGGTCACCTGTTTGATACCCTGGTGTACTGATTGATTCATTTTGGGTGCTTTTTATTTTATAAATGCTTTTATTATTGTCAAACAGATTTAAAAGAAAAATACAGCAAATAATTAGAACATATTAAATATTATTAACCCCTTAGTGCCTAGCATCTCTTTTTATCTTAAAAATAATTTGTAGAACTTTTATGTTTTCTGGAGAATAAGTTTTTCTTTTGAGTAAAGATAAGAGTTTTATAAACAATTGCCATCTACCATATTTTCAAAGATCTGCTAATATTTCTAATTTGTCTGTTGATTGAAATTTTATGATTTTTTTTTTAACTTCCCACATGAATGTAGCCGAACGATGGCCGAATGGTTAGGGTGCTGGCCTTCGGAACCGGAGTTCGTGGGTTCGAGTCCCACTGTGGCATGGATGTTCGTAGCCGTTCGGAATCGGCTTTAAGCAGTAGGTCCCGGTCTCATTAGCCCTCGTGTTGCAAAAAGTAGACCGTAGCGCTCCAAACCAAACCAAACCAAACCCACATGAATGTACTTTTTGACAGGTACATCATCTGAAATTATGACTAATAAATAGATTTATCTATTATAAAGCTTCATTTATTAGTACTGTGTGTTTACATGCAATGCTAAATAATTTTTCTATCAGAATTTTTTTTTTTTAAATAAATGCCATTTAATTATGATTTAAATGTCAGCTAAGAGGTACAGGCTGCAGGGTTTCCCCAATCCTTAAAAGTCCTTAAAAATTCCTTAATTTTAGCTTTCATTTTTAAGGGCCGTTAAAACTACTTAATTGTTGTCAAAGGTCCTTAAAACCTCCTTAATTTTTTTAAATTTGAACTTGATCAATTTATCTGTCGTCACGTGATATCCTATCAGTTTTCGCTGTACTCTCCAAATTTTCTGGTTTTGTAAGTTTAGAGTTAAACTTGCCCAAAACCGGTTCTAAGAATGCCAGTACAGGTGATAAGTATTTGCCAAAGAATATATAAAATATTTGTTAAAGTTCATAACATTCTTTTATATTTTCTAGACAAAAGTGCAGTATTAATAAAGGAAATCCTCAAATACATATACTTTTACATATACTTTCAGTGTATTTCTGTAGTAATTCAAAATTCCTTTCCTTGATATCCTTAAAATATTATGAAAATACTTTTAGTTTATTAGTACTTTTTATGGTCACAAGCTAGAGAACTTTTTTGACATATAATCTTTCAGATACTGAAAAGGTTTATAAAGTCAGTTGCCCTTTCCTAATAGCTAACAATCATGCAGATTTTAATTAAATGAAGCATGGAGGTTGGAGGGTGGTGTAGATTATTCAATTACTTATGGAAGTTTAATTTTCTTTGCATTGAATGTAATAGAAAAGTCTAAAACTTTCTTCTTTCCCAGGCAATGTCAGGTATAATCAGCTAGTATATACATACACATCAGAGTCATTTTTTAAACCCTCAGAAAATACTGTTTTTGATATTATATTTTATTCACAATTTATTTTTAATTTGGTCCCTCAAAAAACTTTAGATGCATGTTTTTCAAAATGTTTTTGTCAAATAGGTTTATCTTATATTAATTTTTAGGTATTTTTAAAAACTTGATTCTGAAATATTGTATTGCATTTATTGAACATGCCTTGTCTGGTTCATAATTATTAAAATATGTTCCTTAAGAAATAGGGTTTATGTTGTTATGCCTTGTATTTCAAGTAGGTCGTTATAAAAAGTTACTTTGGTCCTTAGAAAGTTCTTAAAATGTCCTTAATTTTTCTTCTGGAAAAAGAGTGGGAACCTGGGCTGTAACATTCAGAGCTTTTTTTTTTTTAATTTTCGTATTTGTTTTATTGGTGCAGTCCATAATAACTTAGATTTTAGATATTCATTAATATATATTTGGTAATTAGTATAACTTACTATTCACTTTATCAACTTTCTCAAAATATCTGGCTTTTAGTTTACATTAGTATTAAATTATTCAAGAGACTTTTGAATTGATTTAAATTTGAAATTATTGTTTAATTTATGAGTTTTCTCTTTTCTCTTTATTTTTAGACAGAACAGATATTAGCTGAATTCAAAGCACTTTCACTTCAGTATCATCCTGATAAAAATCCCAATGATGAAAATTCAGGTATATAATATTAATTAGTTGATTTGAGAAACTTAATTTTTTTCTAAAATTTTATATCAAATAATGGCTTTCTTAAAAAAAAAAGAAAAAAAAAAAAAAAAAAGGGAAACATTAGTGATTAAAGCAATCTGAAATTTATTTTTTTCTTAGTTGGTTAGATATTTTAGTAATCAAAGAATTAATTTAGTAATCAAATTTAGTAATCAAAGAAGATGGGGTTATTATGGTAGATTAAAGTTAATATCATAAAATGTCAAAGAACCTGAAAAGCAGTCTTAAGCTATTCAATCTTATGTTTTTAAGAATGTTTATATTTAGTTTTTGTCTTAACTCTTTTTAGTTAAAGATGTATATGAAATTGGAAATTGGATTTTCTTAATATTAACTTACATAGACTTGTTAACTAAATATATTTATTTTAATTAGGGGAATGTGCATACAAATTTCTGCATTAGTAATTTTATGAGTAATTACATTTTATTAATTTGAAATTATTAAAAATTAGTTTTCTAGAAAACTAGAAAAATGCTGGGTTATGATATCTAAAGGCAAATAGGTTTAGCTAATATACATTTTTATAGATACCATGAATTTTGATTTGGAATAATTAAATTTATATAATATAAACTGCTTTAGGAATAACATTAAACTACTAAGTTAAGGGATAATAAGCTGTTTTTTCATAACTTTTACATTTCCATGTTAAACTAGTTTTTAGATAATGATAAGGTATTTTTAAGTGTTTTTATTTATATATTAGCAAGTGTGTCCATACTTCACTACGATAAACTTAATATATTACTTATAAACAAAGATTTTTTTTAACGTGCATAACGAATAATACGTTTTTATTTGCCCATGAGAGTCACTGAAATTTGTACTTTTCATTGTTACAATATTGTTCATAAACATTTCATTGTAATGTAAAAATTAACTAAGAATTAAATTTAAAATTAGTTCTCATATAAAAATGCTATAATTTGTGCCACATAGAAATGAAAGTGAATCACTTTATATCTCAATTTCCAGGTCAAATCGAATTAATACTGCACAGACGATGTTTAAATAATATAAGAAATGAATAAATGAAATATTTAAAGGAATGATGTCATAATGAAAAAATATCGTTTTCACCTATTTATTATGTGATAAATTGAAAATTTTAATCTGTTGCTTTTAACTGAGGAAAACTGTGCTTAAAACAATTACATGAGATTAACGGAATGACGTCTAATTGCTAGAAATTATTGCTTCTTTCACTTAGTTATGATGTGATAAATTAAAAAGTTAATTGTTTGTGTGTAACTGGGTAAAATAATGCTTGGAATAATGACATGAAACACTCAAAAAGGGGGAAGGAATGGATTTTGAACGTTAAAAATTTTCAAAAACCTTCCTAGGGATATACCTAATAATTTCCCAAATATTCAAGGCTATTGGATGTATGGTTTTTGAGTCTATCGAGTATAGACATACACAAATTCATTTATATATATAGATATATTATTTTTCTGTCTTAAACATATGAAATTTTAAAGCATTTTTTAGATCATTATGTATGATTGTTTTCGATGTAATATTTCTTTCTTTTATTTCCAGTAAACAGATTTCAAAAAATTGTCAAAGCAAAAGAAGTATTAGCAGATCCTGATAAAAGAAGAATGTATGATAAATGGCTCAGAAGTGGTTTCTGTGTTCCTTTTGAAAAATATTTAAACATGAATAAATGTGCTCATACTGTAAGTTTAATTTAATTTATTTTTCATAACAGAACAGTTTGTATATATTACATGAATTATGCTTATAAAAATTTTCATAATAGTTAATAATTTAAACTTAACTAATTCATCTACATTGTAGCATGCTAATTATATTCATCCTAATAAATCAAACCATAGTATAATAAAATCTCTACTTTGGAAAAAAAAAAAAAAAAAGAATCCTTTTTACCTTCAAATATTTGTATGAGTAGCATACATAAACCGCTGTAGTACTAGTGTTCAGGGGTTCAAACCCTGCTGCTGTCATTGATGTTCATAGTCAGCTGTAACAGTGGTCCTGGTCTCATTAGCTCTCATATAGTAAAAATAGGCCTTAATAACTAAACAAAATCTATTTCAAAATAAGATAAATATAGTTGTCAAACTCAATTCAGAATAAAAATCATTATTTCTATACACCATTGACCTCCAAACAATTTAACTTGCCTGAATCCTTCCCATGGTTGATCTTAATTACCTTGCAAAATTACTTTAGTATCAGTCTAATTATCGTGGAATGCATGTGAACACACATGCACAAATACATACAAAGGATTTTATATAGAGAGATTCAGGAAATGGTGTTGTTTCTGACAGATAAAAGTTTATAAATCTATAGACAAGGATGACAGGTTGTTGACTATAATTTACAGGCTGTCCAAAACTTCCAAAAGGTTAACTGATGTACATTTGGACTTGGAAAAACCAAATTTTGAATATGGACATTATAGAAAAAGTATAGTTTTCTGGAAACCAGAAGTAACAGTTTACCATCTTCTGGTTTTCATGCTATCTGCTTTCAGTTTACCTGATACATCTTATTGTGATTATTAGGCAATGCACATTTTTACTTGAGTTCATAAAATAATTTTTTAGCTTAGCTAAAAGGTAGTGCTCATATGTTTTGCAAAAGTAAAAGCAAATACATGACTAATGAAAATAATTATTTTTGTTTGTTAGAGTATACAAAAAAGATGATGGGAGGATACTCCCTAATTTCTTTTAATATCCATGTTCATAAACAGGTGCTGAAATTGTTTTATCTATTTGTAGTCAGTGCATTGGATCTCAAAGAAAAAAAAAGACTTAATGCTGGAAGATGGCTGTTGTTACAATGAAGGAAATCAAACTATAACAGGTAAAAGAAGAAAAATGAATAATTCTTGTACGAATTCCATATAAATTTATTCCACATAAAACTATTGTTATGATGTGATTTAGATACATATAAAAAAGTCTTTGAATTAAGTTATTATAACAGTTGTATTTTGTAATAAAAGTTTTGGATCTAAATCTAACCCTATGACATTTGTTTTGTTAAAAAGAGAGGATCTGAAGATAGGGAGTAGGGGGATTTATAAGGGCAGATGTATATGGGATTGTATCACTAGCTAAGACAAGTGTCTCCAATCTTGACAGTAAAGTAAAATGGCCCTTTGTAAATTATTTATGGAGCCCTGTAGGTCTCTTTGGCCTTTAGGAAATCAGGTGTTTGAAAGTAGAGGGGCACCAATTTTTTATAACTAAGATTTCATTCTTATATCTGTTTGCTAGTAAAAATAAATATAAATAAGTATTTTTTTTTTGATAAATAAAATGAAAAATAAGTCTTAAATTTCATAAAAGTTACTTGCTTCAGATACGTTGAGATGCATTACATCACATATTAGTTCTTTTTATCTCTCCTTGCCTGTTTATGAGTATATCAATGCATCTAGATTTTATTGGATAAAGCTGTCTCCTTAGAGTTCTTTCCCACTTACCGACATGACAGCGATAAATCTTAGACGACTGTCATTCTCCAACATCAGCGCATGTAAAATGCACTAAGATTAGCTACTCACTTTCCCACCAACCAATTCAATGAGGATTTTGTTGTTTTCCAATGACCGATATTGTTTATCAGGCAGTTTTGTTGTTCCACAAGCTCTATTCCTTTTGAATCGATCTAACATTTTGAGAGTTATCGCTACTCACGTTGTTTGCTATGGATTAATAAATTATATTTTTTTGTAATACAGTTGTTACATGACTTTGTTTTAAATTCATTATTAATATAATATTTAAATACTTAGATTTCTTATGCATTAAATTGACACATTCTGCTCAGATTTTGATGTTATGTTATGTTATTTTCACTTGCTTGATCATAAAATGCAATTTTATCATAGATTTGCTATCATTATTGTTTGAATTTCACATCTGTTATATTAAGTTCTCATCTGCAATAATTAATAAGTTCATTTATCACATACTGTTACTTTTGAAAGCAAATTACTGAGTGTATCAAATTTTTATTTAAGATTGTTTAATAAATTTAAAGAGGTAAAGTTACTAAAGAAAAAATGATCTGGTAAATGTGTTAATAGTTAAAATTAAATAGATTTAAAAGAGGAAATGAAAAGGATAAAATTAATTACATAAAATTAGAAAAGAGCAATTAAAATTGAAAAGTTTTTATTCGTATTTTTTAATATATTATCGTTTTAAACAAAAATCATTTTAATTATTAGAAAAGATGCCAGAATTTTAGCAGATTTAAGAGAGTTACAGAAAAAAAATTTAAATTTTTAAAATGAAATAGTAAAAAAAAAAAAAAAAAACATTGGGAATCGCACCCGAGGCAGAAAAATGATAGCGCAGCGTGCTAACACTACGCCAAAACAACTCACATGTTGAGTTTTAAATTGACCTTTTCACAAAAAAAGAGGTGGAGCCAAAGCTTCACTAGCATACCACCGGTGGAAAGAATATAAGAAATTGGTTGCTAGTATTGCATCCAATGTTTTTAAAATGTGTGTAATGAAACAGTATTAAAATTTACTTTTCTTACAATAATTGTTGTAGTAAGTCTATAAAAGTTACTACTTCAGTCATTATAAAACTTGTGCTAGCTTACCGCTATCTTTAAATGAAACAATATCGGTAGAGCGGAAAAACTGCTTGCTAGATGTCACAATACCGTTTTGTCATTGCATTATTTACCGCCCGATACAGACGCTATCGTGTTGGTAAGTGGGAAAGCACTCTTAGGTTGAAGCATGTATCCTGTACGATGAAACATCTAATCTCATTTGTCTCAACATATGTATGAGAAAAAATTATTTCTTTGTACACTGTGACAAAAACAAAACACAAAAACAGATTGGAGGCTGAAGGTAGCATTAGACTTTAGGTTTCAACAATTATTCCAGATGTAAAAATACTCTGCAATAAGAAATAATCATGTTTAAGTCATTAAAAGAATTTTGTTTTTATTAATTTATTATAATTTAAAACATTGTTGTTTTCCTTTAATATTCATAGAATATATGTTAGAAAACAAACATAAAAAACCCTATCAGGTGTCTTATAATTCAATATTTTATTAAGATATTTGTATTAGGATAAAATAAAGAATGCAATAAATCTTTATAAATCCTTACAATCTTTTATAAATCTTTAATAGAACAAAGCTTTTTTTCTGCTCTTTAATCAAGAAATTCCTTAAAAAATAAATAAAGGATAAACTCAAAGGGCCAAAGAGTAAAAGGTTGAATACCCCTAGTTTAGAGGGATTAAATGTATATACAAAAAAGAAATATTAATCACATTACATAAGCTTTAAATAATCTTCAAATCATAAAACACTTAGCATTTATATGGTATTGTCATCTGAGAATTGAATTAAAATAATAGCACAAGTAAATTCCAAGTAAAAGAAATATACCAAATTAAAGTTGGTAAAAGGAAATAAGTCAAGTAAATATGATCAAAATACAAGAAGAATTGTATTATTTATAAACATTCTTCAAATATTTTCCAAATAAATTTAAGTTGCTTAAAATTTTTTAATTATTTTAATACATAATTAAAAGGAAAATATATCAAATGGCACTAAAATAGAGTTGCCAAATGCAGTTTAGATATAAAAAAGCATTCTATCTCATTTTGATCTCCAAACAATTTGACCTGCATAAAACCTTCCCAGCATTGACCTGAATCATCATGCAAAATTCCTTCAAGATTGATCCTTTCTTTTTGGAATGCAGTATGAACATACATACGTGTATACACATATACATTTATTCAAAATATTTTATTAATAAGTACAAAAAAGTAGGATAAAGGCTATTTTATATATATGAATGATAGTTTATAGGTGTCTACCTATTTTATATGTATAGACACCCATCTAGTTGATCAATGTCAGCAATGATGCACCAGTGCATCACCCAGCTGCTAATTACATTTGGAACTGATGCATATACGACACATCCTTCTATAAAGGTCAATAGCACATAGGGGTTAAGTAGTGGGTCTCCTTAAATAATAAACCATGATGATAGCACAATTGGCAAAGGCAACCATCTTATAACTAGAAGATTACGAGGTCAAGCCTCGAGCCAGACAAAGATGCAATATGTCTATTAATGGCTATTGGGGCACATAAAATAGGCTGTTGGTCATAATTTTCTCTAAGTTCCTAAACAATATTGCTGGAGGTAGGGTGCTTCAGTTTGGTCCTTGCATCTACATTACAAAGACCCACTTGATCAAAGTCATTCTTTCACCCTAGCAGTATGAGAGATGCATTCCTTTGCCTTAATTGGAATATGCCCTGGCTCACATGCTTGGTTCATCCAAGTGGCATTAGCTACAAAATCAAGAACACAGTGGGTACCTATCTAATTAGCCCTCATGTTGTTAAAAAATACTGTAGTACTCCTAACATAACTGTGCTATTTCTATCATCAGCTCCAACAACGTTATGATATTCATGCCACTAAAAATGTTTCTTGTTTATTTCAGAATGCTCAAGTTCTGAAAATATGTGCCGAAATGTTGCTTGGGAGAGAGATCCAGCCTGTGATCTTCTTAAAAAATTTCGCAATTATGAAATTTAATGCAAAAATTTTTTTTTTGTGTTAATTCTTGTTGTTTGCTTGATATCTCATTTAAGGTTGTATCATTTTGAAGCTATTCCTCAAAGGCATTTTGAAATTTTTTTCAAGGTAAAATTTCAATGATATCATCAAGTGATATCATTATTTTTATATAGTATCTTTAAATTTATAAATATGTATATTTGTTTAGTGCCATATTTTTATCTGGAAATGTATCTGTTGTATTCACTTGGAAAATTTCATTTAAAAAATAGTATGAATTTTTCAGAGGGAGTAAAACAAAAACATTTCAATGCGTACATGAAATATTTCATATTAAAAGTAGCATGATGTATTTTATTTCCATGACTGATAATGTTCTGACTAGAAATCAAGCATATTACAAATACACTGTTAAGAAAACAGTACATATTTATTGTATCTTATATGTAATATATTTAATTTTTTTTTTACATGAAAACTGACAATGAGTGTGTAAATCCAAAATTGTAGGTATATCTACATGAAACATTTCTTAAAAAGTACTACATACATTGAAAATATAACCTCATTCTTCAAATAATTTTATTAAGTACCTTTTTTCTATCTTGATATTTTATCTTGTTATTGTATATAAGATATCTTATGCACATATAACGTAATCACTATAAATTCCTATTTTAAATTAAACATAATGTTAAAATTAATAGTTTGTAATATTACGATACTTTTATTTTTCTATAGTATCTTTGAATTACAATGTATGCATATTATTTGAGTTTCACATTTACATCTTGAAATATATTGTTTTGATCATTTAGAAAGTTTTATTTTATAAGCTGCCTGAAATATTTGATTTACATTTTTAACAACAGCTTGACTAGAAATCGAGCTGATTACAAATTCTATTAAAACTAAATCTCATTTGAAAATACATATAAAATGATTATAGGATAAAAAAATGTGTTGTTCAAAATAAATGTGCCAAAATATAGTAAAAAGATTAAAGCACTTCCAATATGAATAAAGGCACAAATTTAGTGAAATTTTTAAGCTCAAAATTTTTTTACTTAATTTGTGCATTTTTTTTACTCTGGCTTTTACTAATATATCTTATATCTATAGACCAGTTTAAAAAAATGAGTAACTTAAAGATTCTAAATTTATAAAATTCAAGCTGTATTGACCCCAAAAGCATTTTTGTATTATAAGTAATATATATCAGTCTGTTCAAAAACAAATGAATTTATATTGATACCTATAATTTTATTGAATGCAAGTTACAGAAAATTAATATAACATGTGCTGTATTTCAAAGCATATTAGATATTATCAGTTAATTATTATTATGTAATCTGACTCATCTACTATTCAAGTACTAAGGGGTACAAAAATATATCTTATTAACAGGGTAAAGCTTTTAGGCTAGAATGTAATAAAAAAATAAAAGTGAAGTATACTGATGGAAAATCCAGTCAACCTTAAAATTAGGTGTAAATCCACTAAATTGCATGGCCAACTTCAGTGGTTAACTGGATTTTTTTTGTACTTATGTACTATCCCAACCATATTGGCGACAATGCATAAGAGCTGCCAATCGCACAAAAAGTGCTGTATGCCATCAGAACCATTGTACACAGATAGCTTCAATAAAATATAATACAACCCTAAATAATAATTATAGTAAATAAATGATTATAAAAATTTTAGGAAAGTAATAACATGATTCTTTCCTGTATAAATATTGCCTTTATTTGACATAATCTCAATTACATTTTGGTGGAAAATATAAAGATATAAATTTTAAAATAAAATCATATCATCATAAATGAATGGTTAAAAAGGCAGGAAATAGTTTGGAAAGACAAAGCTTATTGTTGTTAATTTGGTATGTTATCTTAAACACTGACATGGTGTCAATAGTACATAAGTACCGATTCTCCATAGGTTTTCTTTTTGAGTTATCTGAAATCCTGTCAAGATCTATCACATATATCAAGCCTCCTAGAGACCTATATATCCTTCATAAGTACCCCTTATACCAGGGGTGGTCAAGACGTCAACCGCAAAAACATTTTAGGTAGTCTTCATGACCATCCTGATAATGACCTTGGATATTAACAATTTAATTTATGACTTATGACATAGGATTAATGAATTATTTAAAATAAAAATTTTTGGAAATCAATTTCTGAGGAAATATTTCCAAATTGATTTTGTATTTGAAATCATAGTTTGGATCATCGTATCTTTGCGAATCTGCTTTTTCAACCATGAATGCCATAAAAACCAAACATTGGTCACGTTTAACAGATGAACATTTAATCTCATGTTTATGCATTGCAATAAGCTCGTGCCAGCCACAATATGATAAACTTGTTGCAGATATACAGTGCCAAATTTCAACTAAACGAAGTGAATAGGATGGTCAATTTTTGATATATGAATACTTTGTAAATTTTATTTTGTAAATATTAATATTAATTTTTTTTAGAAAAATTAGATAATTTAACATTTTTTTTTATTACCGAAAATAAATATATAAACATGTATGTTACGTTAATTTAGCTCTGCCATTGGTAGACTGCCTTTGATTTATTAAATGTGGAGTACACCACAGATCCCAAAAATTTGGCCACCCCTGCCTTATACTTATGGAAATTAAAATGAATTCTTTAGTTGATAAATTTCAAATTATTAATATTTTTTACTACACAAAATACAATGAGACTTAAAACAGAGACCTCTTATCAAGGTTGAATTGAATTATATGTTATACCATTATCAGTAAAAATTTGCCTTTATTCAACAAAAGTGGTCAACTGGATTTTCTGTAAGTGACAAGCAAAGCCAGTATGAATAAGGGCATAAATTGAGTAAAACTAAGCACAATTTTCATACTTAATTTGTGCCTTTATTCATGCTAGATTTGCTTCTACTTTTGACTTAGATATCTTATAAGTAGGTACCAATTTTAAAAATCATTGAGTAGCCGTTTGGCATTTCTAATTCATAAAATTTAAGGTATCCGTCTATGTTCGGAGAACTTTTTTCTTTAAACGTAGAAACTAGTTCATGTTTTTACATTTTTAGATTTATTTTTTATATTATCATAGAGAATTGCACTTAAAAAATTTATTCCTGGAGAAGTTTTTATAAAATTTCTAATAAATGAAGAAAATTTTGTAAATAAATTGGTTTTTTCAAGAGGTCTAATTTTTTAATAAATTAAATTATATCAATATTTTTTGATGCAACACATTTCTTATACACTGGACTAATGAATCACCTAAAATCTCTGCTTAATTTACATTTGGTAAAAAATTTTGGCCCTTCAAAATCATACACATTGAATATTTAATGAATTTTCATTACCTTTATCTAACTATGAGTGTAACATCATTAAAAATTACCCAAATTTAAAGGGTCACTAGTACTTTTAGGTCACTAGTAAATACTATCAAAAGCATTCATAATATTTTTCAATAAAATATTTTAAGAACTTTTTAAGAAATCACATTTCAAGTTTCAACATTTTATTAAAAACACCATTCTGAGAAAAATGCTTTTTTGAAGTTTATGAAAGCAACTTTATTAAAAAATTAAAATACATGTTTAAAACTCCCCACATTTTCTTGCTTCAAAACTTTCTAATTTCCAAGTTGCTAATTATTAAAAATACTAGAAAAATGATTTAACTAATCATCATGAAAATTTAAAAATTTTTGGCCAAAAAATGATCTTTAAAAGGCTTTAAATTCACAACTTCTGGTTCCGAAGTCCAGTTTGTTTTGAGAGCTGTCACTGATGTTAAAACAGCTGTAACTTTTCTTTAAAATGCCATAGAGACAAAACAAAAACAGATTTAGAAGCCTAGAAGTTGAAATTTTACAACAGTGAAATAAAAAAAAATATGATTATTGGCAAAATATGTTTTCAACTTAGACGGATACCTTATGTAAAACTAAGCACGATTTTCATACTTAATTTGTGCCTTTATTCATGCTAGATTTGCTTCTACCTTTTACTTAGATATCTTATAAGTTGGTACCAATTTTAAAAATCATTGAGTAGCAGCTTGGCATTTCTTATTCATAAAATTTAAGTTGCTTTCAAAAGCAATGTGTGTTAAATGTATTGTATGTAAAATTGCTCAAACAAATATATTTATATTAATATTTTATTAGATACGTATTTGTGTATATAGAAGAATCAGTATAATGTAAATGTTGTCTTTTCCAAATATTATCAATGGACTATTTTTATGTAATCTAAATATATTACTTTTTATATATAGTTTAGAATTTAAATTACTATTTGCAAATGTGATGTTTGGGGTTTCAAATCATTAGTCATGAAAGAGAATGCAGACTTGATGAATGCTATTTAGCTGAATGCATTTGTATAAAAGGATCATGTTGAAGTCAATCACTACATTATCCTTTCTATTTAGATATTTTATCTATAGCTATCTTGAGTAACAGACTTGATGAATGCTATTTAACTGAATGTATTTGTATAAAGGGATCATATTGAAATTAATCACTACATTATCCTTTCTATTTAGATATTTTATCTATAGCTATCTTGAATAAAAGTAAAAGACTTGGTGAATGCTATTTAATCGAATGCATTTGTATAAAGGGATCATATTGAAATTAATCACTACATTATCCTTTCTATTTAGATATTTTATCTATAGCTATCTTGAATAAAAGTAAAAGACTTGGTGAATGCTATTTAATTGAATGCATTTGTATAAAAGGATCATATTGAAATTAATCACTACATTATCCTTTCTATTTAGATATTTTATCTATAGCTATCTTGAGTAAAAGTAAAAGACTTGATGAATGCTATTTAGCTGAATGCATTTGTATAAAAGGATCATGTTGAAGTCAATCACTACATTATCCTTTCTATTTAGATATTTTATCTATAGCTATCTTGAGTAACAGACTTGATGAATGCTATTTAACTGAATGTATTTGTATAAAGGGATCATATTGAAATTAATCACTACATTATCCTTTCTATTTAGATATTTTATCTATAGCTATCTTGAGTAAAAGTAAAAGACTTGATGAATGCTATTTAATTGAATGCATTTGTATAAAAGGATCATATTGAAATTAATCACTACATTATCCTTTCTATTTAGATATTTTATCTATAGCTATCTTGAGTAAAAGTAAAAGACTTGATGAATGCTATTTAATTGAATGCATTTATATAAAAGGATCATATTGAAATTAATCACTACATTATCCTTTCTATTTAGATATTTTATCTATAGCTATCTTGAGTAAAAGTAAAGGACTTGATGAATGCTATTTAATTGAATGCATTTGTATAAAAAAAATCATATTGAAATTAATCACTACATTATCCTTTCTACTTAGATAATTTATCTATAGCTATCTTGAGTTATATTTTATTTATTACTTCTTAAGTTAGTTTCTAATTTATAAACTAATTAACATATTTGCTAACACTGTCATGCTGGTGCATCTGAATAAGGCATATTTGAAATGCTCTGGTATGTGAATTGACAATTAAAAGTTGCAATGCTTTATATTTAGTGGGACTTTAAAAGTTGAATAGGTTGTTTAAACATTAGTAAAACATTACTATTATATATATATGTATCGACCCTAGCCGTCACATCAACTATCCCACGGAATGTAGTTGTCCAATGTAGTCCGCTATGAAACAGGCGGAGAGTGGCATGCAGAGGCACCAACAGCTTCGACTAACTTCATTTATTCCTGTTTCACATGATTACAATGAAAACACATATCAATGGACAACAACCAGAATCACGAACAACAATAAATAGCCAGAATCACAATGAACAGCCCCTCGAACCTTGGTGCTCGCCTATTTAAAAACATTTCAAAACCGGAATTGACATCATGATTGATGTCAAGAGACAGCCAATCATGCCGCATAGAAAGTTCTCGCGAATTCTAAAAACCCATTCCACTGACAGAGTGCCGTGTGCAAATCCCAAAACCAGAAAAATGCCGCCATTTTAAAAGAATTGACATATAGAATTTTGAAATCAAAACTGAAATATTTTAAGCAATGTGCCCCATTATTAGATATATATATATATATATATATATATATATATATATATATATATGTATATATATGTGTGTATATATATATATATATATATATATATATATACAGAGCTGGGGCTAGTAGGTGTGTAATGCATACATGTACATAAGCTGCCAAATTTCTATGATCCTCAAAAGAATATCTAGTATGTATACACATTGATAGAAAATGGCCAAATATTTTCTTCAAAGCAGGAATAGGAGAGCCAAATACTACTTTACATGCAGGCAGCTAATAGCTCAACAGTTCATGTGTATATGTATTTATATGTATGTATGCATATATATATGCATGTTTTTCAAATTTTATGATTGAATTTTTTTTTATGTGCATTTTAAAAAAGAAACATTTTAAATCATTAAAACACTATTTTATAAACCAGTTTCTAAAGATGAAAATATCTCATTTTCCTTGGTAGCATTTAAAATTTACAACTAGAAATAATTTTAAATTAAAACTATTAAAACATGTATTTAAAAACTAATAAGAGACATTTGAAATAAGTATATTAAAAGTATTACTGAATTATGATTAGCTGTATTGAGAAAAATAGTATTTGATTTCTTTTTGAAATATGATAAACTACTATCATATGAGAAATTTAAAAAGTAAATCATCAAAGTAATATTTTTTTCTTCTCTGATCATCTTGAAGGTAAGTTAGTAAAATAAAATTTACATTGTAAAGAAGCTGTTTATTTAACTTTATTGCTTTAAACTATTTTTTGTTGTTCATTTATTTATGTACAAATATATATGTTTATGTATGTATATAAGTTTGTATATGATACTAATACATATATATGCATGCATATATATTTGCACATTTATGTATAACTGTATGCATGCATTCATACATATAGTCACTCTCAAAAATATGAGCTTTAATTTCATATCAGTAATTAGAGTTGAGTTGTCTGGGTTACCTTAAAGTATTGCAACAATCGCATAATATGATCACATGCAACTTTAATTATATTCATTTTATGTTTTATTTTTGAATAAGTTATAAGGAAACAAAAGATCTTGGTTGATTATGTTTGATATATATCCATTTTGAATAATTGTTTTTAGTCCTAAATCAATGATAATTTTTTTTATTTCTGTTATGTATTAAAAGCAGATTATTTACTTTTATTATAGCTCCCAAGAAAGAGTTTTTTAGTGATTTTTGTCATAGGAAGTTTTATTTCCATTTAGTTTATATTTGTTTAGTTTGTATAAACTTCTTTGAAATATTCTTTTAACTAGTCAGTAACATAAATTGCAATTATATATCAATAATTCAAATTAGATTATAATTATATATGTATATATAGTCAAACCCACTATGATGGAGTTCAAGGGACCCAAATTTTTCTTTTTTTATATCATAACTGTTGCAAAAATGTTATATTTCTCTAAATCTAACTGGTTTGACTGCATATTTATATATATAGATATGTATATGCATGTGTTGTGTGTTTGATACTTTAAGGAACATATGTTACATTGAGTGAATTTTTATTCCATTTTTTACTTTAGTTATTTTTATTTTATTAAATATATAAACAGATTTGTTGATTATGATATCTATATATATTATTTGTTATGATTATTTATATAACTGATTTTATTTTTAGATTGTATTTGTTCTTTGTTACAAGTTTTATGATATTATATACTGTATGTTACAGTTAATGTATTTTAATTAATTACTGTATGATGCATGCAGCCTGATGATTATACCTTGATTACTTATGATTATACCTTGTAAAGTAAATAGAGAATTTTTTTCTTGTTTTTGCACTTTCTAATTGCACAGTGTATGAAGGATAGATTTGTAAACTTCCTTTGCATTTATTTTTCATGTGTTGAATTTTCTATTATTATACAGATTGCAGACTTGAAGTGTCCAAAACTTATTTGGATATTTGTCTCGATATTCAGGAAAACCTTTTATGATGTCTCCCCACTATATTTATTTTCACTGCTCTAGCTGTTTGCAATTTTGAGCTTAAATTGCAACTAGTTATATAGAGTTATTATGCTTTTGAGTTTTTTAAAAAGTAGATCTAGTAAGATCTACTTTTTTAAGAAAAGTCTAGTAGATGAAGTAAATTTATTTGATGAAGAAATGTATTTGCTATCATATATAAATACAGTACTGTAAACTGAAGTAAAAAGTAGCTATATGTCTCAATTTCAGATAATGTATCTGTTGAAAAGGAAAATTTTGCCTAGAGCTTAAAAAATAATAAAATATCAATTCAGATGAAAAAAGTTATAATTACTAACAGGTTCTGGAAAATATCAGAGATTGCTCATAAAATTGTGAGCTGCCTTCACCAAAGAGGAAAAATTGTTCAAAGAAAACAAAATTCTTCAAGCTGTTTTATAATTACCCTGAAAAAGAGATAATAGAATAATTAAAAGGATTTATTGCTAATTATTATCCCAAGAAAATGCCAAAAAACTTAAAGCTATTTTTTAACTGTCTTGAAAGTGCTAGGCATTAATTGGTTAATTGTAAAGGATGTATTATTTATGTTTTCAGTAAACTATTACCTCTACACTTACATTAGATGCTCCTATTATTATTTACAGTTCAGGAGCACTTACTTTTATAGCATCCACTACTACAAAGTTATTTTTAATTATGAGAGCACCATATACAGTAAAACCTGTTTAAGAAGTTCTCGCTTAAGAAGTTTATATTTTCGGTACCCATTTTTCTTCGTATTCATACAATGTTAAAATAATAACCCATTTCTAAAATTTCATTCCAAACTCTTTCCCGCTTAAAAAGTTTTCTGTCAATTTTAAGTTTACTTACAGAAAGCGTTTATAGCTGCCTTTCGATTACTGTTTTTTTTTCTCCTCTTTCTCTTTGTTTGTAAAGATCAATATTTATGGCAGATAAAGATTTTTGTCATTTTTATTTAAAATGTAACTGAAGAAGTTTTTAAAAACTTAAGACAGCTGGACTGTTATCAATTACAAATTGCCGATAAGAAACAAAAACAAAAAACTATAACCGATTTTTACTGTAAAATCAATTTCAGTGGTGTTTAAAGCAAGATTTCTTCACTGAATTAAAGATATTCTATGGTAATTATGTTGTTTTCCTTTATTAGCTGATTTTTTAAGTATGCAAAAAATATAAATTTTTGAGAAAACCAAACTTATTGTTTATATATTATTTTATAAAGAAAAAAAATCTCTCCTCATTATCTATGTAATTATTTTGTTTTTAAAAAAATTAATTTTGTTTAAGAAGTTTTCGCTTTCTATTCTCTTAGAAAACTTCTTAAGTGGGTTTTACTGTATATATATTTATATTTATATATACAAATATATATATATATATATATATATATATATGTGTGTATATATATATACACATACATACGCATAAATAATGCTTATTGCCTGATTTCCCATTTAAGAAGTTTTAATGAGTTAGGCCCTTGGAAAACTTCTTAAGCAGGTTTCACTGTAGGTGGCTAACATTACTCTCTGGGACAACACCAACAAAGTGGGACCTTTTAATTTAAAAGCAGGGACCAAGCAGTGATATAGGGAACTTGGAGGACATTACAAACATTAACCTATTTTACATCTCTTGTCACCATTAATGATTAAGGTAGATCTTTGGCTAGCTCGAGCCTTGAACTCACAACTCTCTAGTTAAAGATTGATGCCTTTGCCAACTAAGCTATTACAGCTCATAGATGTTCCCTTATTACTTTTAAAACACATTACACCTCTCTAAATGGCTTTAGTGCTCTCTGATGGGCAGTGCGACTCATTTGAGAAATCTATGGTGTATATCTATCACTTTTAGCCTACTGAACAATATCAAGTTCCGTTAGTTGTTTCATTGAACTAACCCTCTTTAAAGTTTACTTTATATCTGTCGCATTTAAAATTAACAAAAAGTTTAGCATTTTTACTTTTTAACAGAAAATTTGTACATAATTATATTTGTATAGGTACCAATTATATTAAAATAGAGAAAAAATATCTTTATTATAAAATCATATATTGATATTCATCGGCAAAATATATTTTAAAAGATATGTATGTGATATATTTTTAATGAGAGCTGGTTTTAAAAACTGAAAGAGTTTACAGCAAATACTTGTTTATACAGTCAGTATCGGTTATATGGTCACCCACTTATAAGGCCACCCTGCTTGTATGGTCAGTTTTCCAAAGTCCTGTCTAACTTAATAGGAAACATGTGTTAAAGAGCACCGCTTATATGGTCAGTTTCATGTTTTCGACGAGTTTCCTTTTTTTTTTTCTTTTCATTTTTTTAAGAAGTCAGTGCGAAATCAGATAGGACCTGATTTCAAGCCTTTATTTCCCTCCCTTTCCCCCTTTCTTGTTTGTGCATACATCACCTCTCTCAGTTCTCTTGCCCCCTGACAAGAGGCAGACATCTGTCCGTTTATTGGTTGAAGTTATCTCTCCCTGCCTAAGTTGAAATTGAGACGAAACAAGTAAAGGAAAATTTGGATTTGGATCATACGTCAAGAATAAGAAAGTTCATGTTTTAATTATGGCTCCGAAAAGAAAGAATTTATCATTTGCTGCCAAAAATGAATTGATTGAAAATTTTAAAAATATCTAATCTTTTAAAGGCTACTTTCGCCAAAGCAAATTCGATTACCTGGATGACATTAAACAACATTTTAGCTGCCAAACTTTGGTCCTCAAGTGTTGAAATCGGTGATCAAGAAAGAAAACATCAGAGCTTGTCACTTTATTTGAATGTGGATAAGGCTCTTCTGTTATGGATTAAAAATGCACAGTATATGCACAATAAAGAATAGGATTGTTTATAGTGTTTATCTTTATAATAAAAAATTGGAATACCATAGCTCATATTGACTGGTAAGCCATTAGATTAAAATTTTGTTTTCTCAATTCCTAACATACTATGTATATACATATATATCGGTTGAAGACATTAAGCCATAATAAATGTGATATGTTGAAAGTGGAGTTATTGAAGTAGTATTAAAATTGTCTATGATTTTTAAAAAACAATACAGATTCCAAAATTTATTTAGTTGGTTTATAATATATTTTTATATACATTTTATTTTTTATGGCTTACAGTTTTTTATAATATTTTTTTATACATATTAAATTTTATAATCCTCATACACATGATTAATAATTTTTGATAATAAAAGTTGCATTTAAAATTTTAACAGTATTAGAGATTTGAAAAAGACATAAATTAATAGCTGTTAATAAACAGTTAAAAATATTTTATATATAAATTGTCCATCACTAGCTACTAATTTTTTAAGTACTATTTTATTTAAAATAAATTGAATACACTATAAATATATTTAGAATCAGTTTGTCTTTTTACCATAATATCCATTTGTTAAATAAAATATTTATTAAAGATTAGTTATTATTTATATAATTCCTTAAATGAAAAAGGGAAATACGGAATATTTTTGCTGTATAAACCTGTCAACTTGTTAACTCAGGTCTTGCATTGGAGTGTGCGCTAAAATTGTAAGACTTCGAGCAATGAATACTGAAATAGATTGCTTTATTTCCAAATATAAGAAATAAATTACTAAATACATGTAAATACAGGAAAGTTTTTTGTAGAAAAACATTTGAAAAGATAATAAATTTTTAAAAACAGTACTACATTTTGTATTATAAAACTGGCAGAATCATAATTGCACAGCGTGAAACATAATTTGTTTTTTAGCATAAAGAAAAAAGTTAAACCTGATTTACAAAATTATGTATACTAGTTTTGCAATCCAGTCTTTACTAATCAACGTGTGGTAAATGTGCAGTAGAACATTGATTATCCATGGTTTCTGTTAACTGAACCGATGTTTATTTCTAAGTATCTGATAGATATGTATATATATGCACATATACATATATATATATACACATATATATGTATAATAGTTATATATTATACATAATGTTATTGAATATGTAATCCAGTAGTTTTGTAAAAATATATATAAAGTATAGCTCTAAAGAAAAAATTATGTAAATATAGAGGTAAATTAAGATCAATTGGTTTCTTAAAAAAAGAAATTAACATTACAAATTAATTTTAGCTAATATAGCTTAAATGTTCCTGGATATATGTATATTTTGACTTCAGACTTAAAATCCAAAATAACAAAATCTGTTTTGTTTGTTTTTTCTGGATTTGCTATGTTGAAAAATACGTTTTGTAGTTCTGCCTCCTCTGCTCCGAAAAGCACTTAACTGTTGTAACGAAAGGTTACAGACATTTTAAAGTAATATTGTACATAACGTGCATTAAATTTAAATAATAAAATATTTTAAGATTTGTGTAATTTTTGAAAATGCATCTTTCATTATTTCAGTGAGCCCACATATTTAAATTTAAAAATGAAAAATACGTAGTTTCTTTTAACCTAGATATCCGATGTACTAGCGGTCCGAATTAACTCGGATAATCGAGGTACTTCTGTACGTGCCACAGCTTGCTAAAGGGCTAAAACAGTGAAAAATACAGGAAATCACTGGATTAGCTGTTCCAGTGCTGTCCAGCCAAGTTTGAAAACTTGCTTTTCCAAGAACCTAAACGGTCTACCAATATAACTATCCATAAAGATAAGATTTCCATTTAGGCCCGGTTTCATCAAAATCGTTTAACGGCTAACTGTGATTAACCCATGGTGCCATAGAGCGATTTCATGCAACGTCATGAACGGCTGTAATACCCTTCTCATTCATTTTTATGTCAATGACAACCAATCAGCTGCGCTTTCGCTTGAAATTAAAACCAGGATCGTCATAAGTTGAATGTGTACTGCTGCTTGAAATGGCCCTGTGGTGGTGGTGGTGGGGGGGGGACAATACTCTGTTTAAACATAGATTAATCGCGGTTAGCGTTAGACGACTTTGATAAGACCGGCCATTAAGATTGCAAATACCTTTTCAATTTAAACGTGCATTGGCACGAAATTGTACGATTTTCGAAAATGATATGTTAGCTGACTATGTTTAAGTCTGATGGTTAAAACAGCTTTTTATTTTTCAGTTCTGATAAATGTGTTCAGTAAGATATAAATGTTGTGAAATTCATATTGTAAACTTATAAATTATTATGTACTCAGGTATGTAATTTTTTTCTAATTTAGATATTAGTTTACCGTTTAGATCTGTTATTGTTCTTACATTTTGTGCTTTGTTATTTTCCATTGTTATGGCTAATGTTTTTGAATAAAGTTTAAATGCTATTCAATTTTTTCGAAGTTTTTAATTTTTGGTTTATATATTTTGATTCAAACGTAAATGTCTGAGACAGGACTTTGAAATTATGTTATCAAATTTTCTTATTTCATTGATGCTGGTTTGGTATTATCTTTTGTACCCCAATATTTGGAGAAATATCACCATACAAAGCCAAATTTTATCTTATTGACATATATGACATATATGTCAATACTAGGCCAATAATAGAGCAATTTCATGCAACGTCACGAACTACTTTAATGACCTTCCCATTCATTTGCATGTTCACAACAGCCAACCCAGCTAGCAACGTTACGTTGGGCGTTGATATGACACGTTGACCAACGGTTGGCTAATGGTGGTTTGTTTACATATTGCCAACGCAATACTACGGTGGGCCAACGGAATACCAACGTTTATATTTCTGTTTATTATTTTGCTATTGTGTATAATATAGAATGGGCATGTGCTATTACTTTGAAATAAGCTGATGTTTTTATAACATAAGTCATTTTTAAATTTTGCAATAGTTGAAAAATAGAAAATAGATATAAAAAGAATGACATAGTTTATTTTAGTTCACACCACACATTTCATATAATACTTACTCTGCGGCAATCCATTTATTCTTTTGAAATCTATATTAATTTTTTTTAATGATACAAACTGTTTCGTAAATTAGAAAAACGAAAATTTCCCTTTATGAGAGCTAAAAATAGATAATTGAAGAAAAGCACAACACAACAGAGGTTAAACAAAAAAAATATACATATTTTAGTTATTTTTCTTTTATTTACAATTTTTTTTAAAATTTAAATTCGGCCACCATATCCATCTACCAAAGTTCTCTACATTTTCTCTGGATTCACAATTTCATGGCATCTGAAACACAAATAAGTAACTCAAAAAGTATATATTATAAAATGTTTTAATGTTACCACAAACATTTCCTTTTCTCCCACAAACTTTTACCTTTTTAAAATGATTCAAAGATGATTTGAATATGTAAAAAAGTAAAGGCAAACATAATTACATCTAATAAATAAAATTAAGTTATAAAGTAAACAAGTTTCATAACTATGATAAAGTGAAATCCATAATATTTACATATCATTATACAACTTTATTATTATTATTAAGAAAAAACACAAAAAAGTAACCTAACGAGAATTTAAATCAGCATGCTTTAAAAAAAAATTGTCACCTATCTTAAATTGACTTAAAATTTGCTATTTTCTTAAATCTGTACTAAAGAAGTGTATTAAAAGGTATTAAAGACTAAAGTGTGCTAAAACACCGTGTATATACTTTTGTAAATGGTATGTTACTATTAAAAACACAAAAGAGAAACTACAGTTCAGATAGCCAAACATCGTTTCCTTCAGGAATAAATTAATAATAATGAGGGCATATCATATATATATGATAGAACACAAAAATATCAAGAGAACTTACCTTGCAAATTTGAAATCCTGCAGCGATGGCGTGTTAACCCTAAAGGTGGCGGTTGATACACAACTTTCTCTTTTGGCGGAGCTTCTGCACATGCTCGTAGATATAGGCGGTTACTTTTATATTTCTTAGCCAATGGTATGCCGATATTTGTGCAAGAGGCGTAAACAGAAAATCTCTTACGTTGGCCCAACGGTTTGCCATCGTTTCAGAATTACCGATGGCCAACCAAACATTTTGCCAACTAATTACCATCACTTCATTTCCCCTTTTCAACGTTTACCCAACCAAAGACCAACAGCCAACTTATTGCCAACGAAAATCCAACGTTTCCGTGCTAGCTGGGAATAGGCAAACAATAAGCTGCCCTTCCGTTTGAAACAAGAGTCAGAATTGTTATAAGTTGAGATGTACCCTGCTACGTGAAATCGCCTTATACTTCCGATATACTCGGAAATTTTCCGATTTTTCCATGTGTTTCCACTATTTCGATCGGAAAATTAATTCTTCCGATTTTTAGCGATATAGTCTAAATTCCCTATAAATTCCCTTTCTCGTTTTGTTCTCCCCTCTGTCGATAATTCTGTATTCCAGCAAGAAGTAAAATTCGTATATTCAGCCAAATAAAAAAAAATTAGAACTGATTTTAGACCTCTGTCTAATAAAACATTAGAACAGTTATTAATTAGGAAATTGAGTAAAAGTTTGACATGTTTTGAAAGAGTTTAACAAACAATTTTTGAAAATACAGTAGTACCCCGATTATCCGAAGCAATTGGGATTGAATCTGCTTCGGATAATCAAAAATTTCGGATAATCGAGAATTCATCAATAATCATCTAGTTTAATAAGCAGTATCGTCATTGGTGAAATAGCATTGGATTGTTCCGGTACTCGGCAGTATGACTTTCCAAATTTCGAAATTGGGTGTGTCTTTGTTTAGAACAGGGATGTTTGAAAGTATGGAAGAGTACACTCAAACTGAGGTTTGTGCTTACGAGAATGAATTTTAAAAAAGGGAATTCCAAAATATTTATTTGCACTCGTAGTTTGGAAAGGACGGCTAGCATACAAAAGGAATGTGGGGGAAAAGAAAACTTTAAAAATGCATGTTTGTAAAGAGAAAAGTTTGGATGATAGAAAGTGAAGAAGAAACCGGCTTCGGTTAACGGAGAGTTTCGGTTAATCGGAGTTTGAATAATCGAGGTTCTACTGAAGCCAAATCTTGCAGAACAACATTTGACAATGCTAAAGTCTGATATGTTTGTTTTATATATTCGATAAACAGTATTACAATTTTTCACCTTTTTAATTATGTTTTATATATACACTAAAAAATGTTATTTCAATAAACAACAAATTTGTTTTTTTACTTTTAGAACATTTGTAATTTTTTTTTTTTTTACTTTTGGAGCATTTGTGAATACTAAATTAATATATCTTTCATAGATTTGCCATTTTTTTCTATTTAACCTTTTTAAAATTTACATTTTTCTCTATATTAAAAAATGTCGTTACTGCGATAAACTAGATATTTTCTTTTAGAAGTTGGCACCTATATATTGACATTCCTGACATGGAACAAGAGGATTATATGGGCATAGCCCTTCAATCCCGAGATATCTTCCAGTGAGTATAAATAGCTCATTGCTATTCATGCATTTGCTACCTGCGCATCAGTCATAGGGGCTCCATATTACACGAAATGCTTACTAAGGCAGCCCCGTGAAGGAAACAGGATTCAAAAGACGGCAACTCGACCCCGTCCAGGGCCGTAACTAAGGCTTGGCAAAGGGGACATTTGCCATTGGGTCCTAGTTAATATGGGGTCTGAAAGAGGACGATTTGCTCCGAGTAGTAATAAGGAAAAGTTGAAAAATAATTTTTTTTAATTATAAAATCCAATCTGCTTAAGTTTTTTTCTAAATTTTTCTTATTTTTTAAATGCTCCTAGAAACTAAACTTGTTATAGATTTTTACGAAATATATACCAAACACACCTAATATGCTTTAATATAAATCCGGATATTCGTTTAGAATTTTGAATTTATTAAAGTTATTAAAACAAAATTTAAATTTAGAAATTCACCAATTTTTTTATGAGAATTCAACGTACAAATAAAAGATATTTCCTTCAAATAAACTATTCAGTTTATCAGGAAAATAGTACTCCCAAAGGTTTAAAATATTTTTAAGTATTAATGAGGTAAAAAAATGAAAAATTAATATACTAGGAACATTTTAACAGGCGCCTGGAACCTGGTATTCCACTCGGCCTGTGATTTTCTGGTAAGTACATTGGCAGCGATTTCTAAAATTGGCGAAATATCTTGGCAATGCTTTCCACGATTGGCTTCTTAAACATTGATTTAAATTGGCTTCTTATCTATTTATTTCTCTTTACTTCTCCATTATTTATTCCTTTATTTAGAAGAATTTGGAACGTACAAAAAGTGGAAATTAAAAGTTCTAATTGTAAATACTGTAGCTCTGTGTTTTCTCAGAAAAAGTATTTAACAAAGCATATAAAAGTTTCTCATTTCGGTAAACTATAATTAATTTAATGTGTAACTTAACTTTAATTAAATACCAGTAAGCTTTTAATTAAATATATAATCGCCCCCCTTCCTTTGAAAAAAAATTCTATGTACAATCCTGTCTCTTTCTGATTGTTTAAATAATATACAAATTCTCGGGAAGCATCGCCAAGATATTTCGCCAATTTTTGAAATCGCTGCCAGTGTACTTACCAGCCAATCACAGTCCGAGTGGAATACCAGGTTCTAGGCGCCTGTAACATTTTACTTTTCTATTGGTTGGGATAAGTCCGAAGTTTCTTTCTAGTTCAAACCGGTCCTGTTCTGTTATGTTCTTGACGATGACTCACGGAAAGAGGCAAAAAAAGCTGAACCGAATGTAACTTATTGTTACAGATCCCAAGTAAGGTTTTATCTAACATTACACCTAAGTCTCCAAAGGCTTCGGTAAGTTTTATCTTCCGTTTTAAAAATAACTGGGATTTATTACCAGCATAGGTGAAAGTGAAAAGATCCTGCTTTGGTTATTTGGTCCTGCTTTGATCCTGCATTGCTTTGGTTTTATTGTAGATTCATTTTTCGGGCTTATTGCGCCGTTGAGCTAAAAGTCTAGAATATACAAAAAAGCAGGTACTTAAGGAAAGTATGTACTGTGTATCTTACCAACAGTACAGAGACGATAAGATGTGCTCCTCTTATTTCAAAATAAAATGACATTTCAGGTAAACTAGCTGCTTCGCACCTAGCCTTCGGTATGGGTAATAAATGTTCCCATGTAAAGTTTTAGAGCCATTATTTTAGGCATTCGTATTCATAAAAATCTTAAACCTCGTACGCAAGATTGTTCACGAAAATGTGTTTATTAATAATGGATAATCACAGTTATAACTACGTGTTATAATTGCGTGATCATAACATAATTCTTCCAACTTCGATGTTCGTCACTACTTTAATTCCGAAATCAGAAGTAATATTTTAGATTTGAGAGGTTACATTAAATGACTAAGAAACTTCATCTCACTAGATGACTAAATCAGTTAAGCGATATTAACACACACAAAAATTATTTTATATAACGAAAAACATTTAAGAAATATATTCACGATCGAACGACGATCGTACAACCGAAAACGTAAGTCCTCTTTCATTCCAGGCTCACTGCGCCATCTGTCGACCGTCAGGGAAAGCACCTCAGTACCCCCTTCCCAGTGATAACGATGAGAGATTCTAAATAAAACTGGTATGAAAACATTAAAAAAAATTATTAGTGGACGTAGTCTTTTAGGTGCTCTGGGAAACGAACAGTTCGTCCAGCACGAGTGCTACGTCGGTGAATCACACTAGAGGGGTTGTCGTAGGTTGTAGGCACAGGTTCGTAAGGTTCACAGTTCACGAAGTATGCTGGTTTTAATCGGTCCAGTGAAATTGTAACAGTCTTTCCACGTATTTGAAGTTTAAAAAACTTGTCTGCTCTGTCCACAACAGGAAAAGGTCCATCGTATGGTGGTTGCAGGCTTTTCGCAGTCCATCCTTTCGGACAAACACATGGGTGCAAGTCTTAAAATCTTGCGAAACAAAAGTTTTTACAGCATGATGCGACTCAATTGGCATAGGCTAAAATTCTGCTAAAACTTCTCATAGGTGTTGGATGATTTGTTCAGGGTCTTTTATTGAATTTTCGTGACTGAAAAAGTCTCCTGGCAGTTTTAAAGTTGTGCCAAAAACCATTTCAGCTGGAGAAGTCTGGAGATCGGTTTTTAAGGCAGCTCTGAATCCGAGAAGTTATTTCAAAATAAAATGACATTTCAGGTAAACTAGCTGCTTCGCACCTAGCCTTCGGTATGGGTAATAAATGTTCCCATGTAAAGTTTTAGAGCCATTATTTTAGGCATTCGTATTCATAAAAATCTTAAACCTCGTACGCAAGATTGTTCACGAAAATGTGTTTATTAATAATGGATAATCACAGTTATAACTACGTGTTATAATTGCGTGATCATAACATAATTCTTCCAACTTCGATGTTCGTCACTACTTTAATTCCGAAATCAGAAGTAATATTTTAGATTTGAGAAGTTACATTATATCACTAAGAAACTTCATCTCACTAGATGACTAAATCAGTTAAGCGATATTGACACACACAAAAATTATTTTATATAACGAAAAACATTTAAGAAATATATTCACGATCGAACGACGATCGTACAACCGAAAACGTAAGTCCTCTTTCATTCCAGGCTCACTGCGCCATCTGTCGTCCGTCAGGGAAAGCACCTCAGTACCCCCTTCCCAGTGATAACGATGAGAGATTCTAAATAAAACTGAAATGAAAACATTAAAAAAAATTATTAGTGGACGTAGTCTTTTAGGTGCTTTGGGAAACGAACAGTTCGTCCAGCACGAGTGCTACGTTGGTGAATCACACTAGAGGGGTTGTCGTAGGTTGTAGGCACAGGTTCGTAAGGTTCACAGTTCACGAAGTATGCTGGTTTTAATCGGTCCAGTGAAATTGTAACAGTCTTTCCACGTATTTGAAGTTTAAAAAACTTGTCTGCTCTGTCCACAACAGGAAAAGGTCCATCGTATGGTGGTTGCAGGCTTTTTCGCAGTCCATCCTTTCGGACAAACACATGGGTGCAAGTCTTAAAATCTTGCGAAACAAAAGTTTTTACAGCATGATGCGACTTAGTTGGCGTAGGCTGAAATTCTGCGAAAACTTCTCGTAGGCGTTGGATGATTTGTTCAGGGTCTTTTATTGAATTTTCGTGACCGAAAAAGTCTCCTGGCAGTTTTAAAGTTGTGCCAAAAACCATTTCAGCTGGAGAAGTCTGGAGATCGGTTTTTAAGGCAGCTCTGAATCCGAGAAGTATCAGAGGGAGAACTTCAGTCCAACGTTCAGTTCGCTTTGCTTTCAGCGCGCATTTTAAAGGTCGATGCCAGTTCTCAATGAGGAATTTGCACATGTGGGGGATTCGAACAACTTAGTGTTTTTCTGATAATTTCAGACTCGTAGATTCCAAAAATGTTCTCAAAAATGTAAAAAACTGGGTCCATCATTTAAAAAATTAATTTTAAAGTTAAGCGAAAATCACGTGACATCAAAAAGCTCCGTGATTGGTTGTGATGTCATCGTTCATGCAGACCAATATTTTTATATTGCTTTTAAGCACGCACTATTTTCCGATTTTGTTTTTGCAAGTTCCTGAAATTTTCTAGCTATCAAAATTTATTTTTATTTAAACCTGAAGGTTTATTTTATCGATCTAGATAGCTTAGTTATCTCAATTTGTCATAAATATCTCTTCTACCTGGATTTACCAAAGGATAGTCAGACAACCTCCCGAAAATTGACAGCATGTCAATATTTTCGTTCTTGGGGGGGGGGGGGAAAACTGATTTTATGGGAGCAGAAATACGCGGAATTAAAACCCAACGGAATGTAAAATCAGTTATATATTTATCCAATTTTACTTAACATGTATTAATATTTTATTCATGCACAGCGTCTATTTGTAGATATAGACAAGTCAAATAAATATATATATATATATCATATACACACATTTGTAGTAGCATCGCTTTTTATAAATAATGATAGATGTAATATATTAAAATAAAAATTAGAGAAGGTATTTATTGTGAGACCGGGACCATTAGCCTTCGTGTCAAAGATCCTTAATAATGTGTACTGTTAAAATAAAACGAAATAAATCTACCAAAAATTATTAAAAATATATAAAAATGTCAGAAAAAAGTTTTTAAATGTTTAAAATTGGCCATACATCACTTTTCGTACGTTAAATTATTTTTATTATTCCATGTGTCACATCCTCTCACATCCTCCGTACTGTTTTGGTTTTCTGCTCTCCTGTTGAGGGTGGAGCCTAATATTTAAATCTACGCATCGTTTTCTTACTCCAACAAATACTTTATTTTGCCTTTCACCAATGTGGGCGTGTTGCATGGTGGTTAAATACGCCTTCTTTATAGTATCATCGTTCTCCTCGGGTGCTCGGTTCTATACCCGACGATGCAAAAATTCGGAACTTAATTTAAATTGTTAAAAGTTGTTTTTTATGTTTATTTATTATTCTTTAGTCCTTTTTCGGATTTTTAATGCAATTTAATTATTTTTAAAACATTTATTTTTTGCTTTTTCAAAATTTTCAATTTTTTCGATTTTGACATTTTAATTCATTATTTTTTGTTTATTTTGTACGGATGTCATGGCCGCAAAAATATTTTATGTTTTTCTATCCCTAAACTTTCAACTCTCGAGTTATTGTGCTATGAACTCACGAATCCACCCTTCTATTTCTTTGCTCTTTTATGTGTTTATTTTTCGCTCGTTGTCATTTTTGTGCTTACTGACAGAAGCCTCTGGATTGAAAGCCTTTAGCCTTCGTGTTGCAAAAAGTAGATCGTAGCGCTCCAAAACCAAACTAATTCTTAAAAATTTTAAATTTGATGAAAAGAAATTTAAAATCTTTAAAAGGCTTTACTTAATTATTTATGCTTTTTTAAATAGCAATACAATTTTATTGTCTTTAATGTTAATGTTAAATTAAAAAATGTATAAAGTTTCTGAAATTAAATTTAATTTTTAAAGTAATATCATTATAAGTATTTTAAAAATATTATATACTTTTTTCAAATTAGTCACCAATTTAATCGAAAAATATCACTGTGAATTGATTCAATTAAGAAAGTATGCATCTTTGAAGAAAATATTTATAATATCTTAAAAATACAAAACTTTCCCTTCCCCCGAGTTATTTATTAGATAATTATATGCTTTAGATATTTATATGTTTTACGATATTTATATGCTTTATCAAACATTTAATGTAGTTGAACTCTGTGATAATACTCGAAAATGAGCAGTTTTAAAAGTTAAATAGCACTGGTTAATCAACAGTTCTTTTAAAGGTATATATGTATTTTTATATACTTTACTTTTTCTAAACTAGTAATATTTAAACAAAAGCAAGCATTTATTTATCTAAAAATGGTCTTCCCAAACCCATAGAGATGATTTATATGATAATTTGGGGTTTAATTTCTCATCCCTTTTCATCGCAGTTGTCCAGATTTTACGTGTATGTGGATCTTTGGAAACGCTGAAAAATATCTTCTCATTGCAATTACTTGCTGTATTTTGACAGAGTGGCACAATACAATATTTATACTATGATTTTTTAATGCCAGACATAGTAAAAAAATTTCTATTATATGCTATACTTTACACAGAAACAAATTTAAAAGTCGCCTTTTAACATGTAAACAGCATAGGCGGTCGGTGTCTACATGAACGATGACGTCACAAACTCGGCGGAGAAAAAGTATCGTTTTTGAGAGACGTTAAAGAGTCCGCTATAAAACCCATCAGAAATCACTCATTAGGCCCCCAAATGAAAGAAAAATAGCTACTGTCCTGCTTACTTTTTTGTCTTCTATCGTTTAAAATCAAAATTAGAAAATGTGAAAATTCCTCATTATGCCATTGCTTTGCGGGTGATAAGGTGACGATCTGAATTTTTCTGCTCCTAAAAGTGTAGGTAATTGTCGGAACAACTCAGCTTCGAATTATCTGCCTTGGTCTGTAGTTATTTTTGCCGGACATCCAAATCGAACTATCCATTCGGCAAGGAGAGTATAAGCGACGGCTTGTGCTGTTATCTCGCTCAGCGGATACTCTTCTGGCCATCGGGTTACTCTATCGATTACTGTTAGGCAGTAATTCTTACCCTTGGATTCCGGAAAAGGCCCTATAATATCCAAATGTATGTGTTTGAATCTATCGGTTGGTATATCAAAATGTCCTATTTCAGTTCGAGTATGTTTGTGAATTTTCGATCGTTGGCAATCAATGCATTCGCGCGTCCATTTTTGACAATCTTTTGCCATCAACGGCCATACAAAACGTTTTCGAACAAGGTTTAGGGTTCCTTCAATACCAGGATGAGCAAGTTGGTGTATATTAAGCACCGCTTGTTTACGAAAGTCTGGAGTCAAATATGGTCGCGCTTTACCAGTGGATATGTCACAATAAATTTTATTTGCTTCGTCATCTATCGTAATTAATTTCAGGTCTAAACTGGAATTTTCACTCTTAAGCCAATTTTGTAACTCGGGATAGCATAATTGATTTTGGCTTAACTGTGTATAATCTATTACATTAGGCATATGAATTTCACTTATTCGTGATAAAGCGTCCGCAGCGTCGTTTTTGATTCCATTAAGGAAATGTATGTCCGTGGTAAATTCGGATATAAACGATAACCATCTAATCTGCCTGTTGGTATAATTATCGGTTCGTTTTTTGAATGCGTAAACAATCGGTTTGTGATCTGTGAAAATAGTGCATTCGCGTGCTTCCAAGAAATGCCTAAAATGTTTAACAGCTTCATAAATTGCTAAGAGCTCACGATCAAAACTCGAATATTTCGATTGAGTTGTGTTCAATCTTTTGGGAGAAAATGCAAGTGGCTTAAGGCCTTCTTCAGTTTTTAAGCTTAAAGTGGCACCTACAGCGAATTCACTAGCATCAGAATGTAGTGCTAGTTGACCATCTGTCGTCCGTCAGGGAAAGCACCTCACTACGTATATGATCTATGTTGCCCTTAAATTGCTGTGTTATGATGCCAAATTCCACAGCCTTCTCTATTAATTGATGCAACAGTGTGTTATATTTGTCACCGATAGATTCATATATGTAGATATGCATAGCGTACTAACATTCTCAAAAATTTTATTTAAAAAATAGTTATGTAACCTGGTGTCCCATAGATTATCTCTAATATTGCGTTATTTTAGCGGTAGGTCAGTTGACACGTTCCCAACATTATCTACGAAACCTAAAGGGGTCAAATGATGATCGCTAAATTAAATAGTAAATATTTTGGGAATGTATGAAGCTTTAAATTTAAAATTTTAATCAAAATTTTTAGCCTATTTTTGAATTGTCTATTATTTCTACTTTTCAGGAAGCCCCCGCCAACTTCGGGATACTTCAGTTACTTGGGTGTTGGACCCAAGGTGCGGAAAGAAAGCTTAACCCTCTGGCTGCGTATTTATTTTATCAAAATAGGTTCAAAAATTGCGTAATTTTTTTATTACATATTTCAAATCAATATACATTTTAGAGTTAAAATATACAAAAAATTTTTTGTAAAAGAGATTTTTTTTAATATAGAATTAGATCCTAAAAAAAGGTGTTCAGAAGAATGAAATTGTAGAGTAAGGATATACAAGCTAAATTTTGAAAATTAATCTTGGTTAAATTATCATTTATTTTATAAAATACAAAAGTAAAAGTATATACTAATTAAAAAAGGCAAAAGACTTACAAAACATTTATTAGAAATGAAGTTTTGTATGATAAATTTCGAAACAAGGCTCGATGCAAAGTACTACCCCGCAATCCTTGCACCAAATTCGCGTTTTTTTTTTTTTTCGAATTTTTCGTTCCACCTTCAGTTTTTTTAAAAACAGACAGCACGCTATCTACGAGGCTCTTTCTTGGCGCGATTTGGGTGTATATGGCTCGCAAAGTGTCGAGCAGTTAGTCTCCTGGGTTTATTACTCTCATGTACTGTTGGTCTCTTTTACTATTATTTGCAACATAACCTCGTCAAAATAAAGTTCAAAATAATCCTAAACAGTTGCATTATTTGCCATAGTGGAATTTAGTCCGGGATTTCCAAGGAAAGGAAATGAGGCAGGAGATGGTGGAATATTTTGCATATCAATTTTGCACCACTGTCAAACATTTTAAATAGAAAATAAATTTTCAAATTCATTACTATCCGCAGAGGAATCCGAGAAATTCTCATCAGTTTCGCTATAACTATCTTCAATATACTTGAAATAAGAATCAGAAGTGTTATCAGTGACGGAAATATCGTCAGGAGTATAGTTTATATCACTCGCGAAACGCTTCCTGACAGACATCTTTCAGCTATGAACAGCGCTCTCAAAATGCTACAAAAAATTCTTCTATATTTCGCAGAAATGTGGACAATTAAAGCCATCTGCTAGTTTAAAGATAAATAAACAATTAAAAATCACAGTAAAGTCAAAATGAAAGAATAAACGGGGAAAGAGCGGGTTGCACAGTTAAATAGACGGCTAAAATGCATGCCCGAGGAAATTACGGGTTGCGCAAATTTTGCTACATCTATGCTGTCCGTGGAAATCGCGGGATGCGCAGCGAGAGGGTTAAGCAAGAAACCACACTGAATACATATTTTATATTTTCTTGCTGAAAAATGTTATCAGAAACTTCCGCTTTCGTCTGCTTTCTTATATAAAACTATACGGCATACAACAGAAATAGTTAATATTACAACAGTTCATTTAGCTTATTTATTCTTCGTTTTCCTGCTACAAGTTCTGCAATGAGTAAAAGCAAAGCTGCAATGTATGATGACAAGAGAAACAGGAGAGGTCCTGCAAAATCTCTCACGGTTAATTTTCGTTCACTGTCGCTGTTTAGGGTAGTGGAGTTTAACCTTTTTCCCAGCCTTTTGAGAAATCCTCTTTCTGACGTCATCTTTTCATTAAGTCCTGAAGCCCAGTAATGCTGTATACCCTTGTTTAATTTCGTTATGCAACAAAAGCCTTTTCGAACGGCTGCTGCTGCAAAAGCATTGAAGAATATATCCTTCGAAACGAAGTATCGATCTTTTAGCGGAATAAAGTGCGGCAAGCCACCGATGAACACTGGTTTTTTACCTTCATTGCTTTCTAGAACTGAATCAATGTCATCAGATCCTCCATTTTTCTTTAGGTTTCGTCCAATCTCTTGCACTAGAGGGTCAATTGAACTAATCAGAGCGTCTGCCACATATCCACCGGGATGTGTTGTGGTCTGGTATTCTTGCCTTGCTACACCCGCTGAAAGCTCCTGGATAGTCTTTATTCCTTTTAATGGTGGGAAAGATAGAAAAGACAAGAGAACGGCGGAGTAAAAGAAACTAAGAAACGTGGACCCGAGCATCCAATTTGACAACAGTATGTAATCTGTCAGAGTTTGAGGTTGTTGTTGGAGATTCTGTCGCAAGAAAATGCTAAGCGTGTATATGAAAACCTTTAAAAAAGAGTTGGATTTCTTGCACAGCAAGTGAAATACGACAGGCATGACAGTGAGACATACTGCAACAAATATCCACACTTCTATGGAAAAAGGCCACAAGAAGACTGATAAATTTGGGGAATATTCAGGCCTTTTTGTAACGAAAGTTATTTCTCCCATCGAGTAAGGGTAACTAAAAGATACAGCTTTGCTTCTTTCTTCTGTGAGTGTCAGTATACTGACAGCCATGTCAGCCTCACCTCTTTGTATCATCCCCATCATTCCTGTCCAGTTATTGGTCCCTGGTACAAGCCTTCCATATTGACCGTCAACTGGTAACATAAGTTTATAAGGTAATCCGATGGATTTAGCCATGAAATCAGCTACTTTGATATCGATTGGATTATAAGTTGCTGTTTCAACTTTCGTTGTCTTATTGATTTGCATGAATTGACGTGTACCACTTACAATTATTTTCAAGAATTGAGGGTAATCCATCATGTGTATAAGCGAATATGAACAAACGTAGTCAAAGTATATTATCTAGTAGAAAATCGAGGTATTTCCGTACAATGATATATATATATGGTATCCTTTTTAATTTGCAGAAACTTTTCTTTCCTTCTGAGTGAATTCAGATATATTTCAAGTACTAGAAGACAACTAAGTTGTCACTGCAGATCTCAGAAGTTGGTTATAAGCAACAACAGAAAAACAGCAAGTCATAAATATAGAACGGTAAAGGCATCAGACCTTAACTGACTGTCCATTGGTGAAAATTCTGCCTGTGACCGCATGTTTAGCATGAAAGCTAAATGACCAACAGAAGAAAGCAAATGAGTTTTCAGATGCACGAACACTATTCAAACACTCGCTGCATTCTAAACAGAATTGCAGCAGCAGTGTATTCAAGCTAAGGCATTTTTCATTTTTTATGAAACACATGAGGTCTTAGTAGCGTATAAATGCAGCAAAATCTGTTGTTAAATTTTTATGACTATTGGTATATTGTTGAAAATCTTCATGTTTTTGACATTCATTTCCAAAATTCAATTTATATCTGGTGAAACTAAAGAAATAACAATTTGTTTCGAAATGAAAAGGACCTTATCATAGATAGCTATCGATTGGGTAGAATAATATCTATTAAGCAGCATGGAAATGATGATTTAATACAAGATAAATGATGGATACATAGAGATGACCCTATTTAATAGCAGTTTAATTATACTTGCATGAGGGGACGTATTGGATACAACAAACCTTAATGACTTATCTATAATCATGTTTTTTATGATATTATCTCATATGATTTGTTTTTATTATTTAAGAGAAAATCTTTCGAATTTTGTTATTTGTTTAAACTTTTCTAATGTATAAATATTTTATTGCAACAATAATTTTCTTAGATATACTTCAATATATATAATATATATATATATTACTGGGTGTGTCCGAAACTGTAGAATGTCGACATTAACATAGTCATTGTGCTGTTTCCACTTGGAGAGAAATTTAGTCAAGGTCTTTTCGTAATGTTTAGATCAAAAGCAACATTAAAATACTTTATGGGTTTTTTTTAGTGACTACGGAAACAAAACCAAAGAAATTTTTGATAATTTGTGTACTACATCTCCTGTATAATAATAGTCTAAGTTATCTATCCGTCTGACCTCGAATTGAAGAAGATAAAATTGACATTTTATAAACAAAAAAACACTGAGGTTAATTTTCCACTATTAATATTCTAAAGTATTTCATTATCTTTACAATAATATGATACAAAATTACAAAACTAACATACCAAATATTTACATATATAATCCTATAAAATTTTAATAAGATCATATAACAAAACATTTAAGTGCTGTTTTGTTGTTGATACTATTTAATAATCTTATGTGGAAAAAAATAAATGAAAAACTGAATATTTTGTAGTGAGTACAAATATGAAAATCATTATATATACAGAAAAACACTATTAAAGTTTAAATTATAGAACTTTTTAGTTTACCTTAGTTAAAATTATATTAAAACAGTTTAAAACTCTCCTGTTTCATACATTACATGGTTAACAAAACCCATTCAGTTAGCAATTAATTTTAAAACTGTTTCAACGTTAAAAGTGATGACCTAACGGTAGGGAGAAGCATAAACAAACACCAGCTGGGTGATTTAAATGTCCCATTCTACCAGTGTTACTTTTTGTCTGTTTTAGTTTTACAGGTTCTAATTCGAATATTTCCATGGGGTTTGTTTTAAACGATTCAGAAAATTCCAAAGTTTCTAAAAAGGCAAAAAACAAAAAATCATTTTTTTAAGGTTTGAAGGTGATGTGTCTCCTTTTAAACACAAAATTATACATTTTCTCGATTTATAGAAGAATTTTAATTTATAAAAATAAGATGTAATTATAGTTATTATAGTTGTAATTATAAGTTTTTTTAATGAAAATATTATTGCTCCTTCCGTGGATATTTGTGCTAGAGCCGCACTTAAGAAGCCAAAGAGCCACATGCGGCTGTGGAGCCGGAATTTGCCGACCACTGAGCTAGTCTATTGATAATAAACTTTTCTTATGCCATAATTAAAAAACTCCTCAGCCGTAAATTCAGTTAACTAGAAAAAAATACTGCTGCTAGAACCTTCAGAAAATAATATATTCGATAATTTGAAAAGAAAAATAAATATCTTTAATTTCTGTTAAAATAGCATGCGATTTTTTTCACTTCTTACTGCTATTTTCTTTTTGTCAAAAATCTGTAAGCATAGTTTTCCTGCAAGGAGTTCCCCGACAAGTAACACCACAGCTACAATGTAGGATGTTAAAAGGAAAACAAAAAGCCCTGCAAAATCTTCAAGTGTTAGTTTCCGCTCATTGCTGGCGTCTATATAGGATGAATTATGTTTACTTTTCAATCTCTGGAGAAATCCCCTGTCTGCCCAAAATTTATCGTTAAGTCCTGAAGCCCAAAAATAATGTATAGCATTGTTCATTTTTTCTTTGCAGCAGAAATCTTTTCTAGTGACTATTCCAAGAAGAACATTGAAGAACGTGTCATCGGAAACAAAATATTTGTCTTTCAAAGGTATGAGGTGTGGAACTCCGCCAATAAATACCGGCTGTTTACCACTTTTGTTCTCTAAAACTGAATTAATATCATTTGAACCTTCGTTTTCTTTCAAACTATGACCTATTACTTGTACTAAAGGATCATTTGAATTTATTAACGTATCTGCAGCAAAGCCACCGGGATAGGTGGTGCACTGATATTCCCCTTTCGTCACCTCAGATGATAATTCCTGAATAGTCCTAACTCCAGTGAGAGGTGGGAAAGAGAAAACAGACAACAATACTGCAGAATAAAAGCAGCTTAGAAATGTACATCCAAGTATCCAGCTGCCTAGAAACAAGTAATCAGTAATTGCTTCAGGTTGTTGCTGTAGGTTCTGTCGTAATAAAATGCGTAACGTCGACATAAACAGCTCTAGCGCTGGATTTGCTCTTTTAGATAGTAAGTAAAGTATGATGGGCATGAGAACGATACATAGTACGACTGAAATCCACACTTCTTTGGAAAAAGGCCACAGAAAGACTGTTAAATCTGGAGAATACTCAGGCTTTCCCGTGGCGAAAGTAAGCCCTGATAATCCTAGCGGGTAGCTGAAAGGTACAGCTTTTCTTCTTTCTTCCGTGATTGTCACAATGCTGATAGCCAAGTCAGCCTCTCCTCGTTGTATCATTCCAATCATCCCAGTCCAGTTTTGGGTTCCTGTTAGAAGCCTTCCATATTCTCCATCTACAGGTAGTAGGAGCTTGTATGGAAGCCCAATGGCTTTAGCCATGTAGTCAGATTGTTGAGTATCGACAAAATCATAAACTATTCTTTCAGCTTTCGTCGTGTCATTAGTTTGAATGTACTCTTTTTTACCGCTCACAACAATTTTTAGATATGGAGGTAAATCCATCAAAGATGAGTGAAAATAGTATCAATTATTCCTATCATAGATTAAAAATACATTTTATAATTTAACTAGTAACTATCTGTTTTCAAGCGAGATGAATATATTTCAAACTTTTAAATTTTCAAAATATTTCACCAAAATCGTATCTACAAATATTTCATGATAACTGCAATGGGAAGCTTTAATGTTTTCGATATCTACTTCATTTAGTATGTGATAAATATAGTCATTTTGACATTTAGATCTCCTCAGAAGTCACGGGAAATCAGGTATGAACTTCTGGCATCTTCAGTGCTTTTGGACGATGCTCCTATGCTTGAAGTGTAAGCTATGGGAATACAATAAAAGAAATGTTTTAATTCACGTACATTTACTTGTTTTATTACTATGCACATTTGTTACAATAAAATAAATTCTACGTTTATTCAAAATAGTAGAGTGAAGAGTTACACAAAATACAGTGGAATACAAGGTTTGTATAAAAATAATAAAACCAATGAAAAAAAGTATTGAAGATTTCAATAAAAATAATTAAATGAAATTATTCAAAATAGGACACTTTGGCATCGACACAATTATGACAATAAGTTTTTCATACTTAGAAGGCACCTTGGAGGTGCTTTTCTAGAATTCCCACCAATCAGAGAATTGTAGCCGCTTGGATCTCTATAACAGTCCCATGGTGGTGTTTTACGAGAGATGTTTTTACTCGGGGAAAAAAGGAAAAAAATCTGCCGTGTCTATATTGGGACTATAAGCGAGTTGTAAAAGCGTTACGATGACGTTCGAGGCCAAAAAGTTGTTGTTCATGAAGCAGGTTGGGCTACAATGAAGTTTTCAATCCGTACAAATTGTTATCACCTGCAAATTGGGTTGATGTTGTATTACACAATCATTTTATTAATTCTTTCGTGGTCTTTGATCACCATTCTTAGCTTTTGGTCTCAGTTAAGCACATCATGCCCACGTTGCTTATTGTCCTTGTTTCTACTAGTGGATGGATGTCTTCCACATTCTATCAATACAGTTTTAAGCCATTGTGTTATCTCAGTGTTGTAGGTTTTCCTCCGGAACACTTGTTGGATAAACCTTTCAATCAGTAAAAATTTTTCTCACCTACAAATTGGGTTGATGTTGTATTACACAATCATTTTATTAATTCTTTCGTGGTCTTTGATCACCATTCTTAGCTTTTGGTCTCAGTTAAGCACATCACGCCTACGTTGCCCATTGTCTTTGTTTCTACTAGTGGATGGATGTCTTCCACATTCTATCAATACAGTTTTAAGCCATTGTGTTATCTCAGTGTTGTAGGTTTTCCTCCGGAACACTTGTTGGATAAACCTTTCAATCAGTAAAAATTTTTCTCACCTACAAATTGGGTTGATGTTGTATTCACAATCATTTTATTAATTCTTTCGGGGTCTTTCATCACTATTCTTAGTTTTCGGTCTCAGTTAAGCACATCATGCCCACGTTGCTTATTGTCCTTGTTTCTACCAGTGGATGGATGTCTTCCACATTTTATCAACACAGTTTTAAGCCATTGTGTTATCTCAGGGTTGTAGCTTTTCCTCTCGAACACTTGTTGGATCATGTCAACATCTCCGAAGCGAAATGTTCATGTCCTACGCATAATTTAAAGACATTCTTTTGTTCGTTGCATTTGTTTAAGTCTACACCTAGTATAGACAAGTGACTATACGAAAGCCTCGGTAGCTTGTATGCAACTGATTCTAGATTAACTTTAACCCGGGAATACCCATGAAAGGTATGGCAAATGCATCACCTCACTTTCTTTAATTTTTATCGCTAATTTCCCTCCGAAAATTGATGATTTCCTGTGTAGCTGCCTTTAAGATTATGGCCTTTGAATTGGGTCAGTTGGTTTGGTTTGGTTTGGAATGCTACGGTCTACATTTTTCCAACAAGAGGATTAATGAGGCCAGGACATACTACTTAAAGCGAACTTAAATTCCAATTGCTACTAACATGCATGGCATAGTGGGAATCGAACCTATGTACTCCCATACAGAAGATTATTGTTCTAACCATTCGACCATTGTTTGGGAGTAGGATAGGTTGAAAAATTCAATAAATATTATAGAACCTGGATTATCCGAGTGGAGCGCCGTAACTCACAGTGGACTGTATGAAAGAATCAACACGAAAAAATTATTAATTCCACCAGAGAACATTTATTAAGAAGACGCCATGCACACTACATAATCTTTTGAAGTTCACATTAACACTGGTATTTTTCCCTTCAAGTGCAACCATGGCAACGGGTCAGCAGACGACAATAAATGAGAAAACCCGGTTGCCAAGAAGGGAGAAATTCTCCGAGATGAAACTCAGGAGTCACGACAAAACACCGAGCTAATTGGGACTGTTAGTACCTCGGATATCGGATATCTAGGTTAATAGAAATCATGTATAAAACCCTTCCGTGCTTGCGAATTTAACTAACTTTTAAAGTAAAAAACAATAGAACGTTCTTTGAATGATAAAAATAAACATATATGAACTTATGTTTCACAGATAAAAAGATTTAAAAAGGGTGTAATATTTCTTGGAAGTTGAGTGCTTTTGAGGGGAAGAAGTGCCTGTAACACGGCCAAAGAACTAAAATGTGTATAATTTTTCCAAGCTCATTTTGGAAAGGAGAAAAAAAAAATTAGACTTCGTTATTGACACGGTTAACAGAAACCTCGGTTTATCAAAACTCGGTTAATCGAGGTTCTACTGTATATATATTTCAGAATAGCCTTGAACAGGCATATCATACCCTATTCGAGCATATCTGTTTAGTTTCGTGAGAAGGTTTTTAAATTATTTTGTTATGGTGCGTTACCACAGTTATGATGAGGAAGTGCAATATTTGAGAAGTTTATAAGATACTGTTTATTCGGGTAGAGATATTTTCAATAAAGAAGATGGAGAACTATACAGAAAATAACAGCAATGAGTCATATCAAAACGGAGGAAGAAATAGAAGACGGTGATTTAAATGAAAGCGATTATTTTTTGGCACAATACATTAAAGAAAATACAATTTTAATGTTAGTTTGTCTTTGGAAAACATTATTACGAAATTCCTTGGGTATATACGGTTTCAGAAAATGTTAGTTCTGTCATGAAAGCTGAGACTAAAGATGTCTTCTGAAATGACACATAGTTTAGAAAAATACATTGGTATTTTCAATGACTCATTTAAAGACCGTTTATTTTGAAAGAAAGACCTGCAAAATATAATAAGGAATACATGAGGCGATTCCAGAAAGAATGTTGCGATGTAGTTAATTAAGCGAATGAAAACACTTCTTTTCAAACACAAAAAAACTTATTTTATACAACACAAAAACAAGTATGACATAAAAATTTGCATGTGCGAAACAAAATGAAAAACGGACAGCATTCCAGCTGCCGTGCGGATGTGTAATCGATGTGAGCTGATACTACTAGAATGTTCTGAAATAGCTCCGAAAACGAATCACAGAAAAGTTGAGTTGTTTTGTTCCGGATTCACCGGAACAAATGACTTATTTAAAGACCGTTTATTTTGAGAGAAAGACCTGCAAAATATAATAAGGAATATATGAGGCAATTCCAGAAAGTAAGTTTCCCTACTTAAAAGAAAAAAAGAACTCACACTTTCAGGACATATTTATTGGCAACAAGTACAGCAATGTTTCAGTTTTTTTTCAACATAGCCACCAGCAGAATTGAGACACTTGTCGTATTGTGGGATCAACTTTTAGAACTCGTAGAACTCTGCAGCCTGTGAATGGAAATAGCCTTCCTGTTCCAGAACACCACGCACATCCCTTTACGTATCGACATCGTCTTCTTGAATTTGGTCCTGACATAAGATCCACTACGACGCCAATGCATCGACAGTTCCTTGGTTTCCGGGGTAAAGTGCGAAATCCAAGTCTCATTGCACGTGACGATGCTGTCGAGGAACTCGTCGCCTTCATCTTGATACGGTAGCAAAAATGTCAGTGCTGCTCCTAAGCGTTGAATTTTGAGTTCGGGTGTCAGTTTCGGCTCATAGACCTGACAGAGCTGAAGATGAATTGCAATTGGCGCAATTCTTTTTGAATTCAAGATCATAGACCGAACCTTGCATGCTGCGGGAGAAGGAATTACAGTTTCCAATTCGGACCACTGTTACCACGCTACTGACAGGAGTCGGGACCTGTCCAGCTGGCATATGATTGATACGTCATAGACCTGTTACGCATGCGCAATTGACACGACAAATTAAGTTTACTTTGAAGGGGACAACATCGGGAAACTTACTTTCTGGATGAGCCTCGTATAACAAATGTCCAAAATATAAAATAGGAAATCTATGTTTGCTTGTGAAAAGTGTGGCGGAAAAAACATGTGTAGACATTCATACATTCAAGATTCTACAGTCTGTATTCAAAGTTTCATAGAAGTTGAGGAAAAACGATTAAAATAATGACAGAAACTGATAGAAGAATATGTAGTCATAAGAGAAAGATATACATTCATGAGAGAAAAGCTGCAATCTTGAGAGAGAAAAATAAAAAAATTCAATTCTAATAGAAATTTTGTAGCATGATATAGACAAAGCTTTGTGAATAAAGCATTCATTGGGAAAGAAAAATAGGCGAATGTAGCTTTATACGAGGGTCATTCTGAAATTTTTGAGACACAACTAGGTTTTTAAAGTTATACTTACAAAATATTAGGTGTATTCAAAGTAGTCTCCTTCAGCATCAATGCACTTTTGTAGACGAATTTTTCACAGATTAAGTGCCTCAAGCCATTCATTTCTTGGAATAGATGAAAAAAATGCATTTATAGCCACATCAATCTTTTTTTCTGAATGAAAATGATGTCCACGTAAGTATTTTTAGATTACAGAATAACTAAAAGTCACACATGGCTTTATCAGGTGAATACGATGGATGTTCTATCACTTTAATTTGTTTTTGTTTAAGGAACTCAAATGTTAATTCGGCTGCTGTCATGGTGAAGCATTAGTCCCCTAATATTCACTTCTTGTAGTATTTGTGGAAGATATTTAGTGGTATACCAGTTTACTGTTACTGTCTTTTGTCCTTCCAACTTGATGGCTTTGACCAATGCCGTACTTCTGAAGAAAACGGCATACATTACTTTTCCCAGTGCGCGTTGCCTTTTGACCATTGTCGGCGTGGGATCATCTTTAACGACCCATACTTTGCTTTCTTGGCGTGTTGGAACGTATTAAAACGGTATGTAAGTTTTATCACCCGTTGCAATTTTAGAAAAGATGCGGTGGCCACCATCATTTAGCAATTTAAGAGTTCCTTTACTGGTTCTGACATGCTCCCCTTTTTGGTCATCAAATAGATTATGGGAAACCGAACGGCAAACTACTTTTTTCATATGTAATTCTACATTAATAATTTTGTGTATGGCTGCGGATCCATTGTTCCTTCTGTATAATTTGATAGGTACAGCGATTATCATCCATTAACATTTTTCGTATGGCAGACACATTATCCGGGATGACTGCCGACGGCGGCCTTCCTGTGTGTTCTTCATCCTGAAGAAAATTGCGACCTCTGCTAAATTCTTTAAACCATCTGAATACAGTAGCACGAGCTGGAGATTCATCACCCAATTGCAACCGTTGAAAGCATTCTTCTTGATTTAATCCTGCTTTAAAATCGTAGAAAATCATAGCGCGAAAATGTTCTCGAGTCAACTCCATTTTCTCTTCTGTTTAAAATTTATTCTACGCTAAACAAGTTGAAGTAAGTCATTAAAAAATTGTCTGCTGTGTTAAAATACTTTGTATTTTAAAATTAAACTGTTATTTTTATCTTGTAAATTCGAGTCTGCACTTATCTAAAAATTTTCAGAGTAACCCTCGTAGCAACTTTTTCTGGGTGAATTTGGAATTTGTCTGAATTTGGAGTCTGAAAGTTAGAAACTTGTCATATTGGATATTATCGTCCCAATTTGGTTTTAAGATGTAGATTTCAGTTTATTTTTCACTGCAGTTAACCTTGAAAAATTATAGTATGTCTCCAAACCAATTGTGACCCAAAAGAAGTAGAGAGTTGTACAAACATTTTCATAATTCACGCCATATTTTAAAAATTTAATAAAAATAAAATGCTAAATTATAACTTACAAAGAAAAATACAAAACTTTTCGCCTATATGTTTACTGCCGGTAAATACGGTAAAGTAAATTTATTTTAACATCATTACAAATTTTGTTGAAATTTTCAAAAATTATTTTAATATACACTCAAGAGCCAAAACATTATGACCACCCCTTCATTTTGCAATGAACTTGCCTGGATGACGTGGAAAACACGCAATCAGGTGGAAGTGGTATTTAACTGCTGATGCAGAGTCTGAAGAATCATTCTTTCACTTACTTCTGTGTGTGATGGGAAAGGATGTGGATCTAAGCGATTTTGATAGAGGGCAGATTGTAATGGCTCAAAGGCTCGGAACAAGTATTCTCGAAACTGCAAGACTCGTGGGTTGTTCGCTATATACAGTTGCTAATACTTATGCAAAGTGAATGAATGACGGTGAAACCAGCAATAGACGACATGGTGTTGGACGTCCACACGCTATCAAAGAAAAAGGTCGTCGGAGACTGTCTTGCATGGTGAAGCAAAACCGGAGCCAGACAGTGGCTCAGCTGACAACCCAATACAATGCAGGGTCAAGTAGAATAGTATCGGAGCACACTGTTCAGCGGACACTGTTGGATATGGGGCTACGCAGCAAACGTCCCACTCGTGTGCTTTTGCTGACCAAGCGTCATCGCCAACTGCGCCTACGCTGGGCCTGGGAACATCGCGACTGGTCCATAGATCAGTTGGAGAGAGTTGCCTGGTCAGATGAATCACGGTTTGTCATTCATCACGCCGAACGCCGTGTCTGGATACGCCGTCTTCCAGTCGAACAGTTGCTCTCTCAATGTACAGTAGGTCATACACAGGCCAGTGGTGGCGGTATTATGCTTTGGGGGATGTTCCCTTGGGCGCCTCTGGGACATGTGGTTGTGGTAGAGCAGACCATGAATGCTACAGGGTATCTGAACATCATTGCGGACCAGTTGCACCCTTACATGGTCTTTGTTTTTCCATCTGGAAATGGAATGTTCCAACAGGACAACGCCCCGTGTCACAAAGCTAAAATTGTGTTGGAGTGGTTCCAGGAACATGATGGTGAATTCAAGTTAATGTCCTGGCAGCCTAACTCACCGGATCTCAATCCGATAGAACACATCGGCAGCTCAGAGTTGAAAGACCACCAATTCGCACTATATCGGATTTGCGTAACCGTTGCTTAAACATATGGTACAATCTGTCTCCGGCCATCCACCAAGGACTTCTGGCATCCATGCTAAGGCGGGTTTAATCTGGGTTGCGAGCCAAAGATGAGCCAACTCGTTATTGACAGGTGGTCATCATATTTTGGTTCTTGAGTGTATTTTCAAAAAAGTGAAGAAGTTCTTAAAACTTCAAATATTTTGAGTGAAATTAGTGAGACTAGAATTACTTTTTTTAAGCTCTTCATATATTTGAAAATTGAAAACCAATTCCCGAAACTACTTTAATGTGAAATTATAGTAAGCTTGAAATTAGTTATTGGATACTCGGACAAAAAACTTAATTTCAAACTCTATTTTCAAATGTTTCCATTCTTAATACTAATATAAAAAAAGTTGTGTAGACAAACAAACAAAAAATAAATAAATGGGTGAAAAAAAACAGGTCAAAATTTCATTTTGAAGCAGGTAGAAACCTTTTCTAATTATTCCTTATCAGTATTATAAAAGTATTAAAATGGTTATTGCCTTAAACGATTATAGGAAATCATTTAGCGTGCGTGTCTTTCAATTTTTATCCACAAGTTTTATTCATAACTTTTATTTGTGCTAAATAAAAAGATAACTAAGAAATTGTCGTGTAATTGATAAAATATTAATGGTTGACGTTTATTGTAAACCAGAGGACAAAGAAACACCTCTTGCGTGAATTTGTCAGAACTTTAAGAATAAGCCATATAATCACATTCATTGGTAAAATTGAGGTACAAAGTTGTAAATATTCGTTGTTTTGATTTGGCATTATCTTCAGTCATGAATATCGCCAAAACATTAAAAATAGCAACGATTTCCAAGGTAGTGAAAGAAAAGGTAAATCAAACTACGGTTTTAACGCAAAGAATTTATGATGCTTTCAATGTGCAAGTTATAGAAGTTGTGACCAGAGCTCTTGGGTTCCAGTATGAACTCGCGTTTGCCAAAGATGGTGAGATTGGAAGACTTTTGCCTGATGGAAACTGGACTGGTGTAATAGGAATGGTTCATAAGGGCGAGGTTGACATGGCTATAAGTAACGTGGCCTTGACAGAGGAAAGGAACAAGCTAATTTCCTTCAGCAATTCATACGATTGTTTCAGGATGACGTTTGTTACTAGGAATCCAGCATACTATACTGACATTTTGGGATTCGTCAGACCATTTTCATATCCTGTTTGGTTACTTTTAATTGGACTTCTAGTTATGATGCCTTTCCTACTTTTATGGGCTTTCAATGGTAAATATCATCTCCGAAGGCTGATTTTATTTTGTATTGGAACATTTGTCGGACAATCATTCTGTGTTCAACCAAAAAATGTAACACAATTTATGCTGATGTTCCCGTGGATAATTGGAATGATGTTTCTGCAATACTGCTACAAGACAGTTTTGTTTGTTTTTATGACTTTTCCCCCTCTGCATGGCGTTCGCACAATTCCAGAACTAGGATCCGCTGTTCTGAAAGGAACACACGAGTGCTTCACAATACCAGGAACTTACTTCGGCCAAGCTCTCTTGAATTCAAATGATCCGTCATCGCGGATAATTGGCGAAGATCTCCTGAAGCACGAAGGCACCAGGGAAGTGGAGGAATTGTTGGATGATATGAAACGCTCCAAAATTCCAGTCTACTTAACTGGCAGCGACATGCTTGCTACTTTGAAACGTAGATATTTTGTATCGCAAGACACTTTCTTTCCGATATTCGTCACGATTCCATTGAAGAAGAACTTTTGTTGCAAGGAGAAACTGAACAAGATCCTCGGGCGTGCTGTGTCGGCAGGATTATTTAGAAAGATTCTTAATGATAGAGGTTATATTCATGAAATGAAAAGTGAAATAAAAAAAGAAAACCAATCGTCAGATACCGAAAGGAAATTGACAGTCGAGGATTTCGAGGGTGAATTTGTATTTTTAACCATAGGATTAACTTTATCATTTGTTGTATTTCTATTTGAGTTAATACTTGGAAAATGGTGCGCACGCATCGTAAAATAGCCCATTGCCTTTATAGTTTAATTGTACTAAAAATTGAAATAATATTTTTTATACACCTGGCACACTCAGACAGACATATGTGTGTGAGGGTATTTTTCTAGATATATATTAATTAATGTCCTATAGAGCAATTTGTCTCAACGTCTACTATAATACCCTTCCCATTCATTTTCAGGTTTACAACAGCCAATGGACAAACAATAAACTGCCTTTCCGTTTGAAACTAAAGCCAGAATTGTCATAAATTGAGATTTGCCCTACTGCGTGAAATCGCTTAATTGTCCATCTCACTTTAAGTGCAGTCATGACTATTTATTACTTAAAGAAACGATAAACTTTTAGAACCATGTTTTGGCAGGCTTTAATTTCTCGACGATCTTAATAGATCTGCTTTTAAGGGCAGCTTGCAATAGTTTAGTAAAGAGCTACGGTTTACTGTTTTGCTACACAAAGTCTAATGAGACCGGTAGTTACTGCTTAACATAAATTGAAAATTTGCCCTACTGCGTGAAATCGCTTAATTGTCCATCTCACTTTAAGTGCAGTCATGACTATTTATTACTTAAAGAAACGATAAACTTTTAGAACCATGTTTTGGCAGGCTTTAATTTCTCGACGATCTTAATAGATCTGCTTTTAAGGGCAGCTTGCAATAGTTTAGTAAAGAGCTACGGTTTACTGTTTTGCTACACAAAGTCTAATGAGACCGGTAGTTACTGCTTAAAGCCGATACCGGACGGCTGTGAACATCTATGACAGTAGAAGGATTCGAACCCATGAACTCTGGTACGGAAGAACAACGACCTACATTTCAGCTGAGCTCTCGAAGAGTGGTTGGTGAGAAAGAGGTGTTAGCTAATTATGTGCTAGTATTTTAGTCACGGGGTGACGCTACCATACTCATACGGTTAATTACATAAATGTTGATATATTTGATACTGATTTAGCTTAGCGACTTGGCGCTCGCCAACAGGTTGCTAGAAATTACTGGAGAGACAATTAACACACTCATATATATATATAAAATTAAAGTCAGTTTCTACTTCGGTCAACAAAGAAAAATTTTATTTTAGTTAAGTTTTATTAAAGAACTAGCAAATGTGCCCGTTCTCCGCTACGGATAATTTTGTATATTACTTCTAATGAACAATATTCTTTTTTCAACTCCTCTTCTTAGCCCACTCTCCTGTTTCTAATCATGGATCTTGTTGGTGCTTCAACCACATTTGGCGAAATTGGCGTGCTTGCAGCTTGCGTGCGTGGCGTGCTTGCAGCGTGGCGTTTGAAATCTGGCTAGGGGATCGTAACTCAACAAATTGATACATAAACAAAAACAACATTTTGAGGAAAAATTTTACAAAAATTGAATATTTAAAATCTAATTGAATTAACAAAGAAAATACAAAGGAAACACATAACATTCATACTAAATAGACTGAAACATTCACTTAATCACAAATTAAATAAACTGAGTGTGATTTTCATCACAAATTTGTGATTTAGTGTAAATTGTAAAATTAATTTAAAAAGTGTATTTTGAGTGGAGGTTGAAGAGGAGTTGTAAAATTGAAAATTTTTTTTTCAAATCTCTTATCTTATATTAATTTATAATTTTCTCCAAAGATCAGTCCAAATCATTGGAGAATAAACATCGTTGTTTTTGTTATATGTATAATATAGTCATATCAATTCTTATAATACATCAAATTGCATTTTCTGATATGCCATCCAGGCTATTGAGGTATAGAAATAGCTACATAATCCTTGGATGGTTTCATTTTCACTTCATTCCTGCTCACCACTCTCTCGAACACGAAAGTTATATACCATATAACTCTCCAGTATATCCCATAATTTGTTGCCGCCCTTGTCTTTCTACTAATTTTGTTAAAAATAATAATGTTTGAGAAATTTAAATTCTTTTTTCTAAACGCGCCGTTTGTCATGTGATAAATATGCACTATTATAACTGTCAGTCCTTACACTGGGAAAAGTATGAATATTACATAAAATCTATATTGTAGCCATCTTTGTAAGAAGTTCAGTCATCCTTATTTTCTGTTAGTGAAATCAGTTTCCCTCCAAATAAGTCTGGATAATCAGCGCTCTATAGTATATTCATTTGGCTATAAAAAATTGGCGAGAAACGTTATTTCAATATCATGAATTTTGTATATGAATCTGTTATCTTTGGTTAGAAATATGAATTCAGAAATGTGCAATCAGAGTTTAGACCTTTCTTAATGTCATATAAGATTTTACATAATCCTTGCACATGTTTTTTGTTCGCTCATCCTTCTTTGTACTTCCTGAGCAGCCCAACTACTGTTTCGTTTGGGTTTCGAAATCAGAAGTATGATTTGTTCTCAATGGCGTAGTTAACTGCTCAAAACAACGCACTTTTAATATAAAACACCTTTTATTATATTTCCGTATGCGAACTCTTTAAAAAACAGAAAATGTCACACAGAAGAATTTATGGCGTAAATAAAATTAATTTCTCAAAAACACAAAAGCAACTCAAGAGCC
>CM063499.1:24972584-24980084 GCA_032207245.1 Pardosa pseudoannulata
CTGAAGAATAATACTCACTTTCTAATCTAATCTGGGAATTGGCAATTTAATTTCTTGTTATGCAATCTTAGCAGTTCAATCTCGAACCTTTGAATTAATAAATCGGGATTTTACACTTTCATAGAGCTCTTTGTTTTTATCCCATTGAAATCATTTTGATAGCTCAACTAAGCATAGAAATAATAAGGTCTGAAGAATAATACTCACTTTCTAATCTAATCTGGGAATTGGCAATTTAATTTCTTGTTATTCAATCTTAGCAGTTCAATCTCTCTCCTTTGAATTAATAAATCGTGATTTTACACTTTCATAGAGCTCTTTGTTTTTATCCCATTGAAATCATTTTGATAGCTCAACTAAATGTAGAAATAATAAATTCTGAAGAATAATACTCACTTTCTAATCTAATCTAGGAATTGGCAATTTAATTTCTTGTTATTCAATCTTAGCAGTTCAATCTCTATCCTTTGAATTAATAAATCGGGATTTTACACTTTCATAGAGCTCTTTGTTTTTATCCCATTGAAATCATTTTGATAGCTCAACTAAGCATAGAAATAATAAGGTCTGAAGAATAATACTCATTTTCTAATCTAATCTGGGAATTCACAATTTAATTTCTTGTTATGCAATCTTAGCAGTTCTAACTCTATCCTTTGAATTAATAAATCGGGATTTTATACTTTCATAGAGCTCTTTGTTTTTATCCCATTGAAATCATTTTGATAGCTCAACTAAACGTAGAAATAATAAGGTCTGAAGAATAATACTCACTTTCTAATCTAATCTGGGAATTGGCAATTTAATTTCTTGTTATGCAATCTTAGCAGTTCTATCTCTCTCCTTTGAATTAATAAATTTTGATTTTACACTTTTATAGAGCTCTTTGTTTTCATCCATTGAAATCATTTTGATAGCTCAACTAAACGTAGAAATAATAAGGTCTGAAGAATAATACTCACTTTCTAATCTAATTTAATTATCAATTTAATTTCTTGTTATCAATCTAGCAGTTCAATCTCTATCCTTTGAATTAATAAATCGTGATTTTACACTTTCATAGAGCTCTTTGTTTTTATCCCATTGAAATCATTTTGATAGCTCAACTAAATGTAGAAATAATAAATTCTGAAGAATAATACTCACTTTTTAGTCTAATCTGGTAATTGTCAATTTAATTTCTTGTTATGGAATATTAGCAGTTCTATCTATATCCTTTGAATTAATAAATTGGGATTTTACACTTTCATAGAGTTCCTTGTTTTTATACCATTGAAATCATTTTGATAGCTTAAGCAATCGTAGAAAAATAAGGTCTGAAGAATAATACTCCTTTCTAATCTAACTGAAAATGCAATTTAAGTGCAATCTTAGCAGTTAATTCTGGAATTAATAAATCGGATACATCATAGAGCTCTTTGTTTTATAGAAATCATTTTGATACCCAATAAATGGATAAGTTCTGAAGAATAATACTCACTTTCTAATCTATCTAATTGCAATTTAATTTCTTGTTGTTCAAATAGCAGTTATCTCTATTTTGAATAATAAATTTTTACACTTTTCATAGAGATCTGTATATCCCATGAAATTATCTTGAGCTCAACTAAGAAGAAATAATAAGTCTGAAGAATAAACTAATTTCTAATCTAATCTGGAAGCAATTTAATCTTGTTATTCAATCTTAGCAGTTCAATCTCTCTCCTTTGACTTAATAAATTGGGATTTTACACTTTCATAGAGCTCCTTGCTTTTATCCCATGAAATCCTTTCTTGAAATCTTAGAAAAATAAGGTCTGAAGAATAATACTCCTATTTCTAGATTAAGTTAGTATTAGCAGTTTAATTTTACCTAATAAAAAATCTAAATAATAAAGTAGGAAATACCGCAAAATAAGGAAAATATTGGACTCTAGAGAATTTATAATGTTTAATATGTATCGCTTAGAATAAGTTATCGATCTTTTTAATAAAACATATTTCCTCAATATTTTCAGAGATGAATACATGCTAAACGGAACAGAAACCACCTATATACACTGGTTTTTTATGTACACGATGGAAACTAAACGAAACACGAGGAAGACATTTAGATAGACTTGTTTAAACGGATATCTGCCTAAAACTCATCATGTAAATAAATAGTTTTCGAGATATATTGATTTACATTGATTAATGTTGAATATTTGTCTTAGATGCCTTTAAGCTTGTTTGTATTGATCCTTTATTATTTACACTTGCTGAAAGATAGTGGAAAGTTTTCTGGTAACTTAACCTAATTATGGGTGTACCGCAATGCAGATTAAAGAACACAAGATAACACAGCATATTCAGTAAGTTAACATCTGGTATCCTGTTATATCACATGACATATTGGTGGTAAGAGATTTTAACAATTAAGGGATTTAAAAGAACTAAGAGATAGTTACAGTCTGGATGTATCAAAGAATTTCTGCTCAAGTTTTGATGACTCTACGACAAATAGCATAGATCTGTATAAAAGACACGCAGACAAACGAGCACTCTTTAATTTGTGAATAGGTTATAATTATTTATGCCTGATGAAGGATAATGAAAAGTTTTCTGGTAACTGAAACCTAATTATGGGTGTACTGCAATGTAGTTTAAAGAACACAAGATAACGTAGCATATTCAGTAAGCTAACGTCTGTTATCCTGTCATATAAAATGACATATTGGTGGTAAGAGATTTTAACAATTAAGGGATTTAAGAGATGTAAGAGATAGTTACCGTCTGGATGTATTAAAGAATTTCTGCTCAAGTTTTGATGACTCTACGACAAACAGCATAGATTTGTATAAAAGACACGCAAACAAACGGACACTCTTTATTTTGTGAAAAGGTTATAATTATTTACGCCTGCTGAAAAGTAATGGAAAGTATTTTAGTAACTGAAACCTAATTATGGGTGTATCGCAATGGAGATTTAAGAACACAAGATAACACAACATATTCAGTAAGCTAACATCTGGTATCCTGTCATATCACATGAAATATTGGTGGTAAGAGATTTTAACAATTAAGGGATTTAAAAGTACTAAGAGATAGTGACAGTCTGGTATCAAAGAATTTCTGCTCAAGCTTTGATGACTCTACGACAAACAGCGTAGATTTGTATAAAAGACACGCAAACAAACGGACACTCTTTATTTTGGGAATAGGTTATTATTATTTACTCCTGCTGAAGGATAACGGAATTTTTTCTCGTAACTGAAACCTAATTATGGGTGTATCGCAATGCAGATTAAAGAACACAAGATAACACAGCATATTCAGTAAGTTAACATCTTGTATCTGTTATATCACAAGACATATTGGTGGTAAGAGATTTTAACAATTAATTGATTTAAGAGATGTAAGAGATAGTTACAGTCTGGTATCAAAGAATTTCTGTTCAAGCTTTGATGACTCTACGACAAACAGCGTAGATTTGTATAAAAGATACGCAAACAAACGGGCACTCTTTATTTTGTGAATAGGTTATAATTATTTACTCCTGCTGAAGGATAACAGAAATTTTTCTCGTAACTGAAACCTAATTATGGCTGTACCGCAATGCAGATTAAAGAACACAAGATAACACAGCATATTCAGTAATTTAACATCTGGTATCTGTTATATCACAAAACATATTAGTGGTAAGAGATTTTAACAAAGGGATTTCAGAGATCTAAGAGATAGTTACAGTCTGGATGTATCAAAGAATTTCTGCTCAAGTTTTGAGAAGTCTGTTACAAACAGCAGGGATTTATATGAAAGACATTGAATCAAACGGGTCCTCTTTATTTTATGTAGACCTCTACAGATTCTTAAGGGAGATTTAACAATACCATTAAGATTTCCTAAAAGTTTTACAATTGTCTTTTCCCATGAAGATTAGTAACCGTTTTTTAGATTTGAATAACCAAAAGAGATCTTGAACTAGTCCATAGTTCTTTTTCGGAAATACAGAAATAGATTATTTGCCTCAAACTTCAAACCTACAGACCATCTATTGCAGAAGAAAAATACGCACATATTTATGATACTCTAAATAAATTCAAAAGGTGTAGTAAATGCTAAGCAAATAAGGATAACACATTAAAGCAGCATTCCTGCATAAAACACAATATTTTTCTTTGGAGCACGTAGTAATGATGTTGTTTTGTTGTTTCTGATATTACTTGGTCAAACCAAGCATAATTGTGCCATACACTACTCGTATTAAGGCACAAGGGTGCAACTTTCGTTTTAAAGAATACTTCTAGGGTGAACTTACGATTTATGCTAAAGTGGGTCCTCGTAAATTAAAAGCAGGGATCAAGCAGAAGACACGTAGGCTTGGACTTCCACCCCAATTGGACTGATTGAAAACTTGAAGGACATTGTGACACCGAACCTATTTTATGAGCCCCAGTCACCTTTAACGAACACGGCGGATTTTAGGCCAGCTCGGGCTCCAAACCCGCAACCCTCCAGTTATGAGAGCGTTGCCTTTGCCAACTTTACTACCGCAGCTCACCTTTTTATTGTGGGAGCAACATATAGATAGAGCATCCTCACTTCCTATGAGAGTACAACGCAAAAAACATCTAAGACTTACTTGGGAGTTGAACTAACAACCATCGGGTAGAGGGACAATAGGTTAATCACTATTCGTCCCTTTTACCAATATAAATTTTCAAAAAATGTCACACCCTGGACAAAGTGCCGCATTTTCTTTTAAAAAAATCTTCAAACCCGATCCATCCAGCAGTAGAATAGTTTGCTTCATAGGTTAATCTCGAGCAACAGAAATCTAATATAACCAGTACAAAATCACTTTAACGCTTCATTTGTTGTTGTTTCTGATGTCACTTTGTCAAACTAAGCACCATTAAGCCATTGGCTACTCGTATTAAGGAAAAGTAGTGCGCTTTGCGTTTTAATGGGCACCGCAAGGGTGAAAGAATGTCTTTGCTCAGGTGGATCATCGTAATTTAGATGCAGGGACCAAGAAGAAGACCCCCCCCAGGCTTGGCCTTCCACCCCCAGAGGTATTGCTTGAGAACTTGGAGGACATTATGACCAAGAACCTATTTTACGTGCTCCAGTCACCTTTAACGAACACGGCGGATATTAGGCCGGCTCAGGCTCTGAAACCTCAACCCTTTAGTTACGAGAGCATTGCCTTTGCCGACTCATTCCTACCACTGTTCTGTAGGAATGATGTGATGTAAATATACAGCTAAAAACTGTTCTTAAATTTAGAATTGTATTCGTGTTCGATTGATAAACTTTTTCGTTTATATGTTATGCATTTTTAAGCTATATGTATCATTTTATGTAAACATATGTTTTTTTATATTTCCAACTGTAACACATGCATTATATGATTTTAACAGTATTTTATATTGTATGTAACACCGTTTGTAAAGTACAAAATTATTTTTACAAAGGAAATATCAAAAGAAAGAAAATTTCCTTGTATTATCCAACCTGGACCTAAAAGATACAAAGTAGACCCTTTGAAGTAATACAAATCAGCAGAAGTCATAGAAAACAATAATATGTGTAAGATACAGCACACATGATGTCGTAAGTCTCGAGGCGTGTTCGAGTGCTAAAATAAAGATTAATTTTCATATTTAGGAACTACTAAACACAAACAGGAAAATTCAAATCGTTATCTAGAACTGAATCGATGTCATTGGAAAATTCGTTTTCCTTAAGGTTGCGACCGATCGCTTGAACTGATGGGTTGTTTGAATTAATCAGTGTCCACAATGAAGCCACCCGGCTAGGGGTGCATTGGTATTCACCCCTCATGACACCTGCGGATAGATCTCGAATGGTTCGTATTCCTGTTAGAGACGGGAAACTGAAAACGGACAACAGTAGAGCTGAGTAGAAACAGCTGATAAAGAAACTCCAAAACATCCAGGAACCTAAAAGTGGATAATCCTTTAGCTTCTTTGGTTTATTTTGCAAATCCTTACGCAACAGTATGCGAAAAGAGGACATAAACAACTTCGGTAATAAATTAGATACTTTAGACAACAGGTAAAGTATGATTGGCATTATGAGAAAACATAAAGTGAGTGAAATCCACACTTCTAATGAAAAGGTCCTCAGGAAACTACCCAAATTTGAGGTATATTCGGGCTTTTTGGTTACAAAAGTCATCTCCGCTATTGTGATACAGTAACTGAAAGGTACAGCTTTGCTTCTCTCTTCTGTAAGTGTCACTACACTGATGGCCATATCAGCCTCACCTCTCTGCAACATCCCAACGATTCCAGTAAAATTATCAGTTCCAGGTATACGTCTCCCAAATTGTCCATCGGTGGGCAGAAGGTGTTTGTAAGGCAAACCAATACCTCGGCAAAGAAATCCGCCTTTTTAATCTGGAATCAGCTGGATCAAATTTTACTTTTTTTATTGTCAGAGTTTGATTAACTTGAAATTCCTGCTCTTTACCACTCGCAATAACTTTCAAAACGTGTGGTAAATTCATTACAGATAGACGAAATAAAGAGAAATATATGTGTAATTCAGTATGTTTAGAAACCAAATTGATATACAATAGTAATTTGCATATGAATAACGCATTCAATATATACTGAATATACTGAAAATATAAGTATTTTAAATTATTAATTTGCAGTGGAACCTCGATTATCCGAACTTCGATTAACCGAAACTCTCCGTTAACCGATTTCGGTTTCTCCTTTCCTTTTTTATGTCCACTTTCTAATATCATCCGAAATTTTCTCTTTACAAACATGCATTTTAAAAGTTTTCTTTCTCCCCACATTCCTTTTGTATACAAGCCGCCCTTTCCAAAATACGAGTGCAGATAAATATTTTGGAATTCCGGTTTTTTAGAATTCCTTCTCGCAAGCACGATTTTCGGCACCAGTATACTCTTCCATACTTTCAAACACCCCTGTTCTAAACTAAAACACACCCTATTTCGAAATTTCGAAGATCATACTGTGGAGTCCCCCAGAATAATCGAATGTTATTGTAACAATGACGATACTACATATTAAACTAGATGATTATGGATGAATTCTCAATTATACGAAAATTTCGATTATTCGAAGTAGGTTCAGTCACAATTACATCGGAATGTCGAGTTCTATTGTAACTTTAAATAGTGTTTCAAAAGCATTTATAAAAAGTACTTACTTTTGTTATTCCTATTTTAGTTGGCTAGTTGTTATTCATGGTATATTGATATTGTTCTTCAAAAACAGACTGAATGCTAAAGTTATACCGAGCGAAGTTGTTTTGGAGAAAGTATGTTGCATATAGAGATTTGTGTTTGCATGTATGAGTCCAGGCTGACGTAAATAATTCTACATAATTCGTAGTTTACTTTTAGAGCAAAATCAAAGGTAGGATAAAGTAATTGCTAGATTTTTTGCAATATAATATCGTGTGGCAGAAAACAAGAATTTTATGTCTGTTACTGTTGCAACTTCTAGAATCATTGATCTTTTGATATTTATATAA
>CM063499.1:24985084-24997584 GCA_032207245.1 Pardosa pseudoannulata
TATCGTGCTCACGCCTCCCGAAAATGGCAAATATGAGACTCTTAAATCGCGACTCGTAGAAGAATTCTCAGATTCAGAGCAAAGACGCATTAAAGCTGTCGTTTCGGAATTAGTTTTGGGAGACGACAAGCCTTCTCATTTGCTACGTAAGATGAGGCAGCTAGCAGGCAAAACCCTGGGAGAGGATTTCCTAAAAACGCTTTGGTTGCAACGTTTACCACCACAAGCTCAGGCTATACTTTCAGTTTCCGATGATAAACTCGACAAGCTTGCTCTAATGGCGGATAAAATCCATGATACTACAGACGCTAGGGTAGAAGAAATTCAGTCCCCCCAAAATTCATTTTCCGAACTGAGTGAATTACGAGCACAAATCTCAGAACTTAGCAAACAGGTACAACGTTTATCTCGAAGTCGCGAACACAAATCACGTGATCGGCAAAGCAAATTTTCCCCCCACCGCCGACGTTCTCAAACCCCGAAAAATAAAGAACACGCTCTGTGCTGGTATCATTTTAAATTCGGTACTGCCGCCAAACGTTGCAGATCTCCTTGTTCTTTCGCAAAATCGGGAAACGAGTAACGAAATCGCAGAGTCTGGCGGAATGCGATTTCAAAATGAGTAACAAAAGCCGCCTTTTCGTGTCAGACCCAATTACAAATCTAACCTATCTCGTGGACAGTGGTAGTGATGTCTGTGTTATACCGCGCTCAAAATGCAAATCGCTAAAAACCAACAATAGCAATGTTACGCTTTATTCAGCTAGCGGCTCTCCTATTAAAACTTATGGTATTAAATTACTTACCCTAAGCTTGAATTTTCGCAGAAAATTTTCTTGGCATTTTGTAATCGCTAATGTTACTAAACCCATAATCGGTGCGGATTTCCTAAAACATTTTGGTTTACTTATTGATTTGAAACATGCGTGTCTTAGGGATGGCCTTACGAACTTAATTACAACCGGTAAAACCGTTAGCGATGTCTCTCGTGTAACTTTAATCGCTGGTACTTCCGTGTACAGTCAAATTTTGGAGAAGTACAACGAGGTGATTCGTCCATACCCTTCTAATCGAGTAATTAACATAATACAACACACCGTATTATAACTAACGGACAGCCTGTTTTTGCAAAGCCGCGCAGGTTACACCCTACAAAATTATCAATAGCCAAAAAAGAGTTTGAATACATGTTAGAGCAGGGCATATGTAGACCTAGCACATCAAACTGGTCATCTCCACTACATTTGGTACCCAAACCATCAGGTACTGATTTCCGACCAACGGGCGACTACAGAGCCCTTAACAGAATCACAATTCCAGATAGGTATCCGCTACCTCATATTCAGGATTTTTCTCAACACTTACATAATAAAGTAATTTTCTCAAAAATAGACTTAGTCAGAGCTTATCACCAAATCCCCGTCCACCCAGACGACGTACAGAAAACAGCCATCACAACACCTTTTGGCTTATTTGAATTCTTGTTTACCCCTTTCGGTTTGGCTGGTGCAGCTCAGACTTTTCAGAGATTCATTGACGAAGTCTTGCGTGGATTTGATTTTACATTCGCTTATCTAGATGACATACTACTTGCAAGCAGCTCCGAATCAGAACACAAACGACATCTGGAAATGGTTCTTGAGCGTCTAACAAATTATGGCATTCGTATAAATTTAGATAAGTGTGTATTCGGAGTTCCCGAACTTTCTTTTCTGGATATTCTGTCAGTAAAGATGGGATTAAACCTCTTTCTGACAAAGTTAAACCTATTTTAGATTGCCCTTTACCGAAGACTATAAAACAACTTCAACGTTTTTTAGGTTTATTAAATTATTACAGACGGAATATCAAACAAGCCGCCCATATGCAGGCTCCATTAAATGATATCCTTAAAGGTCATAAAAACAAAAAAAACAACCATAATCGAGTGGAATAAAGATCAAATTGCTTCATTCGAACAATGTAAACAACAGTTAGCAAACGCTGCTATGCTGGCCCATCCCGATCCCCAAGCTCAATTAATGCTTTTCTGTGATGCCAGTGATGTAGCGGTTGGGGCTGCTCTAAACCAATGTAAAAAAACAACACACATAACGACGTTCGAACCGCTCGCATTTTTTTCAGCTAAACTGTCCCCGGCTCAAAAGAAATGGTCGACTTTTGATAGGGAGCTTTATGCAATATTCGCAGCTATTAAGCACTTTAAACACATGTTAGAGGGTCGACATTTCATTATATTTACAGATCATAGACCTCTAACATTTGCTTTTCGACAGAAACCCGATAAGTGCACTCCCCGTCAGTTACGACATTTAGACCTAATCGGACAATTTAGCACTGATATTCGGTACGTTAAAGGTACCGATAATGCACCTGCCGATATGTTATCAAGAGTTGAGGCGCTGGAACTTCCGACCGTATTGAATTACGCCGATGTGGCACAAGCTCAAAGTACCGATACCGAATTGCAGGAGCTACTACAATCGAACACAGACTTAAAATTCCAAAATATGATTTTACCCGAGACTGAAGTACAACTTTTTTGCGATACTTCTACTAAAAAGGTCCGCCCGTATCTCCCACTGGAATTTCGAAAAATTGCATTCAATACCTTACATAATTTAGCCCACCCAGGTGTGAAAACGACTGTTAAACTCCTGACGTCTCGTTTTGTATGGCCTAACATACAGAAAGATGTAAGGACTTGGACTCGCGCTTGCATCTCGTGTCAAAGAGCAAAGATTCACAGACATACTACCAGTCCAGCGGGCAAAATACAGGTACCAGATAAAAGATTCGACCACATACACATCGATCTCGTCGGACCGCTCCCGCCCTCCCAGGGGTACACACACTGTTTAACCATGATTGACAGATATACGCGTTGGGTTGAAGCTTGTCCGTTATCTAAATAACAGCAGAGACAGTAGCTACGAACTTTTACTCTAATTGGATAGCACGTTTTGGTGTCCCCCGCGTGGTGACCTCTGATCAAGGCAGACAATTTGAATCCCACTTATTTCGCAAACTCGCACAACTGTTAGGGGTTGAACACATCCATACCACTGCCTACCACCCCCAGTCTAATGGCTTAGTGGAAAACTGGCATAGGACCATGAAAGCTGCCCTTAAAGCCAAGCTAATGGATCCTCGATTCACTGACCGTTGGACGGAGGCCCTACCCACAGTACTACTGGGTTTACGCGCCGCTTTTCGGGAAACCATCAAAGCATCCACCGCTGAACTTGTGTATGGCACTTCTTTGAGGTTGCCAGGTGAATTTTTCGTTCCTAGCAAAACAGATGTCAACGCTACAGACTTTGTAAACCATCTGAGAGACATGATGAGCGCATTCTCTCCACCCAAAACCAGCAACCATGGTACTCGAGACAGAACTTTCATTCCACAGGACCTGAACAAATGCACTCACGTTTTCGTACGGCATGACGCCGTACAACCTCCGCTGAAACCACCTTACGACGGGCCGTTCCCGGTCCTTGACAAAACGGACAAAGTGTTTAAAGTGCTTCAAAACAACAAAGAGGTTTTTATCTCAGTGGACAGAGTGAAACCAGCCTACATCTTGTGTGAGCAGGAGCCATCGACGCTCCCCAGCTGTCAACAGGCACCGTCACAATCGAGCAGTGGAACAACCACAGAAGACTCACTTACCACGACGACAACATCTGACCGAGACCGACGTACCCGATCTGGACGCAGTGTGCATTTTCCAGTACACCTAAAAGACTATGAGATGTAACGTTAACACTGGGAAGGGGGTACTGCGGTGTCTATGAACAATTACACCACCGCATATCGCAACTCCTGACCTGACTGAATTATAATACACGGTTGCAGAATGATTGGAATCTCGGTGCGGCAACCGTAACTGATTTTCACTTGTAAAGGAATCATTCCGCGTGGTACAGTGATCTAGTGTACCGTACGCAGTTCTATCTGTAGCACGATCCTTCGTGCACGCTTTTCTTTATTTCTGATTAAATATTTGTTAAGTTTAATTTATAGTGTCGATCTTCTTCACCAATGACCACGTGTATTTAATTGTCGGAGTTGGAGTGTAGTGCTATCGTATTCATCGTACACCCAACTTCCGCACCCTTCACTGCCAAAGTATGCTGGCTTATTGAGATTATTATAATGCCACTCGAAACCCTTCACTGCCAAAGTATGCTTATTTATTGAGATTATTATAATGCCGCTCGAAACCCCTCACTGCCAAATTATGCTGATTTATTGAGATTATTATAATGCCACTCGAAACCCTTCACTGCCAAAGTATGCTCGCTTATTGAGATTATTATAATGCCGCTCGAAACCCTTCACTGCCAAAGTATGCTCGCTTATTGAGATTATTATAATGCCACTCGAAACCCTTCACTGCCAAAGTATGCTGGCTTATTGAGATTATTATAATGCCACTCGAAACCCTTCACTGCCAAAGTATGCTGGCTTATTGAGATTATTATAATGCCACTCGAAACCCTTCACTGCCAAAGTATTGAGATTATTATGCTTATTGAGATTATTATAATGCCGCTCGAAACCCTTCACTGCCAAAGTATGCTCGCTTATTGAGATTATTATAATGCCGCTCGAAACCCTTCACTGCCAAAGTATGCTCGCTTATTGAGATTATTATAATGCCGCTCGAAACCCTTCACTGCCAAAGTATGCTCGCTTATTGAGATTATTATAATGCCGCTCGAAACCCTTCACTGCCAAATAATCGCTTATTTGATATTAATATAAAACCGCTCGAAACCCTTCACTGCCTAAAGTATGCTCGCTTATTGAGATTATTATAATACCGCTCGAAAACCCTTCACTACCAAAGTATGCTGGCTTATTGAGATTAATATAAAGCCACTCGAAACCCTTCACTGCCAAAGTATGCTCGCTTATTGAGATTATTTTAAAGCCAGTCGAAACCCTTCACTGCCAAAGTATGCTCGCTTATTGAGATTATTAGAAAGCCATTCAAAAACCTAAGTATGCCACTTATTGAGATTATTATAAAGCAAAACCCTAATGCTCGCTTATTGAGATTATTAGAAAGCCGCTCGAAACCCTTCACTGCCAAAGTATGCTCGCTTATTGAGATTATTATAAAGCCGCTCGAAACCCTTCACTGCCAAAGTATGCTCGCTTATTGAGATTATTAGAAAGCCGCTCGAAACCCTTCACTACCAAAGTATGCTCGCTTATTGAGATTATTATAAAGCCGCTCGAAACCCTTCACTACCAAAGTATGCTCGCTTATTGAGATTATTAGAAAGCCGCTCGAAACCCTTCACTACCAAAGTATGCTCGCTTATTGAGATTATTATAAAGCCGCTCGAAACCCTTCACTGCCAAAGTATTCTCGCTTATTGTGATTATTATAAATCCGCTCGAAACCATTTCACTGCCAAAGTATGCTCGCTGAGATTATTATAAAGCCGCTCGAAACCCTTCACTGCCAAAGTATTCTCGCTTATTGAGATTATTATAAAGCCGCTTGAAACCCTTCACTGCCAAAGTATTCTCGCTTATTGTGATTATTATAAATCCGCTCGAAACCATTTCACTGCCAAAGTATGCTCGCTTATTGAGATTATTATAAAGCCGCTCGAAACCCTTCACTGCCAAAGTATTCTCGCTTATTGAGATTATTATAAATCCGCTCGAAACCCTTCACTGTCAAAGTATGCTCGCTTATTGAGATTATTATAAAGCCGCTTGAAATTCTTCACTGTCAAAGTATGATCGCTTATTGAGATTATTATAAAGCCGCTTGAAACCCTTCACTGAAAAAGTAAGTGTGGCGCAGTGAAAAGTTCAACGGGTTTCAGTTCGAGAAGTCATTGGAACGCATCCCCGTATAGGCTATGGGTTTATTTTAATTTACTCTAATTACGTTTATGATGACTGTAATCGTGGTATCATGAAGTATTTTTAAAATAACTTTTTCCTTACTTTTCCATCAAAACGGCCCAATACATAATTTATTTAAAAATATTTTACAATTTAATTATTTATATCGTTAAATCAATAGTTACTCTATAATTATTATAGAGTAACTATTGATTTTGTATGCGTTATCTACTCGTATCGCACAGTAATTTCTAAATATTTCATCTCCCTCATCTATCACAGGATCTTGAAAGAGTACGCTTGGGGTTCGTACGTTCTTCTTAGATAGACTTTGAATTATTAATGCATTTAACTATTCATTTTGTATGTGTTAACTATATTCTAATTGTATCATACAGTAATTTCCATATATTAAGCATTCTTCACACTAAAAGAAGAATTATCATCTTGTAGGTACGTTTGGGGTTAGTATGTTTTACTTAGATAGCGTTAAAACGGGACGATGTCTGTCGGATCGTCTAGTCGCTATATATAGCTTTCCTGTTTTTACAATTTTTATTCTAACTTTGTATCTAGTTCAGGATTTTCTACCTTCACATGGCATTCAGAATCCTTCAGATTTGTGGTAATTTTACCAACTATACTTCACTTATAATTTTTCAGCTTTTTTAAAGTTTCGGAGTAAATATCATTGTTAAATGAAATTTAGATATGCTCTTTTTCACGCACTTCAAAACAACGAATTAAAAACTATTGGTAATTTATTTGTATCACACAGTAATTTCCCTATATTACGTGTCCTTCATACTAACACAGGAATTTTCATCTTGTAAGAGTTGGTACGCTAGGGATTCGTATGTTTTTCTTAGACTTTGATTTATTATGCCTTCATGTAACTATTGATTTTGTATGTGTTAAATATAATCTAATCTTACAGCGCAGTAATTTCTAAGTATATCAAGTCCTTCAAGTTATCTAACACAGGTTTTTTTTAAACAATAAGATTCGGAATAAATATCATTGTAAAATGAAATTTAGATATTCTTTTTTTATGCACTTCAAAACAACAAAATAAAAACTATTGGTAACTCATTTGTATCGCACAGTAATTTCCATATATTACGTGTCCTTCACACTAACACAGGAATTTTCATTTTGAAAGAGTTAGTAAGCTAGGGATTCGTATGTTTTTCTTAGACTTTGATTTATTATGCCTTCATGTAACTATTGATTTTGTATGTGTTAACTATAATCTAATCGTATCGCACAGTAATTTCTAAATATTTCAAGTCCTTCAAGCTATCTAACACAGTGATTTTGACTTATCTAACACAGGTTTTTTTTAACACAAAAAGATTCTGAGTAAATATCGTTGTAGAATGAAATTTAGATATGCTCTTTTTCACGCCCTTCAAAACAACGAAATAAAATCTATTGGTAACTCATTTGCAAGTATATGAAATCACGTTAATAGATAGACTACAACTGGCTTTTTTTCAAGTCCTTCATACTACTTAATTCCTGGATTTCCATCCTGTAAGAGTTGCTACATTCGGGGTTTGTATGTTTTTCTTATACAGACTTTGAATTATTACGGGTCGTCTAGTCACTATATATAGCTTTCCGGTTTTTACTATTTTTATTCTAACTTTGTATCTAGTTCAGGATTCTCAACCTTCACATGGCATTCAGAATCATTCAGATTTGTGGTAATTTTAAAAACTCTACTTCATTTACAATGTTCAGGTCTGTTTACAAAAAAGTTTTGGAGTAAATATCGTTGTAGAATGAAATTTAGATATGCTCTTTTTCACGCTCTTCAAAAAAACTAAATAAAAACTATTGGTAACTCATTTGTAATTATACGATATCACGTAAATAGATAGACGACAACTGACCTTTTTTGGAGTCCTTCATACTACTTAACACCTTGATTTCCATCCTGTAAGAGGTGCTACATTCGGAGTGCGTAAGTTTTCCTTATACAGACTTTGAATTATTACACCTTAGAGTAACTATTGATTTTGTATGCGTTAACTATCATCTACTCGTATCGCACAGTAATTTCTAAATATTTCATCTCCTTCTTCTATCACAGGATCTTGAAAGAGTACGCTTGGGGTTCGTACGTTCTTCTTAGATAGACTTTGAATTATTACGCCTCCATTTAACTATTCATTTTGTATGTGTTAACTATATTCTAATTGTATCGCACAGTAATTTCCATATACAGTGATCCCTCGGTTTTCGAGGTTAATGGTAAGATCTCGGCATATGTGGAACAGAGGACGCATTCTTAATATCATTGAAGGACGAGATGGAAAACCGACAACTTGTACCATAAGAGTGGGGAGTGGTGTACAAATCACGAGACCTCTTGAACTGGTCATACCTCTAGAGTTAGACCAGCGTGGGGAGGATGTGGAGAAATCGAAATCTGATCTGATAACGTCATTTAAATGACGATTATTATTATTCTTTTACGTTTTATTTTTATGTTTAGATTTTGATTTATCGTTTGGCACTCCCTCAAGTTTCTGTATTAATAACGAACAAAGAGGTTAAAAATGGAGTTGTTCAAAAATTTAAGCTGTGTTTTATACAGAGAATTTTATATGTTTTTTTAAAGGAATTTACTTTGTTATATGGTAAATTCAACAAATGGGGACCAAAAACTTCCGCGAAAACTGGAAAAGCTGCGAAGTAGGATTTGCCCCTAGAAGATTTCGTGTATTCGGGTACACGAATGTTTTAAATATGTAAACAATATTTATGCTTTACACATTTAAGACGACAATTACAACAGTATACGTATTTACTTAAACGTCTCAGTGCTAATTAATAAGGTTAATTACTAAACCTTATACAGTAATAAACATTAATAAACATTGCTTTCTGAGAAAGGCGAAGAGTCTTGTGTTGATTGTGAAAGAGAGGCTCTCACTTGACTCTTATAAGCTTTCGACTCAATCGGAGAATCTTCTGCTGGGGACACTGACATTAGTGCCGGGGGCTTTTTCTTTGGAGATAAACATGTTGATGGGTAGTTGTGGTCTTTGCTTTTTCTCTCATTGGTCGATGTCGCACCGGAAACCAATCACGCGCTTTTATGAGAGACCGTGGTATGTACTCTGAGCCAACTCATCTTTGTTTGACATGCTGGGATCCTTCTCCCTCGCGCATCAACATGAAACAACACCGAGATGGTTGCATTTTTTCATTTTTATTCTTTGATGAATATTTTGAAAAACCCGCGAAGCACTAAAGCTGCAAAACATGAAGCGCGAAGTGGCGATGGAATACTGTATTACGCGTCCTTTACATATATATTTAATATATTTATTATATATGTGTTTTGTATATATATGTTTTATACACTATATAGTTTATTAAATATCTTAGATATATATATTTACATATTTGTATTTATATACATTATATTACTATATACTTATATAAACATATTTATACTTTTTAACATATTTAATTATGAAAATAAAGTTATATACAAAAAAATTTTCATTTTATACATATATTTAAAATATATATATATATATAGATTTATTATATTTTATAAGATAATAATCATGTTTATTTTTTATAATATTTTTATTTACATTATATATATGTATATAATCTATATATATAATAAGATGTTAAAAATTTTTATATATGTTTTAATACATATATTTTGTTAAAAATTTTTTATTTAACATAAATTACATTATGGTTATTTTTTAATATAACATAAAAAAATATTTTTAAAAAACAATGCTTAAAAATATACATATTTAAATATACAAAATTTATTTAAATAAATAATATAATACATAATATATTATTATTTTTATACATATACAAAAAATACAAAATTAAAAAAAAAAAAAATATTTTATTGTAAATAAAACGATTTATTTTAAAACAAACATGTTTAGGAGAAGATTAATATTCATAAATATTTTTAATACCGATAAAACCATTGATATTTTTATAAGTTAAATATTAAATATATTTCGATCTCTGAGATAACCTCTAATACCTTTCTAAGAGTCAATGGGTTTCATTTTTGAAGCATTTTCTGTTACATTATATTGGGGCGTATAATCTATTTTCAGTATTAAATGCTCAACACAGTTTTCTAACAATTTTTCAAATTTTTGCAAGAAAATAAAGTTTTTCGGTTGAAAAAGTTAAAGTTTAAAAATATACCAAAATCAGAAAATTAAACACTTTCATTAAAACAAAGCTTTAAAAGTGTGCGGGCAACTTAAATGTACAAAATTTAGGATAAAATGAATAATACAGTATGGTCTAAAACTTTGCTGCCACATGTGCACTAAAAAAGTACAAAATAATAAAAAAAATGTTTAAAAGTATTGAAGTTCAATGCACGATTTCATTCTGAAAGAAACATTTGTCGCTAATACAGTATTAAGAAAGACACAGAATGCGTAAAATGCATAAATTATTTGCATCAATAAAGAGTCTAAGATAACCTCTAATATCTTTTTAAGAGTCATTGGGTTTCATTTTGGAAGCATTTTCTGTTATATTACATTGAAGCGTATAATCTATTTACAGTGTTAAATAACTCATCACAGTTTTCTAATGCTTTTTCAAATTTGTGCAAGAAAATAAAGTGTTTGTGGTTGAAAAAATTTAAAAATATACTAAAATCAGAAAATTAACATTTTCATTAAAACAAAGCTTTAAAAGTGTACGGGCAACTTAAATGTACAAAATTTAGAATAAAATGAATAATACAGTATGGTCTAAAACTTTGCTGCCACATGTGCACTTGAAAAGTACAAAATAATAAAAAAATGTTTAAAAGTATTGAAGTTCAATGCACGATTTCATACTCAAAGAAACATTTGTCGCTAATACAGTACTAAGAGAGACACAGAATGCGTAAAATGCTTGCATCAATAAAGAGTCTAAGATCTCATTTTTGCTGCTAAGAGTTCTGCTAAGAATACAAGAAAAGCAATGAAAAGAGAACACAGAAGGAAAAGAAATGGTCCTGCAAAGTCCACCATGTTCAATTTCCGAACCATGTTACTGTCTGAATTGCTAGAGTTGACACGTTTTCGGAGCTTCCGTAAAATTGCTTCGTCCTTTAAAAACTTACCATTAAATCCAGAAGCCCAGAATTGGTGTATAACTTTATCTAATTTCTCCTTACAGCAAAAGCCTCTGCGAATAGCCACTGCTGTAAGACTGTTCAAAATTATATCTTGTGAAACAAAATACTCGTCCTTTAGAGGAACGAAGTGGGGGATTCCCCCTACAAACACTGGTTTTTTACCAGAATATTTGAGTAGAATTGATTCAAAGTCGTTAGAACCTTCGTTTTCTTTTAGGTTTCGACCGATCGTTTGAACCGATGGTTCGTTAGAATTCATCATAGCGTCTGAAATAAAGCCACCTGGGTAGGTGGTGCACTGGTATTCACCTCTTATCACACCTTCTGCTAACTTCCGAATGGTTCTTACTCCACTGAGGGGTGGAAAGCTGAAAACGGACAAAAGCACAGCAGAGTAAAAGCTGCCGATAAAGAAACTCCACAGCATCCAACTGCCGAGAAGAAAGCAATCATTCAATGCCTGGGGCTCACATGTCAGATCTTGTCGGAGGAAGATAGCAAAAGTGGACATAAACGATTTAAGAATTGAATTCGATTTCTTGAACAACAAGTAATGTATGATGGGCATAACGAATAGACATAAAATGACAGAAATCCACACATCTTTGGAAAAAGTCCATAGGAAACTTCCTATGTCTGACGAATACTCGGGCTTATTGGTGACAAAAGACATCTCTGCAACATTGAAGGGGTAACTGAAAGGTACAGCTTTTCTTCTCTCGTCTGTGATTGTTAGTATACTGACGGCCATGTCAGCCTCACCCCTCTGCAACATTCCAACCATTTCAGTGAAGTTATGAGTCCCTGGTATAAGTTTTCCATACTGTCCATCGGGAGGTACAACAAGTTCGTATGCCAGACCTATGCCTTGAGATAAGAAATTTGCTATCTTAGAGTTGTATTGATCAAAAATTATTTCTTTTAGTTTTACAACCTCATTCACTCGAATTTCTTCCTCTTTGCCACTCACAATAATTTTCAAAACTCTTGATAAATTCATTGCACTAAGTGAGAGAATCAGGGCTTCTTTTGTTTATTTGAAATATTTTATTAATATAATTTGAACATTATTCTATTTACCTCATGTATCACGATATTTCAATGAACTATAAAAATACTAGAATGTTAATCAGTGAAATTTATCTGTCTATCACTAGTCCATCTTTTGAATATCATTGAAAGAAATATTCGTATTTAAACTTTGTTTTCTTAAGAACTTTGTAGCTTTCAAGTACTATAACTGAATATTTTGTTCTTTATGCAACTAAATAACATTTTGTCAGTAACTACTGAGGATAAAATATATACTATGTATTAATTCGTGTGTGCGTTGTGGATCTGTTGAGGTGAAATTTAAGGAATCAATATTGATTTACGTATAGCTCTAGTTGAAAAGCTAAGACACTAAAGTAACTTGATAATTGATCGATACCTCAATGTTTAGAATCATGTAACAAAAACTGAAAATTTTATGCTTAAC
>CM063499.1:25002584-25005084 GCA_032207245.1 Pardosa pseudoannulata
ATCTCAAGACCGTAGTCGGAAGCGATAGAAAAGACTGATTTTAGTCGTTCGATATTTTCTTCTTCATCTTTAGCAGGAATGATTAAGTCATCCATGTACAATAAGAGCTGACCTGATAAAATTAGATCGTTAAACACCGTGTTTATAAATCTCTGAAATACGGAAGGTGATATACAGAGGCCAAAGGGAACTTTGAGAAACTGAAATTGACCTGAATGCGTCACGAAGGAAGTATAACGTCGACTGTCTTTATGAACATTGACATGGAAAAATCCGTTTTTAAGGTCTATGGTACTGAAAATACGCGCATTCTGAAGCTTGTCTAATAAATCGTCAATTAGAGGCAAAGGGTATCGATCTTTAACTATATGTTTATTTAATTGTCTATAGTCGACACAAAGTCGTGGAGTTCCGTCTTTCTTTTTAACAAGAACAACTTGACTGGAGTAATCTGATGAACAGGGCTCTATAATACCGTCCTTAATCCAAGTATCAACCCGTTTATCTACAATATCTCTCTCAGTAAATGGTAAACGTCGTGGTCTGTGACGGACGGGAGTCGAACTATCGAACTGGATAGTCATTTCGATATTAGTAGTTTTGACTTTATTAGGTCTGTAATTTGTAACTAATTGCTGAATAGTATCTCGCTGGTGTTTGATGGCAGTAGGGCCTATATCGGGGCTAAAATCATCTGTTACAGATATGTTACTAATAAAGGTAACGTCTTCGTTCATTGCGACATCTAAATGTCTATGAATAGAAAGTCCGGCTGGAGTGATCGTCAGTTCAGCCTGTGACAGGACATTCATACCAATTATCAAATCTACTGGCATGGTGCCATCATTAACAACACAAACATCCGTGGTAAATATTTGACTATCAATAGTAATTCGGGATTCGAAATAACCAAGCGGTTTAATTTTGCCATTGCCAAAAGCAGTAAGCATTGTGCTACACTCATGAAGAGCAGGGGATCCAATTTTTAAATAAGCTCGTTTTAATAAAATTGTAGCTTGTGAACCTGTGTCAATTAACGCGTTGAAGGAAACGTGTTCGAGTGTAACAGTTTTATACATTAAATGGGAAATAGTCGAATTCAATGCATTAACATGAGTTTCTCCAGTTGTGTGTACATCAGTAGATTTGTGACAGGCAGTTGATTTATGACCAAAATTTCCACAAGATAGGCATTTTGGGCCACGATTTTTGTCAGGACAAAATTTTGATAAATGTCCAAAATCATTACAATTATAACAAACGATTTGTTTATTTGGTGCATGGGACGGAATGTTTCGGATTTTGCCTCACGTCTTGGGTTAGAAATTTTATGATGCACGTCATCACGTTTACGATTTACGTAGTTAGAACCGAAATGTTCAGTTGAAGATTTATATCTATGCCTTTCAAAAATCTTTTCATAAATTTTGAGTTTTTGTTTGAATTCCGAAATATTAGTGCAACCATATAAAATTAATTTGTTACAGGGAGCGTCAGGAATATTATTTATGCAATATTCTATAATACTTGCATCATCAATCATAAAATCACTTCCTTGCGCGGCTAATTCACGAAGAGCAATAAGATATTCTAAAAGAGATTCAGACGGTTTTAACTTTCTATTCCTTAACTGTCTATGCAAGTCTGCGCTAGTGATTTTCGCGCCAAATTCCTCAATTAGTGCATTCTTCAAAGCACTCCAAGTTTTGAGATTTCGTTGGCTTTGAATAAACAATTTAGCTGGTCCGGCAAGATTATTTTTAACAAAAATTACTTTATGCTGATCTGTTAACGGCGGTAAAAGATATAAACTGTCTTCAATCTCTCTCAAAAAGGTGTTTACAGTATACGAATTATTGCCAGAGAACTTCCGGATTGAGTGGGAAACCTCTCTGATAATCAACCATAAATTTGCGTGCTCAGCAAAACTTTCGTTTTCGAAGAGTTGTTTATTGCTTCCGTTAGGTGCCTGCGTACAAGTGGCGAGACTCGCTGTCTCTGTTTGGGTATTTGAGTGGAACGGTAGCGCGGGTAATTCATCATCATCGTCAAATAATACAGAGGTTGGCTGAAAAGAAGTTAAGCTGGAAAGTGCATCGAAAATTTTGTCACATAGTACGGTAGCTGAACCTTCAGAATCAATATGTAAGATATTAGCAACGCATATGAAATCATTTAATGAAAACGTTTTGAGAATATTTTCCTTTCGAGATTTTAAATCGAAAGTAGGTGGGAAATTTTGAAAATTGCGTAATTTCGTTCGAGAGGAGCGATCAAACGTATCATTAAAACAAATCGAAAATAATAACTTAACACTTTTGGTTGGAACAGATTTGAGTGCCTGGCATATCGGCGGAAAGTCTTTAAGCGAAACTGAACTCATACTGAAAACAAAAATGGTACTTACTGGTTGCAGACTTCTAAAGAGAATAACTCAAAATCCGTAAATTCGTGAAACGTCGTCGAAACTGAAAAACACATAATCTTCGGCACGTCAGGG
>CM063499.1:25015084-25020084 GCA_032207245.1 Pardosa pseudoannulata
AAATATTGAATGCTTAACATTAACCTCAACAGATACACACGCACACATGAATTAATACATAGTTTATATTTATTCCCATAGTTACTAACAAAATGTTGCTATTCAGTTGCTGTATGAAGAACATTTACCCACATATAGTAATTGAAAGGTAAAAGGTTTTTAAGAAAGCCAACGAATGCTTCTTTTGATGATATTCACAAGTTTGGAGAATAATAGATATATAAAATAAACTAATTACCATTCTAGTATTTTCATAGTACATTTAAATGTCATGATATATGCGGTAAATAGTATTATATTCAAATTTTATTAATAAAACATATCAAATAATCAAAAGACACCCTGATCCTCTCATTTAGTGCAATGAATTTGTCAAGAGTTTTGAAAATTATTGTGAGTAGCAAAGAGGAAGAAATTCGAGTGAATGAGGTGGTAACAATAAAAAAAATAATTTTTAATCCATACGATTCTAAGGTAGCAAATTTCTTATCTCAAGGCATAGGTCTGGCGTACGAACTTGTTACACCTCCCGATGGGCAGTATGGAAAACTTATACCAGGGACTGAGAACTTTACTGGAAAGATTGGAATGTTGCAGAGGGGTGAGGCTGACATGGCTGTCAGTTTACTGACAATCACAGAAGACAGAAGCAAAGCTGTATCTTTCAGTTACCCCTACTATGTTGCAGAGATGTCTTTTGTCACCAATAAGCTCGAGTATTCGTCAGACATAGGAAGTTTCATAAGGACATTTTCCAAAGGTGTGTGGATTTCAGTCATTTTATGTCTTCTAGTAATGCCCATCATACATTACCTGTTGTTCAAGAAATCGAATTCCCTTCTTAAATCGTTTATGTCCACTTTTGCTATCTTCCTCCGACAGGATCTGACATGCAAGCCCCAGGCATTGAATGGTTACTTCCTCCTCGGCAGTTGGATGCTTTGGAGTTTCTTTATCAACTGCTTTTACTCTGCTGTACTTTTGTCCGTTTTCAGCTTTCCACCTCTCAGTGGGGTAAGAACCATTCGGGAGTTAGCGGAAAGTGTGGTAAGAGGTGAATACCAGTGCATCACCTACCCAGGTAGCTATATTGCAGATACTATGGTCAAATCTAACGACCCATTGGTGCAAACGATCGGTCGAAACCTAAAGGAAAACGAAGGTTCTAATGACATTGAATTGAGTCTAGATAAATATTCGGATAAAAAACCAGCGTTTGTTGCACCTCACTTCGTTCCTCTAAAGGACGACTATTTTGTTTCAAATGATAGGATTTTCAATACTCTTACAGCAGTGCCCTTTCGCAGAGGCTTTTGCTGCAAAGAGAAATTAGATAAAGTTATACACCAATACTGGGCTTCTGGATTTAATGGCAAGTTTAGAAAGGACGAAGCACTTCTACGGAAACTCCGAAAACGTTTCAACTCTACGAATTCAGACAGTAATATGGTGCGGGAATTGAGCATGGAAGACTTTGCTGGACCATTTATTTTCCTTCTGTGTTCTCATTTCATGGCATTTCTTGTATTGTTAGGAGAACTCTTAACAGCAAAAATACGATCTTAGACTCTTTATTATGAAAATAATTTATGCATTTTACGCATTACGACTATGTTAATACTGTATTGGAGACAAATTTTTTTCAGTATGAAATCAAGCACTGGACTTTAATACTTAATTTTTGTTAATATTATATTGTACTCTTTAAGCGCACGAGTGGTAGAAAAAATTTAGATCATATTCTATTATTCGTTTTATTCTAAATTTTGTAAATTTAAGTTGCCTGTACGCTTTTAAAGCTCAGTTTTATTTAAAGTGTTTGATTTTCTGATTTTCATACAGTTTTAAAACTTTATTTTCTTGCACAAATTTGAAAAAAAAACCATTAGAAAACCGCGTTGCGTATTTAACATTGAAATCAGATTATGCACCCCAGTGTAATTTTAACAGAAAATGCTTCAAGAATGAAAGCCATTGACTCTTAAATTTTAGAGGTTACATCAGAGAACGAATTGCACTTAATTTTTGACTTATAAAAGTATTAATGGCCTTATTAGTATTAAAAATCTTTATGGATATTACAGTGCACACGATTAGCAGTTAGTTAACACATACAAAATGAATAGCTAAATGGAGGGGAAATAATCTATCTAAGAAAAACATACGAACCCCGAAAGTACCAAAACTTACAAGATGGAAATTCCTGTGTTAGTGTGAAAGACAAGTAATATAGGGAAATTACTGTGCGATGCAATTAGAATGTAGTTAACACATACAAAATGAATAGTTAAATGGAATTGTAATAATTCAAAGTCTATCTAAGAAGAATGTACGAACCCCGAACGTACCAACTCTTACAAAATGAAAATTAATGTGTTAGTTTGAAGGAGGCTTAATATATGGAAATTACTGTGCGATGTATTTAGAATGTAGTTAACACATACAAAATAAATAGGTAAACGGAGGTGTAATAACTCAATGTCTATCTAAGGAAAACATATGAACCCCGAACGTACCAACTCTTACAAGATGAAAATTCTTGTGTTAGTGTGAAGAATGCTTAACATATGGAAATTACTGTGCGATAGAATTAGAAGGTAGTTAACACAGACAAAATGAATAGTTAAATCTAGCCGTAATAATTCAAAGTGCAAGAAGAACGTATGAACCCCAAGCGTACCAACTCTTTCCAAATGGAAATCCCTGTGCTAGATAGCATGAAAGATGTGAAATATTTAGAAATTACTGTGCGATAAGATTAGATTATAGTTAACACATACAAAATCAATAGTTACATGACGGCGTAATAATTCAAAGTCTAAGAAAAACGTACGAACCTCTAGCGTACCAACTTTTACAAGATGAAAATTCCTGTGTGAATGTGAAGAAGGCTTAATAAATGGAACTTACTGTGCGATACAATGAGAAGGTAGTTAACATATAAAAAATGAATAGTTAAACGAAAGCATAATAACTGAATGTGTATATAAGAGAAACATACGTACCCCGAATTTATCAAATCTATAAAGAGGAAAATTCCTGTGTTAGTGTGATGGACGCGTGATATACGGACATTACTGTGCGATACGATTAGAAGGTAGTGAGCAAATAAAATGAATATTTACACAAAGGAATAAGAATTCAAAGTTTAACTAAGAAAAATATAGGAATCCCAAACGTACCACCTTATACAAGATGAAAATTCCTGTGTTAGTGGGAAGAATGTGTAACATATGGAAATTAATGTGCGTTACAATTACAATGTAGTTAACACTACAAAATTAATAGTTAAATGGTGGAGTAATAGTTTAAAGTCTATCTAAGAACAAACGTACGAACCCCGAACGTATCAAATCTAACAAGAGGAAAACTCCTGTGTTAGTGTGATGGACGTATAATATATAGAAATTACTGTGAGATACGATTTGAAGGTTGTGAACACATGCAAAATGAATAGTTAAACAGAGGCGTAATAACTCAGGGTCTATCTATGAAAAACATACGAACCCCGTACGTACCAACTCTTACAAGATGAAAATTCCTGTGTTAGTTTGAAGGAGGCTTAATATATGGAAATTACTGTGCAATGTAATTAGAATGTAGTTAACCCACACAAAATGAATAGTTAAACAGAGGCGTAATAATTCAAAGTCTATCTAAGAAAAACATACCCGAACGTACCAACTCTTACAAGATGAAAATTCTTGTGTTAATAATTCAAAGTGTAAGAAGAAGTATGAACCCCAAGCGTACCAACTCTTTCAAAACGAAAATCCCTGTGTTAGATAGAGTGAAGGATGTGAAATATTTAGAAATACGATTAGATTATAGTTAACACATACAAAATCAATAGTTACATGACGGCGTAATAATTCAGAGTCTAAGAAAAACGTACGAACCCCTAGCGTACTAACTTTTACACGGTGAAAATTCATGTATTAGTGTGAAGGAGGCGTAATATCTGGAAATTACTGTGCGATACAATTATAATGTAGTTAACACACGCAAAATGAATAATTAAAAGGAGGCGTAATAATTCAAAGTGTATCTAAAAAAACGTATGAACTCCAAGCGTCCCAACTCTTTCAAAATGAAAATCCCAGTGTTAGATAGCGTGAAGGACGTGGGATATTTAGAAATCACTGCGCGACACGAGTAGATGATAGTTGACACATGCAAAATCAAATTGTTATACTAATGCGTAATAATTCAAAGTCTGTATAATATAAACATACGAACCCTATATCAACTCTTAGTGGACGGAAATCCCGGTGTTAAGTAGCATGAAGGAAGTGAAAAAAGGTCAGTTTTCTTCTATCTATTAACGTGATTTTGTATAATTACAAATGAGTTAATAATAGTTTTTATTTCATTGTTTTGAAGTGCGTGAAAAAGAGCATATCTAAATTTCATTTTTCAATGATATTTACTCCAAATCTTTTTGTTTAAAAAAAACCTGTGTTAGATAGGTCAAAATCACTGTGTTAGATAGCTTGAAGAACCTGAAATATTTAGAAATTACTGTGCGATGAGATTAGATTATAGTTAACACATACAAAATCAATAGTTACATTGAGGCATAATAAATCAAAGTCTAAGAAAAACATACGAACCCTTGCGTACCAACTCTTACAAGATGAAAATTCCTGTGTTAGTGTGAAGCACACGTAATATATGGAAATTACTGAGCGATACAAATGAGTTACCAATAGTTTTTATTATGTTGTTTTGAAGTGCGTGACAAAGAACATATCTAAATTTCCTTTTACAACGATATTTACTCTGAATCTTTTTGTTTAAAAAAAACCTGTGTTAGATAGGTCAAAATCACTGTGTTAGATAGATTGAAGGACTTGAAATATTCAGAAATTACTGTGCGATACGATTAGATTATAGTTATCACATACAAAATCAATAGTTACATGAAGGCATAATAAATCAAAGTCTAAGAAAAACATATGAACCCTTGCGTACCAACTCTTACAAGATGAAAATTCCTG
>CM063499.1:25025084-25060084 GCA_032207245.1 Pardosa pseudoannulata
ACTGTTTTATATTTGCCTTAACACTGGATCCCAACATATATTATAATATATTATATAATATATATGTATTTTATTTTTTCTATAAAATATAGAATATTTTTAATAAATTCATCGAATATAGGTAATAACATAAATCCTAAAATAAATTCACTTCTTCGGTAAATTATTAATGATAATTTCAATTTCTCCGATGAATAATGTACTTCAGCTACGCTTTTCCAATTTTTGAGTCCTTTATAGATAGAAAAGACTCTCTAACATTTTCACTAACATCAAAATTAAATAAATAGAAAATAACTTGGAGTGAATCAGAACTGAAACAAGAGATGTAAAATAGTAATGCTTAGACAATTGTGTTATGCATTTCAACAAAAATCAATATCTACTTTCTGTTTATCTATAATATATTTATATATTCAAACTTTTTATCATGAATATCTGGACTGAAAAAAAAAACAGATATAAGAGGTATTTTCAGATAATGGACCATTTGAATGTAATGAAACGATTTAGAATTTCGAATAAGCGTTTAAATGGTATAATGAGGGAACATACCCTGAAAGTTAAATATAGAATATATATGAGTTGGAAATATTGAAAATTTTATCGATTACAAACTAATGGTTTGATATTACTCTTAAAATATAAATATTAAACATGTGATTTTTTATAGTTTATCAAGTAAAATATACTTTTTATATCCATCATAAAAGTTTATTGAATTCCAGTTTTAAATTTTAAAATTTGGAATATGACTGCTATAATATGTATTTTTAAATTTATATAATTATTTCAATAGATCCATGAATCTAGGAGTGGCAACAGAAATAGACATAAAATTTTTGTTTTCTCCCACATGATTCTATATTCCAAAAAATGCAGCAATTACTTTGTGCTACCTTTGGTTTTGCTCTAAAAGTAAGCTACGAATGATGTAGAATTATTTAAGTAAGCCTGAACGAATACATGAAAACACATATCACTATATATTACATATTTTCTAGAAAAAAACTTTGCTCGGTATATATTTGGTATTCAGTCTATTTTTGAAGAGCAATATGCCATAATAACTTGCCAACTAAAAAGGGAATAACAAAAGTAAGTACTTTTTATAAATGCTTTTAAAACACTATTTAAAGTTACAATAGAAACTCGACTATCCGAAATAATTGGTACTGAACTTACCTCGGATAATCGCAATTTTCGAATAATCCAGAATTCAACATCAATCATCTAGTTTAATCGTCATTGGTACAATGACATTAGACTGTACTGGGACTCGGCAGTATGATCTACCAAATTTCGAAATGGGGTGTGCTTTTGTTTAGAACATGGATGTTTGAAAGTATGGAAGATTACACTCATACCCAGAATTGTGTTTGCGAGAAGGAATTAAAAAAAAGGGAATTCCAAAATATTTATCTGCACACGTAGTTTGGAAAGGACGGCTTGCATATAAAAGGAATGTGAGGAGAAAGTAAACTTTGAAAATGCATGTTTGTAAAGAGAAAGTTCTGGATGATAGTAGAAAGTGAAAAGAAAAGAAGAAAACGATTTCAGTTAATGAAGAGTTTTGGTTAATTGGGGTTCTACTGTACATCGATAAATTAAAATCCTTAAATTTGTAATCTTTTTTAGTATATATTGAACTCCTTATACATACTCGTATGCAAACTACAATTACATATAAATTTGGTTTCTAAACATATTGAATAACACATACATTTCTCTTCATTTCGTCTACTTGCAATGAATTTACCACACGTTTTGAAAGTTATTGTGAGTGGTAAAGAGGAGGAAGTTCGAGTTAATCAGACTCTGACAATAAAAAAAGTAACATTTCATCCAGTTAATTCTAAAAAGGCGGATTTCTTTTCTAGAGGTATTGGCTTGCCTTACGAATTCCTTCTACCCACCGATGGACAATTTGGGAGACGTATCCCTGGAACTGATAATTTTACTGGAATGGTGGGAATGTTGCAGAGAGGTGAGGCAGATATGGCTGTTAGTGATCTGACAGTTACAGAAGAGAGAAGCAAAGCTGTATCATTCAGTTACCTTCAATGTTGCAGAGGTATCTTTTGTCACCAATAAGCCCGAATATACCTCAAATTTGGGAAGTTTCATGTGGACCTTTTCGTTAGATGTGTGGATTTCAGTCGCTTTATGTCTTCTCGTAATGCCAATCATACTTTACCTGTTGTCTAACGGATCTAATTCATTACCGAAGGTGTTTATGTCCTCCTTTCGCATACTGCTGCGTCAGGATTTGCAAGATAAACCAAAGAAGGTAAAGGATTATCTACTTTTGGGTTCCTGGATGTTTTGGAGTTTCTTTATTAGCTGTTTCTACTCAGCTGTACTGTTGTCCGTTTTCAGTTTCCCGCCTCTAACAGGAATACGAACCATTCGAGATCTATCCGCAGGTGTCATGAGGGGTGAATACCAATGCACCACCTACCCAGGTGGCTTCATTGTGGACACTTTGATTAATTCAAACGACCCATCAGTTCAAGCGATCGGTCTTAACCTTAAAGAAAACGAAGGTTCCAATGACATAGATTCAGTTCTAGATAACTATTTGGGTAAAAAACCTGTCTTCATAGGAGGAATGCCTCATTTTCTTTCACTGAGGGACGAGTACTTTGTTTCAAAAGATGTGATTTTAAACAGTTTAGCAGCAGTGGCTATTCGCAAAGACTTTTGCTGCAAACAGAAACTCGATAATACCGCACTTAATTTCTTGGCTACTGGACTTCATGGTAAGTTTTTGAAGGATTATGGCATTCTCAAGAGACTGAAAAAACGACAGAACTTTAGTGATGCACATGATAATACAGTGCGGCAGTTGTCAGTGATGGACTTTGAAGGACCTTTTCTTTTCCTAGGGTGTTCTCACTTTCTTGCAATTTTTGTGTTCATAATAGAACTCTTAGCACCAAAAATATGTTTTCATTCTTTTTCGCAACGTCATAAGTAATATGTGTTGATTTAGCTTATAGTTAGTGGATAATACTGTCTGAAGCTATTTACTTTTAAATACGCACTATATTACTTACGAATAGGACAAGCTACCTTCAAATTGCACTACTAAAATTATAATATAGGCTTATAATATAGGCTTATATATATATAATCTTTATTCTTTAAAAATTAAATGATTTTTACAGTCTAGAATTCTTTTGTCTTATTTTTTTTTACTTTAAAATGAATTTTTTTATTTAAAATTAAAAAAAAAGTTTTTAGTGGTGCACTGAATTAGCAATTTTAATATACGTCCCAAGCATATTAACTCTTCTCAGTCTCGATGAAATGTTTTATATATTATTTAATGCTTTTCATAGACTTAATATGAATAGTTAAAACTAGTGTATCTTTTCGTGTTACAAAGTATGTAATACGGTGAAACAACAAAACAATAAAGATTTTTATAATTTGAAATTATTGTTTTATATCAAGTGTATTTAACGTAAGTACAAAGTTTTGTTTCTATGAAAATATTAAGCATATAGTTCGTTACCTCTGGGATAGCGTTACTAATTTTCTGCCATCTTATTACGCAAAGCGGAAAACAGTTTAAAACTGCATGACGTTTCTTATGCTCTTTTAAATTTTTGAAAATTGGGGAAAGATTCCATTGCTGTTACTAGTAATATCTGCTGGCTAATTGCTTGTAAAAATTGCTTTTTCGAGTGACAAATGTAAGTGGCTTTTAGAAATTATGTTCTTACTAAGAAAACAATCTTAAGTAAACTGTACTAGAGAATTGAAGGAAGTTGCTAGTAATATTGCTGGTAATATTTTCTGGTACTAGTAGCTGGGAAATTTTGCTGGGAAATGTTGTTGCTTCTGGTGAAAAATATACGGGGTTCTTAGATATGCTGTTATTATTTTGGAAAGCTCTTTTTTTGCAATGCAGCAAGCGATTACAGATATTATACAAACGCCTATAGAATTCCACAAAGCTGTTACCCATTTAGAATCAACAGGGAGAGCACTTGTAGTTTAAGGTATACTACTGACGTATTAGTAACGTATAAGTAACATTACCTCCGCTGAGTCCTCGTAATTTAGAAGCAAGGAACAAGAAGAAGATCCCCAAACTTCGCCTGCCTTCCCCAGAGGTATCGCTTGAGATCTTGGAGGACATTGTGAACACGAACGTATTTTAAGTGCTCCAGTCACATTTAACTAACAAGGTAGATCTTAGGAAAGGGAAAATACTGCATTGTGGAAGTGTATCACTACATGTAAGGTATGCATTATAAGAAAAGAACATTTACGTGACGTACTTTAACGTAAAGGATTGTGAAATTCAAAAGCCTGGCTCTTTGTGGTAAATTGGATGTTCCTCGGCAACATACGTCTGCCCATCCAATATAAATGTTGTTAAATGCTGTGAATGGTATAATGCATCGATTTCCACCTCTACTGTTATATGAGCTAAAGCATATTGAGCAGTTGTAAAGCAAATGTTAAAAACCAGTCTATTTGTAAATCAAAAGCTGTTGCCTTTGGTGAAAGATGTATGGGGATATATGCTTATCTGCTTATGCATATCTAACATATGCATATCTTAGATATGCTGTTTTTATTAAGGGAAGCTTTTTTCCCAATGCAGTAGTCAATTACAGACATTATCTAAACGCCTATACAAGCTGTAACGTACTTACAAAGATGTTACTTGTTTAGCACCATCCGAGGAACGTGTGATACGGACACAAGTAGCATTACCCCCGCTGGGTCTTCGTAATTCAGAAGCAAAGAACAAGAAGAGCCTCAGGCTTGTCCTGTCACCCCCAGATGTATCGCTTGAGAACTTGGAGGACATTGTGACTACGAACATATTTTAAGTACCCCAGTCACCTTTAGCGAATAGGGGGATCTTGGACGGGCTCCTGCCCCTAATCCATAATTTTTCAATTACGAGATCGCTGTATTTACCGACTGAGATACCGCGGCTCCTGTGTGAGAAACCTGCTTAGTTCAACTGTACTTCAAGTCAATTACAAACATTATCTAAGCGCCTATACAAGCTGTAACGTACTTACAAAGGTGTTACGTATTTAGCACAATCCGAGGAACATGTGCTACGGACGAGAGTAACATTACCCCTCTGGGTCCTCGTAATTTAGAAGCAAAAAACAAGGAGAAGAGCCCCAGGCTTGTCCTGCCATCCCAGAAGCATCGCTTGAGGACTTGGAGGACATTGTGACCACGAACATATTTTACTTCCCCTAATCACCTTTAGCGAATAGGGCGGATCTTAGGCCGGCTCCTGCCCCTAACCCGCAATTTTTCAGTTACGGAATCGCTGCTTTTACCGAATCAGCTACACGGCTCATTTTTGGGAAATCTGCTTATTTGAATTGTACGTCAAGAATATGGAAAGGGAAAATGCGGCATTATGGAAGTGTATCATTACGTGTAAGATATGTATTATTAAAATACGAAAATTTACGTGTTCATCTTTAACGTAAAGGATTGAGAAATTTCAAACCACAGGTGTTTGGGGATAAAGCAGGTGCTTTTCGGCAACATACGTCTGCCCTACCAAGATAAATGTTAATAAATGCTGTGAATGGTATAATGCCTCTATTCCCACCTCTACTGTTTAATGAGAGAAAGCATATTAAACAATTCTAAATCAACTGTTAAAAAGCAGTCTACTTGTAAATTATCTGCTAGTAAAAAATGACAGTAAACAACGATAATAATAACATTTTTAGCGCTACTTTTCATCCGCTAAAAGAACTAAATAAGTTTTTTTTTGTTTGTATGTGGATGCCACAGATATTGTGATTTCATTTGCATCTAATTGAAGAAACCAAATTATTTTGCCTTTATTCGGTGGTTATTAAAAAATTATATATCATATATATATATATATATATATATATATATATATATATGTGTGTGTGTGTGTGTGTGTGTGTGTAATGACGGGGACTAACCACCCTAAATTTACACTTGAAGCTTCTTTTGCAATTTCCCCTATTATTTTCCTCAGCCCGGGCATGCTGGGCTGCCAAGAGTCCCACTAACCGTCTGTTCGCAAGAAGCACATTAGTCGTTAAGGCCGTCGTCTTTATTTCATCCGATCAAAATATCACAAAAATCCAGAGGCATCTGAACCGGACGGTTTGCAGAACGCTCTCTCTCACTCCAACCTACTACGAGAGACGACCAAATATCACGTGTGGTTTAGTGTCGTGGGAAAAATGCTGATGCAACTGTTAATTGCTTAGAGAGAGTAACCTTTGATTAGAGCCATCTGCCAAAGTGTAGCGTTTCAGATGAGCATTATTGCTGATCGTTACAGCATTTCCTGGGAGAGTTATTACTTTCCAGCCATATCATTTTTTGCTTTGAGAATCAAAGAAAGAATTTCGGGGTTCGGCTGAAGTAATGAAAACATCGTCGTTTGAATTGGATGTCTGGGAAATATGGTTAATGTAAAGAGAAGAAATTAAGATCTAGAATAATGAATGGGGAAAAGGGATAATTTTGGATAGACATTAGGGCTTAGATATTTATATTATTAAATATATATATCATAAAATTATAATTATTATAACTTTTATTGTGGTTATTATTTAAAAAAAATTCCTGACTTTCGTATCACGTGGTAAATTTAGATATATATATACAGCCACTCATTTTTCTGCTTCTTTTCCAGAGCAACGCATTTCGATTTTAATCTTACTGAGATCATTTTCAGAATTTTCAGAAGCTGTGTTTTTTGGTACCACAAAAGTTGCTCTATACATTTAGCTAATTTATTAAGCACATTGCATTTTGAATGCATTCTCGCATGAACAACGAAACATTATTTAGTAAACACTAGCATATAGCCCTTCATATGACGGCATCAGTAATTTTTTTTAATTTTCCAGAATTGTACAGTACCCTATGAGGCAGGTAATAAATAGTTTGTGTTTTGACTGAGAATTATTTGGTAGACGATCAATAATTTGTTTATCTTAGTACTTTTCTAAATCCTGCCGATACTGTAAATGCAGTTTAGAATCCCGTTGAATTTATTTAGAAAGATAATTCAAATTTTTCTCAGCTACGTCGAGATTATCGTTAAGTTCTTCCCAATTTTTTTTGCCACAGTAATTAATGGAAATAAAGGAATGAAACTATAATTTCAACTACACCCTGGAGGTAGATTGAATTTGTTATTAATAAAGGTGAAAAAGTTTTATTGCAACAAAAAATAATCTATGATTAAATTTAAAATGATCACATTTGTACCTAATCTATTATTTAAGCCAAATATAAAAGAAAATTATTTACGTAATATCTAAGTCCACTGATAATATGTATGAAAATAATGCAGGTGATATTTAAATAATTTAAAATAAGAAATGATTACATGAAATGGTTAAACGAATGACGTCATAATGGTAGGAAACAATGTTATTTTTTACCTATTTATCATGTGATAAATTTAACCGCCTCCTCTTAACTGGTCAAAATAGGGCTTGAAATAATGTCATTAACCGCTCGAAAAGAGGAAGGGGTGAATTTTGAATGTTTTAAAGACTACAATGTTTTTCTCTGTGATGTGAATCATATTTATACCAATTTATTTTAGAATCGGATAGATATTTTAGGAGAAGATAAACTTTATTCTCTTTGAATTTTGCCTCTATCCATTCCCGGTCCAACCTCTTCACAAATTTGCGGACAGATAACTTAGGCTATTATTATATAGGAGATCCTCATTTTTACTGCAATATTTATTATTTTTAATTCCGAGTATACGTGCTACCTCTTTACAATGAACGCAGATTATTAAAAACAACATCCTAATCATGTGCTAAAGTTTCAATGGTTTTCATACATTACGTTTTACAGCTGTATCGAAAACATATTCGTTTTTCTTTAATTTGTTGACTGTCCCCTATGTGGTTTCGGGAAAAATTCGTATCTGAAGTACATGAAGTCGACCATCCTGTTTACAAGCCTGAGGTTTCAACATAATTGGGTTTTTCTAAATATTCAAGAAAATGTCTAAACTCAAGCTATGATTATATAGGGGATTTATTGACGGTGTTACTATATAAAAGGTTTTTTTTATAAAACATATAATGAGACAAATGATTGGTCTGAAATATAATACGTTCTTCGAAACCTTTGGAATCATGCTGTATCTCACAGATACATCTTTCTTTTAGATGGTTTCATTTGATTTGTATATCTTCAAACGGTCTGTTGCCGAACGATGACTGAATTGTTTTAGCTCTGAACCATTGCTCATGGATTTTTCATGAGACAATTTTCTATTACAATACAGATTTCAGATATTAGATGTCCAAAATGTATTTGGATATCTGTCTTGATATTCAAAAAAAAATCTTTTCTGATGTCTCCTTACCATTTTGTTTGTCTTGTCTGCTCCATCCGTTTGCAATTTTAAACTTAAATTGCAATTCGTTATATAGTGTTATATGCTTTTGAGTTTTTTAGATCTACATAAAAGTAGATAAAGGTAGATCTATTCCTGGTGAAGTAAATTCTTTCATACTATTAATAAAACAAAAGTTTTATTTTACAACATTTCCTTTTATATGACTTTTACCACATACCTTTCAAAATTATGACTGATAGCTCCGGGCAATGTCGAAAAAAAGTAATTTTATAAATTACTCCTTTTTTTTATAAAATTTTGATATCTAATATGTATCAAGTTGTATCAGGACCTTAGTACCCCCTTTTACCAAACAATGGCATAATGAATAAGATGCTACTCTGTGGTACCAGAGTTCATGGGTTTAAATCCCACTGGGGCAAAATGTTCGTAGCCATTGAGAATCGGCTTCAAGCAGTAGGTCCCGGGCTCATTATCCCACGCGTTCTAAATGTAGACGTAGCTCTTCAAACCAAAATCAAATAGTCTACTTTTGTTCTGTATAGTTCCAGGCACAAGGGAATTTTCTTTTTCTTCCTTTCTAAATCTTTCTATTACTAGTATATAGCCCGTCATATGACGGGTTCAGTAAAATTTTTAATTTTCCAAAATTGTAAAGTACTTTATGAGTCAGGTAAAAAAATGGTTTGTTTTTTTTTGTCTGAGAATTATCTTGCAACAAAAAATAATCGATGATTCAATTTAAAATTATCCCATATGTACCTAATCTATAAGACGATTTCACGCAGTAGGTCTCAAATTATGACAATTCTGGCTTTAGTTTCAAACGGAAGGGCAGTTTATTGTGTGTCTATTGGCTGTTGTAAACATGAAAATGAATGGGAAGGGCATTATAGTGGTTCGTGACGTTGCGACAAATTGCCTTATTTAAGCCAAATATAAAATAAAAAATTATTTACGTAATATCTAAGATCAATGATAAAACGTATGAAAATAAGGCATAATTTAAATAATTTAAAATAAGAAATGATTCACTGAGATGTTTAAAGGAATAACGTCATAATGCTAGAAAAATGTTATTTTTACCTATTTATTATGGGATAAATTGATAAATTTAATCGCCTGCTCTTAACCGGGGAAAATAGGAGTTGAAATAATGGCATTAAAAGATCGAAAAGAGGGAAGGGGTGGATTTCGAACGTTTTAAAGGAGGCAGTATTTTTCGCAGTGATATGAAGCATATTTATACCAATTTATTTTAGAATCGGATCTATAGTTTAGCAGAAGATAAACATTACTCTCTTTGAATTTTGCTAACAAGGATGCCTCTATTCATTCCAGGTCCAACCGCTTCATTAAATCGAGGACAGACGTACAGATAACTTAGGCTATTATTATATAGGGGATTTACTAGTGGTTGTTAGCTACTATATTAAATGAACTATAATAAAACAAATTTTGAGGCAAGTGATACAGTTTGAAATATAAAAAAGGCACAGTTTTGCACAAAATGTGTAATTCAGCATAAAAATACACAACATAAAAAATTATCAGTTGAACTGGAATTCGGTTTGTATTTTCATTTTTGTGTGCTTACTATTTCAGTTATATGAAAAATATTTTTTAGTGCTTGAATATGCCTGGAAACTTGCTGCATCATGTGCGCTGTATCTCACACATATATCATTGTTTTATATGACTTCCGTTGATTTGTATTGCTTCAAAGTGACCATTTTGTTCCTTTTAATATTTCCTTTTTTTAAAATAGTTTTTTTATTTACAAATGGTGTTACATGCAATATAAATTACTGTTAAAATCATATAAAGAATGTGTTACAGTTGAAAAAGTAAAAAAAAAATCATCTTTACATAAAATGATGAATATAGCATAAAATGCATAACATGGAAGTGACAAAGTTTATCGATTGGCCTCGAACAGAATTGTACATTTAAGTACAGTTTTTATCTGTATTTTCTATCACATGATTACAATGAATTCCCGGTAGCTCAGTTGGCAAAGGCAACGCTCTGCATGCAATTTTTTTAATCTCTTATATGCGATTTTGTTGAAATTAACAGTATTTGCATGCTAGTGTACATACAAATAATGAAAAATCTCCTATATAATAATAGCTTAAGTTATCTGTTCACAAATTTATGAAGCGGTTGGAACTGGAATGGATAGAGGCAAAATTGAAAGCGAGTAAAGTTTATTTTCTCCTAAACGATCAATCCGATTCTAAACTAAATTGGTATAAATATGCTTCATATCACAGCGACAAATACTTTGGTCTTTAAAATGTTCGAAATTCACCCCTTTCCCTTTTTTCGAGCTGTTAATGCCATTATTTCAAGCCCTATTTTCTCCAGTTAAGAGCAGGCGATTAAATTTATCACATGATAAATAAGTAAAAATAACATCGTTTCCTACTATTATGACGTCATTCCTTTAACCATCTCATGTAATCATTTCTTATTTAAAATTATTTAATTACTAGCATACAGCCCGTCATATGACGGGATCAGTAAAATTTTTAATTTTCCAAAATTGTAAAGTACCTTATGAGTCAGGTAAATAAATGGTTTGTTTTTTGTCTGAGAATTATCTTGCAACAAAAAATAATCGATGATTCAATTTAAAATTATCCCATATGTACCTAATCTAAGAGGTGATTTCACGCAGTAGGACAAATTCTCAAATTATGACAATTCTGGCTTTAGTTTCAAACGGAAGGGCAGTTTATTGTTTGTCTATTGGCTGTTGTAAACATGAAAATGAATGGGAAGGGCATTATAGTAGGTCGTGACGTTGCGACAAATTGCCTTATTATTTAAGCCAAATATAAAATAAAATTATTAACGTAATATCTAAGATCAATGATAAAACGTATGAAAATCATGCAGACGATATTTAAATAATTTAAAATAAGAAATGATTCAATGAGATGGTTAAAGAGATGACGTCACAATGCTAGAAAAATATTATTTTTACCTATTTATTATGTGATAAATTGATCAATTTAATCGCCTGCTCTTAACCGGAGAAAATATGAGTCGAAATAATGGCATTAATCCTCCGAGTGGAACACATCTAGAAACAAATTCTCAAAAATACGTTAATGTCAGTGGCCCAAGAGTTCTATGATTTTTACCTTCACCCTTTGTCGACTAGAAGGAATATGGAAAACCCAACCTCGTTATTGCCCCTTTACTTCCAGTTATATATTGATATATAAATAAATGTTATAGATTGTTAATTTTTAATACACATAAAGCTCGTCAAGTCTGGAATATTATCCCATGAGAAATAATGGATTCTAAAAGTACAAATAAAACTATTGTTTGGGAGACTTATTGATATGTTTTTACGAAAGTCATTCAATATATTTAAGGGGTGCAATTAGAAATACATCTGTTACCGCAAACGAAATACTTCGAAATAGAGATTTGCAAAGCCATGAAAAGCTATCAGCGTCTTTGTGCCTCAGGGTGTAGGGGTGCATCCCTCAAGAAATGTCAGTGAAAGAGGGATGCACTTCCTAAACAATAGACCTGACCCTTCTACCTCAAAACTCCATGGGGAAAAGCACTGGCAAAAATGTAGATTACATCCATTTTTGGAGCGTTTTTGGAGGTCAAAAATTGTACGTTTTGAAGTCATCATCGGTTTGGCGGAATTGTACGTGCGAACCGATTAGAGGGTTAAAAGCTCGAAAAGAGGGAAGGAGTGGATTTCGAACTTTTTAAAGGAGGCAATATTTTTCACACTGATATGAAGCATATTTATACCAATTTATTTTAGAATCGGATCTATAGTTTAGGAGAAGATAAGCATTACATTTTGCTAACTATGGATGCCTTTATCCATTCCAGGTCCCACCGCTTCATTAAATCGAGGACAGACGTACAGATAACTTAGGCTATTATTATATAGGGGATCTTCTGCATTATTTTCATACTCTTTGTCACTGAACTTAGATATCACGTAAATAATTTCTTTTATATTTGACTTAAATAATAGATTATGTACAAATGTGATCATTTTAAATTTAATCATAGATTATTTTTTGTTGCAATAAAACTTTTTCACCTTTATTAATAACAAATTCAATCTACCTCCAGGGTGTAGTTGAAATTATAGTTTCATTCCTTTATTTTTATTAATTACTGTGGAAAAAAAAAAATTGGGAAGAACTTAACGATAATCTCGACGTAGCTGAGAAAAATTTGAATTATCTTTCTAAATAAATTCAACGGGATTCTAAACTGCATTCATAGTATCGGGAGAATTTAGATGAGTACTAAGATAAACAAACTATTGAGCGTCTACCAAATAATTCTCAGTCAAAGCACAAACTATTTATTACCTGCCTCATAGGGTACTGTACAATTCTGGAAATTTAAAAAAAAATTACTGATGCCGTCATATGAAATGCTATATGCTAGTATATGAATAACAGGGCTGTATCCCAGTGTACGGTACGCTATTTTGGCGATTTTTTTGGCGCATTTTTGGCGCCATTTCTCGGGCGATACTTATTTTCTCCTTGTAAATTTCACCCTTTCTCTCCTGTTAAAAGATGGTAACCTCGTTCTCTCATTTGGTTTGTGTGCGTTATCGGATCCTCTTTGGAGTAACTTGCGCAATAAATGATGTGATGTCATGATGATCTAATTCTTGTTTGATCCAATTATATTAAAAGTTGTAGGAGGTAAGTTTGAATTTCAACACTTTTTGTCGTTAATTTAACGGATTTGCAGCTTGCTACATTTCAATCTGTTTTTCACCAGTGGAGTGGTTAAGTTCTGCATTCTCTTCAATCGTATTTATTTCAAAAATTTTATTTGTTCTAATTTTATAGTATTTAAATTTCTTAATTAGTAATTGTTTTTTTTAATTTTAAGTATAATGGCCTTTTTATCTCACTGCGTGTTAGGCTTAGGTACTTGGCGTATGCTTCGCGGAGTCGTGTTTCGCCAATAGTCGCCAAAAACAAGATGGCGGACAAAGAGCGTACCGTTCACTGGGAATTAACCGAATAATAGAGAGTATTATCCCTGTAACCAAATCCCTACTTTAATGTATGCAACATACAAACTCTCATAAAGCGTGTGGTCGGTTTACTACATAGAATTGAATGTGCACTTGTTTCACTCTTCGATTATTCTATTTTATCGAACAATTCTATTTTAACGTTTCATGTTAATCTTTTCTTTTTATAATTCTATTTACTATTATATTTACAAAATGGGTTAATTCCCAGTAAACGGCACGCTCCTTGTCCGTCATCTTGTTTTTGGCGACTATTGGCGAAACACGACTCCTCGAAGCACACGCCAAGTACCTAAGCCTAACACGCAGCGGGACACCGACCGTTCGCCATCGCAAAATCGGAAAACGTGACGCCGACGATGTTCTGATGGCGAGCGGTCGATGTATCTTCGTGCTAGACCTAGAAAATTTTAAAAACCAGAAATTAAAACTTAAAGCCAAATAGAAATTACGAAAATTTAAATACTATAAAATTCAAAACAAATACTAATTAAGAAATTTAAATACTATAAAATTAGAACAAAAAAAATTTTTGAAATAAATACGATTGAAGAGAATGCAGAACTTAACCACTCCACCGGTGAAAAACAGATTGAAATGTAGCAAGCTGCAAAACCGTTAAATTAACGGCAAAAAGTGTTGAAATTCAAACTTACCTCCTACAACTTTTAATATAATTGGATCAAACAAGAATTAGATCATCATGACATCACATCATTTATTACGCAAGTTACTCCAAAGAGGATCCTATAACGCACACAAACCAAAGGAGAGAACGAGGTTACTATCTTTTAACGGGCGGGTAGGGTGAAGTTGACAAGGAGAAAATAAGTATAGCCCAAGAAATGGCGCCAAAAATACGCCACAAAAATCACCAAAATAGCGTACCATACACTGGGATACAGCCACAATATGTAATATAAATATAAAAATGTTATAACTAGGATCAAAATAAAATAATTTTTATCGTTAAGATATAAATAAATATCAAAATAAAATCTTTCATTAACTGATTTATTTAATGACCATTAATTTAGTATAATGGATCATATTTCTTTAAAAATGACGTGACATATTTTACTGGGCACAAATTGTTCGCATATTCACCTAAGTAAGACAATTTGTTATGACTATTATCTTTTTATTAACTGTCAAATTTCTCTGTCCAAATTCTTTAAAGTGATACTTATAGTGTTTTTGTTAAAAAACATTTCTTAGGCAGGGAAAAATCTCCACCCAAAACATTCGCGTGCGCACAGCGTACAAGGTATAGTCCTCCGACCGGGAAACATTTTGAAAATTTCCTTTGGATCGCGCTCAAAAGTATTTGCCCACCCCTGGTGTACACCTTTGCCGTACGAGTAGTGTACGGCTCATCGTGCTTGGTATGTTTAAGTGCATCAGAAAGAACAACAACATCCTTACTACATCCCCCAAACAAAAAGATTCATTGTATTGTAATCAGGAATATCCTGCTAAAGTATAACCCTTCTTTTCTTGGCATTTACCACACCTTTGGTGTATCGGAAAACATTTGCATATTTTTCTTTCTTCAAAGATGATCGTAGTTTGAGGTTTGAAGCAAATAATTTATCTCTCTATTCCCATCATTAAATAGAAAACTATGTACTAGATAAAGATCTCTTTTGATTATCAAATATAAAAAAACGTTTAGTAATCATGATATGAAAAATCTAAAAACTTTTAGGATTTAATGCTACTATAAATCTATTAAAATATCCGTCTACGTTTAGAGAATTTTTTCTTTAAACGTAGAAACAGTTCATGTTTTTACATTTTTAGTTTTATTTTTTATATTATCTAGATGTAAATTTATTCCTGGAGAAGTTTTTGTAAAATTTCAATTAAAGAAGAAAATTTAGTAAAAAAACTTTTTTTGAAAGGGTCTAATTTTTTAAAAAATTAAATTATTTCAATATTTTTGCATGCCACTTTTCTTATACACTGAAATATTATCATAAATTTTACTTAATTTACATTTGAAAAATTTTGGTCCTTCAAACTACACATTGAATTTTTAACGAATTTTCATTACTTTATATCTAAAATGAGTGTAACATCATTAAAATTTAAAATTTAAAGTTTTAGGTCATTTTACTAGTAAATACTGTCAAAAAGCATTCATAATTTTCAATAAAAATATTTTTAAGAAACTTTTTGAGATTTAAAGTTTAACTTTTATTAAAAATACCGTTCTGAAAAAAAAACGCATTTCAAGTAAAGCAACTTCAATGTTAAAAAATAAAATACATGTTTATTTAAAATTTTTTGCTTCAAAACTTTTTAATTGCAAGAGTGTTATTAAAAATAGAAAAAGAGTGTAAACTAATCTTCTTGAAATTAAAAAAAGTTTTGTAATTTCTTTTTTATTTAAATTCAAATTTTTGAAGTCGCTTCTTAGTTTTCTTTTGACAGCTATCATAAAGTTTAAACAGCTGTAATTTTCTTTAAAATACGCAGTAAAAAACAGATTTAAAGCCTAAAAGTTGATATTTACAATAGAGAAATAAAAAAAATAATGATTTTTGCAAAAAATGACGTTTTTAACGTAGACGGATATTAAGAATCTGTAGGAGTGTAGTCCTTGGACAATAAAAAACATATTTTTTCCATTGTAATAGGTAAATTTTTTTTCCTCTTATATGTAGTTAAATAAGCATTTTCATTAATTTTTAAATAAAAACTTCTTTTATGCATTTATATATATTTATCATATCAGTTTTTGGAATATTGTATCTACAGTTACCATAACTTCAAATAACAACGATATCTTGCGAGTGTAATAGAATACAAAATTGCAATATGATTGAAAACCAAGAAATATTTAAAATCTACTAATAGTTACTGCATCCAAAGAGTTGGGAACCCTTATACAGATACTGATAACCAATTCCAAGTAAAGTCTTATGTAAAAATAGAACATATTATACTGTTTATTTGACACATCAGCGTGTTCCGGTTATCCAATGAATATGTCAGTTATTAATTTTTGCATCGTATTGAGACCTTTTTATCCTAAAGAACCTTTTCTTTATTAATCTATCAGTGATTCTAAACTTTTTATTTAAACCTTTCCTTACCACAACAACGGAAACATTTGAATAAATATTACCTAGTGCACTAAAGACCTATTATTCATAAATCTAAATCACTGGTTCTCAAACTGTTTATCCAGGGGGATCCTTTCCTTACCACATCCACAATAAAGAAACCTTTGAATAAATATTACCTAAGAGTGCACTAAAGACCTATTATTCATAAATCTAAATCACTGGTTCTCAAACTGTTTATCCCAGGGAACCCTTTCCTTACCACATCCACAACAAAAAAACCTTTGAATATATATTACCTAAGAGTGCATTAAAGACCCATTACTCATAAATCTAAATCACTGGTTTTCAAACTGTTTATCCAGGGGGACCCTTTCCTTACCACATCCACAACACAGAAACCTTTGAATAAATATTACCTAAGAGTGCACTAAAGACCTATTATTCATAAATCTAAATCACTGGTTCTCAAACTGTTTATCCAAGTGGGATCCTTTCCTTACCACATCCACAATAAAGAAACCTTTGAATAAATATTACCTAAGAGTGCACTAAAGACCTATTATTCATAAATCTAAATCACTGGTTCTCAAACTGTTTATCCAGGGGGACCCTTTCCTTACCACATCCACAACACAGAAACCTTTGAATAAATATTACCTAAGAGTGCACTAAAGACCTATTATTCATAAATCTAAATCACTGGTTCTCAAACTGTTTATCCAGGGGGACCCTTTCCTTACCACATCCACAACACAGAAACCTTTGAATAAATATTACCTAAGAGTGCAATAAAGACCTATTATTCATAAATCTAAATCACTGGTTCTCAAACTGTTTATCCAGAAGGACCCTTTCCTTACCACATCCACAATAAAGAACCCTTTGAATAAATATTACCTAAGAGTGCACTAAAGACCTATTACTCATAAATCTAAATAACTGGTTCTCAACTGTTTATCCAGGGGGACCCTTTCCTTACCACATCCACAACAAAAAAATCTTTGAATAAATATTACCTAAGAGTGCACTAAAGACCAATTATTCATAAATCTAAATCACTGGTTCTCAAACTGTTTATCCAAGGGAACCGTTTCCTTACCACATCCACAACAAAAAAACCTTTGAATAAATATTACCTAAGAGTGCACTAAAGACCTATTATTCATAAATCTAAATCATTGGTTCTCAAACTGTTTATCCAGGGGGATCCTTTCCTTACCACATCCACAATAAAGAAACCTTTGAATAAATATTACCTAAGAGTGCACTAAAGACCTATTATTCATAAATCTAAATCACTGGTTCTCAAACTGTTTATCCAGGGGACGCTTTCCTTACCACATCCACAATAAAAAAATCTTTGAATAACTATTACCTAAGAGTGCACTAAAGACCAATTATTCATAAATCTAAATCACTGTTTCTCAAAATGTTTATCCAGAGAGACACTTTCCATACCACATCCACAACACAGAAACCTTTGAATAAATATTACCTAAGAGTGCACTAAAGACCTATTATTCATAAATCTAAATCACTGGTTCTCAAACTGTTTATCCAGGGGGACCCTTTCCTTACCACATCCACAACACAGAAACCTTTGAATAAATATTACCTAAGAGTGCACTAAAGACCTATTATTCATAAATCTAAATCACTGGTTCTCAAACTGTTTATCCAGGGGGACCCTTTCCTTACCACATCCACAATAAAGAAACCTTTGAATAAATATTACCTAAGAGTGCACTAAAGACCTATTATTCATAAATCTAAATCACTGGTTCTCAAACTGTTTATCCAGGGGGACCCTTTCCTTACCACATCCACAACACAGAAACCTTTGAATAAATATTACCTAAGAGTGCACTAAAGACCTATTATTCATAAATCTAAATCATTGGTTCTCAAACTGTTTATCCAGGGGGATCCTTTCCTTACCACATCCACAATAAAGAAACCTTTGAATAAATATTACCTAAGAGTGCACTAAAGACCTATTATTCATAAATCTAAATCACTGGTTCTCAAACTGTTTATCCAGGGGGACCCTTTCCTTACCACATCCACAACACAGAAACCTTTGAATAAATATTACCTAAGAGTGCACTAAAGACCTATTATTCATAAATCTAAATCATTGGTTCTCAAACTGTTTATCCAGGGGGATCCTTTCCTTACCACATCCACAATAAAGAAACCTTTGAATAAATATTACCTAAGAGTGCACTAAAGACCTTATTTCATAAATCTAAATCACTGGTTCTCAAACTGTTTATCCAGGACCCTTTCCTTACCACATCCACATTAAAAAACCTTTGAATAAATATTACCTAAGAGTGCACTAAAGACCAATTATTCATAAATCTAAATCACTGGTTCTCAAACTGTTTATCCAAGGGAACCGTTTCCTTACCACATCCACAACAAAAAATCCTTTGAATAAATATTACCTAAGAGTGCATTAAAGACCTAATATTCATAAATCTAAATCACTGTTTCGCAAAATGTTTATCCAGAGAAACCCTTTCCTTACCACATCCACAACAAAGAAACCTTTGAATAAATATTACCTAAGTGTTACTTTAGTGCACTAAAGACTTATTATACATAAATCTAAATCTCTGATTCTCAAACTGTTTATCCAGGGAAACCCTTTCCTTACCACATCTACAACAATGAAACCCTTGAATAAATATTACCTAAAAGTGCACTAAAGACTTATAATACATAAATCTAAATCACTGATTCTCAAGCTGTTTATCCATGGAAATACTTTCCTTACCACATCCACAACAAAGAAACCTTTGAATAAATATTACCTAAGAGTGAAATAAATATCTATTATTCATAAATCTAGATCACTAGTTTTGAAACTGTTTATACAGCGGAACACTTTCCTTACCACATCCACAACACAGAAACCTTTGAATAAATATTACCTAAGAGTGCACTAAAGACCTATTATTCATAAATCTAAATCACTGGTTCTCAAACTGTTTATCCCAGGGGACCCTTTCCTTACCACATCCACAATAAAGAAACCTTTGAATAAATATTACCTAAGAGTGCACTAAAGACCTATTATTCATAAATCTAAATCACTGGTTCTCAAACTGTTTATCCAGGGGGACCCTTTCCTTACCACATCCACAACACAGAAACCTTTGAATAAATATTACCTAAGAGTGCACTAAAGACCTATTATTCATAAATCTAAATCACTGGTTCTCAAACTGTTTATCCCAGGGAACCCTTTCCTTACCACATCCACAATAAAGAAACCTTTGAATAAATATTACCTAAGAGTGCAATAAAGACCTATTATCATAAATCTAAATCACTGGTTCTCAAACTGTTTATCCAGAAGGACCCTTTCCTTACCACATCCACAATAAAGAAACCTTTGAATAAATATTACCTAAGAGTGCACTAAAGACCTATTATTCATAAATCTAAATCACTGGTTCTCAAACTGTTTATCCAGGGGGACCCTTTCCTTACCACATCCACAACAAAAAAATCTTTGAATAAATATTACCTAAGAGTGCACTAAAGACCAATTATTCATAAATCTAAATCACTGGTTCTCAAACTGTTTATCCAGGGGGACCCTTTCCATACCACATCCACAACAAAGAAACCTTTGAATAAATATTACCTAAGAGTGCACTAAAGACCTATTATTCATAAATCTAAATCACTGGTTCTCAAACTGTTTATCCAGGGGGACCCTTTCCTTACCACATCCACAACAAAAAAACCTTTGAATATATATTACCTAAGAGTGCACTAAAGACCCATTACTCATAAATCTAAATCACTGGTTCTCAAACTGTTTATCCAGGGGGACCCTTTCCTTACCACATCCACAATAAAAAAATCTTTGAATAACTATTACCTAAGAGTGCACTAAAGACCAATTATTCATAAATCTAAATCACTGTTTCTCAAAATGTTTATCCAGAGAGACACTTTCCATTACCACATCCACAACACAGAAACCTTTGAATAAATATTACCTAAGAGTGCACTAAAGACCTATTATTCATAAATCTAAATCACTGGTTCTCAAACTGTTTATCCAGGGGGACCCTTTCCTTACCACATCCACAACACAGAAACCTTTGAATAAATATTACCTAAGAGTGCACTAAAGACCTATTATTCATAAATCTAAATCACTGGTTCTCAAACTGTTTATCCAGGGGGACCCTTTCCTTACCACATCCACAATAAAGAAACCTTTGAATAAATATTACCTAAGAGTGCACTAAAGAGCCTATTATTCATAAATCCAAATCACTGGTTCTCAAACTGTTTATCCAGGGGGGACCCTTTCCTTACCACATCCACAACACAGAAACCTTTGAATAAATATTACCTAAGAGTGCACTAAAGACCTATTATTCATAAATCTAAATCATTGGTTCTCAAACTGTTTATCCAGGGGGATCCTTTCCTTACCACATCCACAATAAAGAAACCTTTGAATAAATATTACCTAAGAGTGCACTAAAGACCTATTATTCATAAATCTAAATCACTGGTTCTCAAACTGTTTATCCAGGGGGACCCTTTCCTTACCACATCCACAACACAAAAATCTTTGAATAAATATTACCTAAGAGTGCACTAAAGACCTATTACTTCATAAATCTAAATCATTGGTTCTCAAACTGTTTATCCAGGGGGATCCTTTCCTTACCACATCCACAACACAGAAACCTTTGAATAAATATTACCTAAGAGTGCACTAAAGACCTATTATTCATAAATCTAAATCACTGGTTCTCAAACTGTTTATCCAGGGGGACCCTTTCCTTACCACATCCACAACAAAAAAATCTTTGAATAAATATTACCTAAGAGTGCACTAAAGACCAATTATTCATAAATCTAAATCACTGGTTCTCAAACTGTTTATCCAAGGGAACCGTTTCCTTACCACATCCACAACAAAAAATCCTTTGAATAAATATTACCTAAGAGTGCATTAAAGACCTAATATTCATAAATCTAAATCACTGTTTCGCAAAATGTTTATCCAGAGAAACCCTTTCCTTACCACATCCACAACAAAGAAACCTTTGAATAAATATTACCTAAGTGTTACTTTAGTGCACTAAAGACTTATTATACATAAATCTAAATCTCTGATTCTCAAACTGTTTATCCAGGGAAACCCTTTCCTTACCACATCTACAACAATGAAACCCTTGAATAAATATTACCTAAAAGTGCACTAAAGACTTATAATACATAAATCTAAATCACTGATTCTCAAGCTGTTTATCCATGGAAATACTTTCCTTACCACATCCACAACAAAGAAACCTTTGAATAAATATTACCTAAGAGTGAAATAAATATCTATTATTCATAAATCTAGATCACTAGTTTTGAAACTGTTTATACAGCGGAACACTTTCCTTACCGCTTGCATAACAACGAAACCACTGAATGAATATTACCTAAGGGTGCACTAAAGACCTTTTGTTTATAAATCTAGATCAGTGATTCCCAAACTTTTTATCCCACGGTACCCTTTCATTACTACATACATAGCAACGGAATCTCTTAATAAATGCAAGAAAAGCAATATTTTTTTTATCACTGATTGTAGATAAACTTATTTGCTAAGTAATATAAAGCAGGATAAAAATGTAAATAATACTTGCAAAAGGTGACGTTAATTTTTGTGACATGATACAATAATGAATGTTTATCTTTTGCTTGTGCTATAGTACCGTATGTGGTTTGAATGATTTATTATCACATATCTTTTCTGTTCTATTTTTCTCTTTAATGTTATTAATCCAATGGAACGGATTAAAGAAAACTTAGAGAATAAAATTACAGTCTTTCTTTAAAATTTCATTGGTGTTTAAGAATTCTCCAGGAATATCTGGAAATTCGGTATAGAACCTTAGGGTTCTGCAGAATAGACTATGATAAAGTTTAATCTAGATTATTACCTATACACAAAATAGAGAATGTCCGTTTTTTTGTGTTTTTTTATCATAGAGACCTTCGCTGTGTGTCGTAGAGTCCTCAAAATTTGGACATTTTTTGATACATCCAGACGGTAACTGCCTCTTAACTAAACTCCTCGACTTAACAGCCTCTAGGGATCAAGGGCCTACGATGTCCATCTCCGTTTCCGAGAAAAAGAACCCAGGGTGAGAAGCGTATGTTACGATTAGGTGGTCAAACTTGATTTTTTTCTTCATTAGGGGCAAGTTTGATTTTTTTCTGGATAATATCTTATCATAACAAATTTGACGCGACCAACTTGTAGCAAAGCTCCTACAAGTTAGACGAAGCATAAAGCGACCACTCCTTTGCAACGCAATTTTGCTGCAAAAGTGTGGCCGTCTTGTTATGACAAAATAGGAGCAAGCGAAAATTCCCATCATTGCATGAGAGTTAAGACAACGAGCGCATACGCAAACGTTTCCCGGCCAAAGACAAGAATGACAACATGGCAGGCACTCCATTCCGCAAGCTGCTATGGATATTTTAAAAGGCATTTATTATTTAATCATTCAAGTGTGGTTATTTTTAAAAGTAGCATTTCTCTATAATTTGAAACTATCCAAAATTTCTAATAAATTAAATAGATGTGTTAATTCTATTAATTCACTAAGAAATATAAGTCACCATACCTCCAACTTGCAGCATAATTGTCATGCAAATGACAGTGCACTTATGTAAGTTCGCCGCAAACTTGTCATATGCAGCAAGTTCATTGCAAACCAGGGTTGGAAAAACCCCGCTGTTTTTATAAAAAAAACAACTTTTTGTTTGGTTGAAATAGCATATGTAAAGGGAATATTTTTTACTTTTGGAAATACGAAGATTTTAGGTAATTTTGAATATTAAAATTCATTATCAAAGGGTTAATTTCTTGCTAATTAACCCTTTGCACTCCAGGGCTCCTGGTTGGAGCCATTTAAAATTTTTCTTTAACCCTCTAAGCAGTTTGCACGTACAATTCCGCCAAACCGATGATGACTTCAAAACATACAATTTTCGACCTCCAAAAACGCTTCGAAAATGGATGTAATGTACATTTTTGCCAGTGCTTTCCTCAATGGCGTTTTGAGGTAGGAGGGTCAGGTCGATTGGTTAGGAACTGCACCCCTCTTTCACTGACATTTCTTGAGGGATGCACCTCTACCTCCCGAGGCACAAAGACGCCGATAGCTTTTCATGGCTTTCATCTCTCTCTTTCGAAGTATTTCGAAGTTTGTGATACCAGATGCATCTTTAATTGCACCGCTTAAATATCTTGGATGACTTTCGTAAAAAATATAAATAAGTATCTCAAAGAATATTTTTATTTATAGTTTTAGAATCCATTATTTCTTATGGGATAATATTCCTGACTTGACGAGCTTTATGTGTTTTAAAAATTAACAATCTATAATATCTATTTATATATCTATATATAACCAGAAGTAAAGAGTCAGTAACGAGGTCGGGTTTCCCGCATTCCATTTTTGTCGACAAAGGGTGAAGGAAAAAATCATAGAACGCTTTGGCCACTGACACAATAAACCTTTTGAGTATTTTTTGGAGATATTTTTCCTCGATGTGTTCCACTCGGAGGGTTAAACTCGAGGGCTGCTCTACTACGAGACAATGCAAATAATTTTCAGTTTTTAACATAAGAACAAAAACAAATCGTAAAAACTAATTATTTTGCATTGTCTCCATAGCGAAACCCTCGAGAGCAAAGACCAAGAAATTACTTACTAAAGAATTTTTAATATTTATTCAAGATTATCTAAAATCTTAGTCTTTCCAAAAGGAAAAAAACTCCTTTACATATACTATTTAAACCAAACAAAAAAGTTTTTTTTTTCAAAAACAGCGGAGTTTTTTCCAAATGTGGTTTGCAGTGGACTTGCTGCAAGTTTGATATGACAAGTTTGCGGCAAACTTGCACTACTAGTTTACTGTAACTTACATGACAAGTTTGCTGCAAGTTGGAGGTCAAGTTTGCTGCAAGTTGGATGTATGGTGACTTCGAAGTTTGCGTAGACTTGCTGCAGTCTTGTTGTAAACTTGCAGACTTGTCATGTTGCACTTGCTGCAAGTTTTCTGCAAACTAAATTTGCTATCTGGGTAACCATTTATTTAGGTGATATCTTAAAGATTATGGACTAAAAGCAGTAATTTAATTTAAAGAAATATTCTTGTCCCTTAAATCATGAATAAGAAGCTTTTAGTCAAATGGTATTTGTCATGATATTTTACCAGTAAAATCTACAAAACATAATGTATTTGTTACATACATGATATATTTTAATACAAGCAAAGTAATCTATAAACTGAATTTAAAGTTCTTGTATGCTTTTAGACTAATGTATAATTTTCTTATATTATCAAAGTGGCACGCGTTCTGGATATTGATTTAAAAACATTAAAACACTTTTCCCTATGCGTGATTTGTACCTATATTGATCACCTTGTAGTTTTGTGATAATGAATATTCTTTAATGTTCATTATCACAATTCAATTACTCTAACGTAGCTTTCACTAATACGTTAACTAGATGATTACTGCAGCACTATGAGATTAACAGTAACGGTAAACACTAGAATATATTCTTTCGGTTGATATTTGGTGTTTTAGAGATATTTATGAATACTTCTAAACTTATAAAAATAGCCACGCTTGGCAAAACCGTGAAGGTGTTGATAAATAAAACTAAAGTTGAAAATTACGTAGCCTACAGTCATGTTAATATGCAGCTAATTGAAATCATAACCCAAGCACTTAGACAATCTTACAAAGTCATGCTTACCAAATATAGAGAGTAAGCTTTTGTCTTATGATAACTGGACTTGTGTGATAGGAATGGTGCACCTAGAAGACATTCATCTGGCGGTAAATTCTGACGGAAGACCGGGACAAAGTAGTGTCCTTACGGGTATGGAAGGATGACATTTGTCACAAGAAATCCAGAATATTCCCCATGTACCATTGATTTTGTCAAGCCATTTTCCTGTCAGGTTTGGACACTTTTATCTGTGTTCTTGGGTTTGACGTCTCTCTCACTTTATTTAGTTTTCAAAGGGAGGCAGTCTGTACAAAGACTCGTTTTGCATTCATTTGGTGTTTTTCTGCTCCAACCTTTCCATGTGCAAACTCAAAAATGTGTGAACGTATAGCACTTCGCTCGTGGATAATTGGTATGATGTTCTTAGGCTACTGCTACAAGCTGTCTTGCTGGAGTTTATTACTTTCCCACGAAAGAGAGCTGTCAGCACCATTCCAGAGCTGGGAGCTGCAACTGTGAAAGGAACACATCAATGCTTCACAATACCGGGCACATTCATTGCTGATGCATTCTTGTAATCCAGTGACCCGTCAACTAGGTTTATCGGCGAATTCCTTCTAAACAGTGAAACTACAAGTGACGTCGAAAGTATACTTGAAAATAAGAGTATGCCAAAAATCCCAGCATTCATTGCAGTTGGAACAAAGTTTGTCGGTTTTAAAGAAAGTTCTTTCCTTTCAAAGGACACGTTTTATTCCCATTTCTCACAATGTCGATGAGAATGAACTTCTGTAAGAGAAAACTGAACAACATCGTTCATCATGTCATTGTTATAGGTGTATATGAAAATTTAACCGACAACAATGGATTTATTTCTAAAATGAAGAAACGTGTTCATATACTGAGAGAGGAGATGTAGAAAACAGACTTATGAAGGTGAATTCATCTATAAGATATTTCAGTCGTGTATTTTATAATTCTTGATTATTGTATTATTGAAGATTGATATACTTTTGGAATAATGCTTTTTGAAGGAATAAAAAAATAAAGATAAAATTTTTAAATAAAGATTTATTTTCGTTTTATGTTTAGACTATGTTTTTTTTCTTTTTAGATAAACTTATTTTATCTTATATTATAATAATACGCTCATACTGTGTAACAATATACTGAGTTAATATAATAAAGAAAATCTAACTGACTTTAAAAATTAATTTTATTAGATTACAAATCATATGTATTTATATGTAATATATTAAATATTTAATTATATTATATCTTATTCTAAAAAGAAATAAAGAAAATATAAGATATATATAAAGATTTATTTTCGTTTTATTACACATAAAAACCAAATATATGTTATCTTCTTTATTAATTTATATATATATAAATACATATACATAGTATAACAGTATAATTGTGTAATATATATTAAAGTCTAATAACATACAATAATTAATTATAAAAATATATATATATATATACAAACATAAATGTATATTATATATATATATATATATATATATATATATATATATATATATATATATATATATATACATATATATATATATACATATATATATATATATATATATATATATATATATACATATATATATATACATATATATATATATATATATATATACATATATATATATATATATATATATATATATATATATATATATATATATATATATATATATACATATATATATATATATATATATATACATATATATATATTTATATATATACAAAACAGATATATATATATATATATATATATATATATATATAATATACATAAATATACATATATATATTGCGAACATACATATATATATATATATACTGCAGACAGAAAAAACACTCGCTTTTATACGGCCTCATATATAAATATATATATATATATATATATTACATATTTACCTAATTTTATTCAATATATATATTGTAATAAACATATGAATTTTGGATACAAATATATCTTTCTGCTATTTTGTAAATATAAAATATACATATAGAAGTATATTTCGAATTTTCAGGCCGTTTTTACTTTCACAAAATTTGTTCTAGACAGAAAAAACACTTTTATGACGGCCTCAACTTAAATATATCATGCATTGAAGGAAATATTACATATTTACCTATTTACCTATTTTATTCACCACAGAAATTTGTAATAACATATGAAATTTTGGATACAGTCCCTCATCTTTCTGCTTCCTTTTGGGAAAAAACGGATTTCGATCTTATTCTATAGAAGATAACTTTCAGAATTTTCAGGCTGGGTTTTTGGGACTTTCACAAAATTTGTTCTATAAATTTAGCTATTACATTATGCACATTACATTTTGATCGCATTCGTGCATGCGGAGTGAAACTTTATTTAGTGAACATGCTCATCTTTCACTCATTATTTATTGTTTTTTTATTTCGATTGCATGGTGTTGTGTACAATATTGTTTGACATTTATCCTGAAAATAGCATTCTTTGAAATTGAGAACTCTGCAAATTATAAGCGACAAACTTGGAGAAATATGGGATTGTTTTTATAAAAACGTTAATTTCTCCACGAGCAAAAGAGAAGAATTTGCAGAAATGATGGAAAAAAGAAACAGGAAATAATCTTTGCATACAGGATGTAACAATTCATCATGGGGTCGAATTACAAGCAGTGACCAGTGAGGATGGCCTGCTTAGTGACAATGGTGTGCAACAAAGATGACAAAATTAAGGTCTCCCTCGGGATCACTGTTTGCTTTCCCGCTCCATATTGAGCTGCAAAAGCCGTATGTTTTGAAAAGTCATACACCCTTTTAAAATTATGACCATAATATATATATATATATATATATATATATATATATATATATATATATATATATATATATATATATATATATATATATATATATATATATATTGTCACGAAGATTAGAATGAACACACCGTTTAACTTAACAAACGAATTTATTGAAGCTAAGTAGCAACTCGCAACTTTACAAGATCGACAAGTTTTCTACAACTAGTGGGTATCAGCTTTTATAACCGAACAGAATATTCGAGAAATAAATAATTTACATATTGAAGAAAGATCTAGAATGTTCAAGAACTTAAGGAAACAATAAATAACTTTTTAAAATTAAAAATCCGTACTTTGGATAAACCGCCATGGCAAGCATCGAATCAAGAACTTTCGGGCCTGGATCGCGCGCTTTAACCATTCGGCCACTCAGCTCGTCAGCTAAGCTTCTTTATGCGGCATTGCTCTTTTCTCAAAAAGACAGCGTCTCGCTGCTATTTTGATTTGGAGCGTGTCAAGGGTTCCTTGTAAATTTCTTTTGCCTTCTCTTCCGGAAGAACGACACCTGGATTTTGTCCATCTTCACTTTCGGTCTGCTTCGTCGAATCATGGTACGGCTTCATACGTAAAACATGGACAACGTCTTTTGGTTTTCTTTTTCGGGAGGCAGGATCGAAATCTTGCACTTCATAGGTAACGTCGGATAGACGGCGCAACACTTGATAGGGACCAAAATACCTCCTTAAGAGCTTCTTTGAAAGACCGAACTTTCGGACCGGGGTATAAACCCATACGAGGTCTCCAGGACTATAAGACACCACTCTGTGCTTAGAGTCATAACGTCGACGGTCTTTATCTTGCGCTCTCAGACTATGTGTTCGAGCCAACTGTCTCGACTCTTCTGCTCTGGAAATGGTCTTGGCTATGTAATCGTTAGTTGCATCATCAGGGAAGAATTGAAACATCGTGTCCAGCGTCGTTTCGGCTTCACGTCCATGGACTAGGTAGAACGGTGTGAATCCTGTTGTCTCCTGCTTAGCAGTGTTATAGGCAAACGTCACAAATGGTAGAATTTCGTCGCAGTGTTTCTCTTGGGTGTCAACATACATGGACAGCATATCGGCTAGAATTTTGTTAAGGCGCTCCGTCAAACCATTTGTCTGGGGATAATAGGCCGTCGTCATGCGGTGATCGATATTGCACAATTCGACGAGAGCGGAAACAAGTCTGGATTGAAAAACGGCACCACGATCTATAATAATGACTCGAGGAGCTACATATTTTAGAAGAATCTCTTCGAGCAGGAACTTGGCTACTTCTTCTGCTTCAGCAGTTGGCAAAGCTTTAGTTATTGCATAGGATGTACACTAATCGGTGCAGACTGCGATCCATTTATTACCATGGGCAGATTTAGGAAATCTCCCAAGCAGATCTATCCCAATTCGATGAAAAGGTGCGACAGCAGGAGGGATAGAAACCAAGCGTCCAGATGGTAGTTGTGGAACGGATTTTTTCCTTTGGTATTCTCGGCAATGCATGACATATCTAACAACATTTCGGTACATCCCCGGCCAATAAAATCTTTTCCGGATCCTGTCGTACGTTTTCGCAAAGCCAAGATGCCCTGCGGTAGGCGCTTAATGAAAATGTTTAAGTATGTCTGCACGTAGATGTTTGGGAATGACGGGCAACTATGTCTTTCCAGCTGGATCAAAATTCTTTCTGCATACCACTCCATCAATTAACTCAAATTGCCTTTCGGTGGATGAGCCGATCTTAGGAAGGATCATTTTTGCTATGTCTGGATCTTTCTTCTGCTCGACAGCGAGGTCTATACTCGTGGTTACAGCTAAAATTTGATCTTGCGTCTCAGTCTCTTCGTGTACTGGATTCCTCGAGAGAGCGTCGGCATCGTTATGCTTCTTACCCGATTTGTATTTTACTGAAATATTATGATCTTGGAGTAGAAGAAACCACCTTGCCAGTCTGCCTGAGGGATTCTTGAGATTCATAATCTAGCACAATGAATGGTGATCTGTCACAACCGTAAAATGTCTTCCAAACAGGTATGGCTGGAATTTATTGATAGCCCATACGAAGGCAAGGCATTCCCGTTCTGTAGTAGAATAATTTTTTTCGGCCTTTGTCAGGGTCCTAGAGGCGTACGCTATGAGATTTTCGACTTCATTCTGAATTTGAACCAGAACTGTTCCAATACCATGTCCGCTGGCGTCTATATGAATTTCGGTAGGGCATCTTTTGTCGAATATCCCCAATACTGGATCAGATGTAAGCAGCTTCTTCAGGTTGTCAAAAGCCTCTACCTCTTTAAAACCCCAATGAAATTTCGCATCGCCTTTCAACAGCACCTTCAGGGGTTCGGCGAGATAGCAAAAGCCATAATGAACCTTCTGAAGTAGAAGCAAAGCCCAAGAAAGCTTCGAACGTCATGTAAGTTCTGAGGAGTAGGGAAATTGGTCACGGCTTTCACTTTGTCAGGATCTGAAAGGACACATTTATAAATATATATAAATATATATATATATATATATATAAATATATATATATATATATATATATATATATATATATATATATATATATATATATATATATATGTATATATATATATATATATATATATATATATATATATATATATATATATATATATATATATATATATATATATATATATATATATATATATATATATATATGTACATTTATGTAATGAGATGGACTTCTAGATGGGTGGTTGCAGCCATGGCCATAAAAATGATACCTTTTCAGCTAAACACCTTTATTAAGATGACGTTGAAGGACGGGTTCCCACTTCATCACAGGGACGGGACAAATTGAAGGTCAGCTAGCATGAAGTACTATGTACAAGACACGTAACACCTGGGTCAACATCTGTGGGAAAATATCTCTAGAAAAATCTCTCTCCGACAGCGTGCACCTCCTTTTTATTTGGAAATTTCCTAAATTGTCCGCTAGGGCCATGTAGGATTATAATTGGTCAGGCCCCTTCTCAGAGAGCTTAAACTGTAGCCCCAGTGGTAAATTTTGGTTAGGGGTTAAAGAGGGGAATTCAAAATGACGCGGAAATTTTTACCCTTGATTTTGAAACCCCCTGAAAATTTTCCTTACATATATATATGTGCACACACACTCAATTATATATATGTATATATATATATATATATATATATATATATATATATATATATATATATATATATATATACACATATATTATTAAATTTATAAATTATTAAATTTCTAAGTAGATTAAAGGAAACGCTGATTAGTTATTTTATATACCCCAAGTAATATATTTTTATACGTTGAGCTTCCTACAAATTCCGTGGATCAATAAATTCGTAGTACTATTAATATTTTCCCCTCTAAATAAAAGATTTCAGCTATGTTGTACCGTTATTATGTAACCGTGAAACATAGAACATACTGAAATATATCTTCACTATCATCAAATTCAAATTAATAGAAAATAACTTAGATTACAGTAGATCAGGTACAACCTAGATAAATTTACTTCCAGATGTAATTCCTAAAAATATTTAGTGTATTTTTTAACAGAAATCAATATGTGTTCCGATTACAACAAATTGAACCTCTTGAATGCTGCATAATAATAGTCATATCATGACCAAAAAAATTAATAAATTTAAGAGATATATTTCAATAAAGGTCCGATTAAAAAAAAAATAAAAAGTTCGATTCCACGCCGAAATATTACAAAGAAAGTATGTACGGCTAACATCAAATTATGTATCAGTTGAAAGTATTGTAAAATCAATGGATTACCCAAACTATTAATTTGAAAATTCTTTTCCAAGCTAAACATTGAAAATATGCGTTTTCTTTCAACTGTCTCGGTGTATGCTACTGTATTGTAACTTATTAAACATTCTCTAAAATATTTTTTAAATCCAAAAGAAAAAAGGATTTATCAGATACATATTCAAACTAAAAAAATTATAAACATATTTTTTGAAAAAGTTGATACGAATTTGTGTAATTATTTCAGTATACCCATGTTTCAAAAAGTTCAGCAGAAAAATTTTCAGTTTTTGTTACATGATTCTAAACTTTAAGGTATCGAGCAATTATCAAGTAACTTAAATGTCTTTACTTTTCCGCTAGGAATATATTAAAAGTAATATTGAATGCTTAACATTAACCTCAAGAGATACACACGCACACACGAATTAATACATAGTTTATATTTATTCCCATAGTTACTAACAAAATGTTGCTATTCAGTTGCTCCACATATAGTAATTGAAAAGTAAAAGGATTTTAAGAAAGCCAATGAATGCTTCTTTTAATGATATTCAGAAGTTCGGAGAATAATAGATATATAAAATAAACTAATTACCATTCTAGTATTTTCATAGTACATTTAAATGTCATGATACATGCGGTAAATAGAATTATGTTCAAATTTTATTAATAAAACATTTCAAATAAACAAAAGAAGCCCTGATCCTCTCGATTAGTGCAATGAATTTGTCAAGAGTTTTGAAAATTGTTGTGAGTGGCAAAGAGGAAGAAATTCGAGTGAATGAGGTGGTAACAATAAAAAAAATAATTTTTAATCCATACGATTCTAAGATAGCAAATTTCTTATCTCAAGGCATAGGTCTGGCGTACGAACTTGTTACACCTCCAGATGGGCAGTATGGAAAACTTATACCAGGGACTGAGAACTTCACTGGAAAGATTGGAATGTTGCAGAGAGGTGAGGTTGACATGGCTGTCACTATACTGACAATAACAGAAGAGAGAAGAAAAGCTGTACCTTTCAGTTACCCCTTCAATGTTGAAGAGATGTCTTTTGTCACCAATAATCTCGAGTATTCGTCAGACATAGGAAGTTTCATATGGACTTTTTCCAGAGATGTGTGGATTTCTGTCATTTTATGTCTTCTAGTAATGCCCATCATACATTACCTTTTGTTCAAGAAATCGAATTCACTTCTTAAAACGTTTATGTCCACTTTTGCTGTCTTCCTCCGACAGGATCTGACATGCAAACCCCAGGCATTGAATGGTTACTTCCTTCTCGGCAGTTGGATGCTGTGGAGTTTCTTTATCACCTGCATTTACTCTGCTGTACTTTTGTCCGTTTTCAGCTTTCCACCTCTCAATGGGGTAAGAACCATTCGGGAGTTAGCGGAAGGTGTGGTAAGAGGTGAATACCAGTGCATCACCTACCCAGGTAGCTATATTGAAGACACTATGATCAATTCTAACGATCCATCGGTGCAAACGATCGGTCGAAGCCTAAATTAAAACGAAGGTTCTAATGACATTGAATCATTTCTAGATAAATATTCGGATAAAAAACCAGCGTTTGTTGCACCTCACTTCGTTCCTCTAAAGGACGACTATTTTGTTTCAAATGATAGGATTTTTAATACTCTTACAGCAGTGCCCTTTCGCAGAGGCTTTTGCTGCAAAGAGAAATTAGATAAAGTTATACACCAATACTGGGCTTCTGGATTTAATGGCAAGTTTAGAAAGGACGAAGCACTTCTACGGAAACTCCGAAAACGTTTCAACTCTCCGAATTCAGACAGTAACATGGTAAGGAAAATGAACATGGTGGACTTTGCAGGACCATTTCTTTTCCTTCTGTGTTCTCTTTTCATTGCGTTTCTTGTATTGTTAGGAGAACTCTTAACAGCAAAAATGGGATCTTAGACTCTTTATTGGGAAAATAATTCATGCATTTTACGCATTACGACTATGTTAATACTGTATTGGAGACAAGCTTTTCAGTATGAAATCAAGCACAAAACTTTAATACTTAATTTTTGTTAATATTATATTGTACTCTTTAAGCGCACGAGTGGTAGAAAAAATTTAGATCATATTCTATTATTCGTTTTATTCTAAATTTTGTAAATTTAAGTTGCCTGTACCCTTTTAAAGCTCTGTTTTATTTTAAAGTGTGTAATTTTCTGATTTTCATACAATTTTCATTTTCTTGCACAAATTTGAAAAAAACATTAGAAAATCGCGTTGCGTATTTAACATTGAAATCAGATTATGCACCCCAGTGTAATTTTAACAGAAAATGCTTCAAGAATGAAAGCCATTGACTCTTAAATTTTAGAGGTTACATCAGAGAACGAATTGCACTTAATTTTTGACTTATAAAAGTATTAATGGCCTTATTAGTATTAAAAATCTTTATGGATATTACAGTGCACACGATTAGCAGTTAGTTAACACATACAAAATGAATAGCTAAATGGAGGGGAAAATAATCTATCTAAGAAAAACATACGAACCCCGAAAGTACCAAAACTTACAAGATGGAAATTGCTGTGTTAGTGTGAAAGACAAGTAATATAGGGAAATTACTGTGCGATGCAATTAGAATGTAGTTAACACATACAAAATGAATAGTTAAATGGAATTGTAATAATTCAAAGTCTATCTAAGAAGAATGTACGAACCCCGAACGTACCAACTCTTACAAAATGAAAATTAATGTGTTAGTTTGAAGGAGGCTTAATACATGGAAATTACTGTGCGATGTATTTAGAATGTAGTTAACACATACAAAATAAATAGGTAAACGGAGGTGTAATAACTCAATGTCTATCTAAGGAAAACATATGAACCCCGAACGTACCAACTCTTACAAGATGAAAATTCTTAGTGTGAAGAATGCTTAACATATGGAAATTACTGTGCGATACAATTAGAAGGTAGTTAACACAGACAAAATGAATAGTTAAATCTAGCCGTAATAATTCAAAGTGCAAGAAGAACGTATGAACCCCAAGCGTACCAACTCTTTCCAAATGGAAATCCCTGTGCTAGATAGCATGAAAGATGTGAAAT
>CM063499.1:25067584-25102584 GCA_032207245.1 Pardosa pseudoannulata
GGATCTAATTCATTACCGAAGGTGTTTATGTCCTCCTTTCGCATACTGCTGCGTCAGGATTTGCAAGATAAACCAAAGAAGGTAAAGGATTATCTACTTTTGGGTTCCTGGATGTTTTGGAGTTTCTTTATTAGCTGTTTCTACTCAGCTGTACTGTTGTCCGTTTTCAGTTTCCCGCCTCTAACAGGAATACGAACCATTCGAGATCTATCCGCAGGTGTCATGAGGGGTGAATACCAATGCACCACCTACCCAGGTGGCTTCATTGTGGACACTTTGATTAATTCAAACGACCCATCAGTTCAAGCGATCGGTCTTAACCTTAAAGAAAACGAAGGTTCCAATGACATAGATTCAGTTCTAGATAACTATTTGGGTAAAAAACCTGTCTTCATAGGAGGAATGCCTCATTTTCTTTCACTGAGGGACGAGTACTTTGTTTCAAAAGATGTGATTTTAAACAGTTTAGCAGCAGTGGCTATTCGCAAAGACTTTTGCTGCAAACAGAAACTCGATAATACCGCACTTAATTTCTTGGCTACTGGACTTCATGGTAAGTTTTTGAAGGATTATGGCATTCTCAAGAGACTGAAAAAACGACAGAACTTTAGTGATGCACATGATAATACAGTGCGGCAGTTGTCAGTGATGGACTTTGAAGGACCTTTTCTTTTCCTAGGGTGTTCTCACTTTCTTGCAATTTTTGTGTTCATAATAGAACTCTTAGCACCAAAAATATGTTTTCATTCTTTTTCGCAACGTCATAAGTAATATGTGTTGATATAGCTTATAGTTAGTGGATAATACTGTCTGAAGCTATTTACTTTTAAATACGCACTATATTACTTACGAATAGGACAAGCTACCTTCAAATTGCACTACTAAAATTATAATATAGGCTTATAATATAGACTTATATATATATATAATCTTTATTCTTTAAAAATTAAATGATTTTTACAGTCTAGAATTCTTTTGTCTTATTTTTTTTTTACTTTAAAATGAATTTTTTTATTTAAATTTTTTTATTTTTTTATTTTTTAGTGGTGCACTGAATTAGCAATTTTAATATACGTCCCAAGCATATTAACTCTTCTCAGTCTCGATGAAATTTTTTATATATTATTTAATGCTTTTCATAGACTTAATATGAATAGTTAAAACTAGTGTGTCTTGTCGTGTTACAAAGTATGTAATACGGTGAAACAACAAAACAATAAAGCCTTTTATAATTTGAAATTATTGTTTTATATCAAGTGTATTTAACGTAAGTACAAAGTTTTGTTTCTATGAAAATATTAAGCATATAGTTCGTTACCTCTGGGATAGCGTTACTAATTTTCTGCCATCTTATTACGCAAAGCGGAAAACAGTTTAAAACTGCATGACGTTTCTTATGCTCTTTTAAATTTTTGAAAATTGGGGAAAGATTCCATTGCTGTTACTAGTAATATCTGCTGGCTAATTGCTTGTAAAAATTGCTTTTTCGAGTGACAAATGTAAGTGGCTTTTAGAAATTATGTTCTTACTAAGAAAACAATCTTAAGTAAACTGTACTAGAGAATTGAAGGAAGTTGCTAGTAATATTGCTGGTAATATTTTCTGGTACTAGTAGCTGGGAAATTTTGCTGGGAAATGTTGTTGCTTCTGGTGAAAAATATACGGGGTTCTTAGATATGCTGTTATTATTTTGGAAAGCTCTTTTTTTGCAATGCAGCAAGCGATTACAGATATTATACAAACGCCTATAGAATTCCACAAAGCTGTTACCCATTTAGAATCAACAGGGAGAGCACTTGTAGTTTAAGGTATGCTACTGACGTATTAGTAACGTATAAGTAACATTACCTCCGCTGAGTCCTCGTAATTTAGAAGCAAGGAACAAGAAGAAGATCCCCAAACTTCGCCTGCCTTCCCCAGAGGTATCGCTTGAGATCTTGGAGGACATTGTGACCACGAACGTATTTTAAGTGCTCCAGTCACATTTAGCTAACAAGGTAGATCTTAGGAAAGGGAAAATTCTGCATTGTGGAAGTGTATCACTACATGTAAGGTATGCATTATAAGAAAAGAACATTTACGTGACGTACGTTAACGTAAAGGATTGTGAAATTCAAAAGCCTGGCTCTTTGTGGTAAAGTGGATGTTCCTCGGCAACATACGTCTGCCCATCCAATATAAATGTTGTTAAATGCTGTGAATGGTATAATGCATCGATTTCCACCTCTACTGTTATATGAGCTAAAGCATATTGAGCAGTTGTCAAGCAAATGTTAAAAACCAGTCTATTTGTAAATCAAAAGCTGTTGCCTTTGGTGAAAGATGTATGGGGACATATGCTTATCTGCTTATGCATATCTAACATATGCATATCTTAGATATGCTGTTTCTATTAAGGGAAGCTTTTTTCCCAATGCAGTAGTCAATTACAGACATTATCTAAACGCCTATACAAGCTGTAACGTACTTACAAAGATGTTACTTGTTTAGCACCATCCGAGGAACATGTGATACGGACACAAGTAGCATTACTCCCGCTGGGTCTTCGTAATTCAGAAGCAAAAACAAGAAGAGCCTCAGGCTTGTCCTGTCACCGCCAGATGTATCGCTTGAGAACTTGGAGGACATTGTGACTAAGAACATATTTTACGTACCCCAGTCACCTTTAGCGAATAGAGGGATCTTGGACGGGCTCCTGCCCCTAATCCATAATTTTTCAATTACGAGATCGCTGTATTTACCGACTGAGATACCGCGGCTCCTGTGTGAGAAACCTGCTTAGTTCAACTGTACTTCAAGTCAATTACAGACATTATCTAAACGGCTATACAAGCTGTAACGTACTTACAAAGGTGTTACGTATTTAGCACAATCCGAGGAACATGTGCTACGGACGAGAGTAACATTACCCCTCTGGGTCCTCGTAATTTAGAAGCAAAAAACAAGGAGAAGAGCCCCAGGCTTGTCCTGCCATCCCAGAAGCATCGCTTGAGGACTTGGAGGACATTGTGACCACGAACATATTTTACTTCCCCTAATCACCTTTAGCGAACACGGCGGATCTTAGGCCGGCTCCTGCCCCTAACCCGCAATTTTTCAGTTACGGAATCGCTGCTTTTACCGAATCAGCTACGCGGCTCATTTTTGGGAAATCTGCTTATTTGAATTGTACGTCAAGAATATGGAAAGGGAAAATGCGGCATTATGGAAGTGTATCATTACGTGTAAGATATGTATTGTTAAAATACGAAAATTTACGTGTTCATCTTTAACGTAAAGGATTGAGAAATTTCAAACCACAGGTGTTTGGGGATAAAGCAGGTGCTTTTCGGCAACATACGTCTGCCCTACGTCTGCTTGTGCTATACTACTGTATATGGTTTGATTGATTTATTATCACATATCTTTTCTGTTTCCCTACTGTTCTATTTTTCTCTTTGTTATTAATTCTATGGAAGGTATTAAAGAAAACTTAGGGAATGAAATTACAGTTTTTCTTGGTGTTTAAGAATTTTTCAGGAATATCTGGAAATTTGGTATAGAATCTTAAGGTTCTGCAGAATAGACTTTGAGAAAGCCTAATTTAGATTATTACCTATACACAAAATAAAGAATATCCGTTTGTTTGTGTTTTTTCATCATACAAACCTTCGCTGTTTGTTGTAGATTCAAATTTGAGCAGACATTTTTTGATACATCCAGACGGTAACTGCTTCTTAACTAAACTCCTCGTTTCCGAGATCTCTGTTTCCGAGAAAAAGGACCCAGGGTTGAAAAGCATATGTCCCGGTTAGGTGGTCAAACTTAAAAGGAGCCCCCATTGTTTAGTTCCCAAGTTTGTTTGGTCTCATTTTATCTACCCACTGAAGGGATGAAATGCTGAGTCCACCTCACCCAGATCGGAAATCGAACCTCGGATCTGAGTCGCGGTATTATCTCTTAAATCCCTTTATTGTTGACCAATACTATGTCATGTGATATGACAGGATAACAGATGTTACTGAATATGCTGTGCTAACTTATGTCCTTTAATGTTTCATTGCGGTACCCAAAATCCCGAATAAGAAGCCTCTATTCCCACCTCTACTGCTTAATGAGGGAAAACATATTAAACAATTCTAAGTCATATGTTAAAAAGCAGTCTACTTGTAAATTATCTGCTAGTAAAAAATTACAGTAAACAACGATAATAATAATATTTTTAGCTCTACTTTTTGTCCGCTAAAAGAACTAAATAAGTTTTTTTTGTTTGTATGTGGATGCCACAGATATTGTGATTTCATTTGCATCTAATTGAAGAAACCAAATTATTTTGCCTTTATTCGGTGGTTATTAAAATTTATAATCATAATATATATATATATATATATATATATATATATATATATATATATATATATATATATATGTATATGTGTGTGTGTGTGTGTGTGTGTGTGTGTGGCCAGGGGACTAACCACCCCAATTTTACACTTGAAAACTTCTTTTGAAATTGAACCTATTATTTTCCTCAGCCCGGGCTTTCTGGGCTGACAACAGTTCCGCTAACCGTCTGTTCGAAAGAAAGACATCAGTCGTCGAGGCTGAATGTAATCTTTATTTCATCCGATCAAAATATCACAAAATCCAGAGGCATCTGAACCGGACGGTTTGCAGAACGCTCTCTCTAACTCCAACCTACTACGAGAGACGACCAAATACCGTGTGTGGTTTAGTGTCGTGGGAAAAATGCTGATGCAACTGTTAATTGCTTAGAGAGAGTAACCTTTGATTAGAGCCATCTGCCAAAGTGTAGCGTTTCAGATGAGCATTATTGCTGATCGTTACAGCATTTCCTGGGAGAGTTATTACTTTCCAGCCATATCATTTTTTGCTTTGAGAATCAAAGAAAGAATTTCGGGGTTCGGCTGAAGTAATGAAAACATCGTCGTTTGAATTGGATGTCTGGGAAATATGGTTAATGTAAAGAGAAGAAATTAAGATCTAGAATAATGAATGGGGAAAAGGGATAATTTCGGATAGACATTACGGCTTAGATATTTATATTATTACATATATATATATCATAAAATTATAATTATTATAACTATTATTGTGGTTATTATTTAAAAAAAATTCCTGACTTTCGTATCACGTGGTAAATTTAGATATATATATATATATATATATATATATATAGATATATATACAGCCACTCACTTTTCTGCTTCCTTTCCGGAGCAACGCATTTCGATTTTAATCTTACTGAGATCATTTTCAGAATTTTCAGAAGCTGTGTTTTTTGGAACCACAGAAATTGCTCTATACATTTAGCTAATTTATTAAGCACATTGCATTTTGAATGCATTCTCGCATGAACAACGAAACATTATTTAGTAAACACTAGCATATAGCCCTTCATATGACGGCATGAGTAATTTTTTTAATTTTCCAGAATTGTACAGTACCCTATGAGGCAGGTAATAAATAGTTTGTGTTTTGACTGAGAATTATTTGGTAGACGATCAATAATTTGTTTATCTTAGTACTTTTCTAAATTCTGCCGATACTGTGAATGCAGTTTAGAATCCCGTTGAATTTATTTAGAAAGATAATTCAAATTTTTCTCAGCTACGTTGAGATTATCGTTAATTTCTTCCCAATTTTTTTTCCACAGTAATTAATGGAAATAAAGGAATGAAACTATAATTTCTACTAGACCCTGGAGGTAGATTGAATTTGTTATTAATAAAGGTGAAAAAGTTTTATTGCAACAAAAAATAATCTATGATTAAATTTAAAATGATCGCAATTGTACCTAATCTATTATTTAAGCCAAATATAAAAGAAAATTATTTACGTAATATCTAAATCCACTGATAATATGTATGAAAATAATGCAGCTGATATTTAAATAATTTAAAATAAGAAATGATTACATGAAATGGTTAAACGAATGACGTCATAATGGTAGGAAACAATGTTATTTTTTACCTATTTATCATGTGATAAATTTAACCGCCTCCTCTTAACTGGTCAAAATAGGGCTTGAAATAATGTCATTAACCGCTCGAAAAGAGGGGAAGGGGTGAATTTCGAACATTTTAAAGACCAGAGTATTTTTCGCTGTGATATGAAGCATATTTATACCAATTTATTTTAGAATCGGATAGATATTTTAGGAAAAGATAAACTTTACTCGCTTTGAATTTTGCCTCTATCCATTCCCGGTCCAACCTCTTCACAAATTTGCGGACAGATAACTTAGGCTATTATTATATAGGAGATCCTCATTTTTACTGCAATATTTATTATTTTTAATTCCGAGTATACGTGCTACCTCTTTACAATGAACGCAGATTATTAAAAACAACATCCTAATCATGTGCTAAAGTTTCAATGGTTTTCATACATTACGTTTTACAGCTGTATCGAAAACATATTCGTTTTTCTTTAATTTGTTGACTGTCCCCTATGTGGTTTCGGGAAAAATTCGTATCTGAAGTACATGAAGTCGACCATCCTGTTTACAAGCCTGAGGTTTCAACATAATTGGGTTTTTCTAAATATTCAAGAAAATGTCTAAACTCAAGCTATGATTATATAGGGGATTTATTGACGGTGTTACTATATAAAAGGTTTTTTTTATAAAACATATAATGAGACAAATGATTGGTCTGAAATATAATACGTTCTTCGAAACCTTTGGAATCATGCTGTATCTCACAGATACATCTTTCTTTTATATGGTTTCATTTGATTTGTATATCTTCAAACGGTCTGTTTGCCGAACGATGACTGAATTGGTTGGGCTCTGAACCATTGTTCATGGATTTTCCATGAAAGAATTTTCTATTCCAGTACAGATTTCAGATATTAGATGTCCAAAATGTATTTGGATATCTGTCTTGATATTCAAAAAAAAATCTTTTCTGATGTCTCCTTACCATTTTGTTTGTCTTGTCTGCTCCATCCGTTTGCAATTTTAAACTTAAATTGCAATTCGTTATATAGTGTTATATGCTTTTGAGTTTTTTAGATCTACATAAAAGTAGATAAAGGTAGATCTATTCCTGGTGAAGTAAATTCTTTCATACTATTAATAAAACAAAAGTTTTATTTTACAACATTTCCTTTTATATGACTTTTACCACATACCTTTCAAAATTATGACTGATAGCTCCGGGCAATGTCGAAAAAAAGTAATATTTATAAATTACTCCTTTTTTTTATAAAATTTTGATATCTAATATGTATCAAGTTGTATCAGGACCTTAGTACCCCCTTTTACCAAACAATGGCATAATGAATAAGATGCTACTCTGTGGTACCAGAGTTCATGGGTTTAAATCCCACTGGGGCAAAATGTTCGTAGCCATTGAGAATCGGCTTCAAGCAGTAGGTCCCGGGCTCATTATCCCACGCGTTCTAAATGTAGACGTAGCTCTTCAAACCAAAATCAAATAGTCTACTTTTGTTCTGTATAGTTCCAGGCACAAGGGAATTTTCTTTTTCTTCCTTTCTAAATCTTTCTATTACTAGTATATAGCCCGTCATATGACGGGTTCAGTAAAATTTTTAATTTTCCAAAATTGTAAAGTACTTTATGAGTCAGGTAAAAAAATGGTTTGTTTTTTTTTGTCTGAGAATTATCTTGCAACAAAAAATAATCGATGATTCAATTTAAAATTATCCCATATGTACCTAATCTATAAGACGATTTCACGCAGTAGGTCTCAAATTATGACAATTCTGGCTTTAGTTTCAAACGGAAGGGCAGTTTATTGTGTGTCTATTGGCTGTTGTAAACATGAAAATGAATGGGAAGGGCATTATAGTGGTTCGTGACGTTGCGACAAATTGCCTTATTTAAGCCAAATATAAAATAAAATTATTTACGTAATATCTAAGATCAATGATAAAACGTATGAAAATAAGGCATAATTTAAATAATTTAAAATAAGAAATGATTCACTGAGATGTTTAAAGGAATAACGTCATAATGCTAGAAAAATGTTATTTTTACCTATTTATTATGGGATAAATTGATAAATTTAATCGCCTGCTCTTAACCGGGGAAAATAGGAGTTGAAATAATGGCATTAAAAGATCGAAAAGAGGGAAGGGGTGGATTTCGAACGTTTTAAAGGAGGCAGTATTTTTCGCAGTGATATGAAGCATATTTATACCAATTTATTTTAGAATCGGATCTATAGTTTAGCAGAAGATAAACATTACTCTCTTTGAATTTTGCTAACAAGGATGCCTCTATTCATTCCAGGTCCAACCGCTTCATTAAATCGAGGACAGACGTACAGATAACTTAGGCTATTATTATATAGGGGATTTACTAGTGGTTGTTAGCTACTATATTAAATGAACTATAATAAAACAAATTTTGAGGCAAGTGATACAGTTTGAAATATAAAAAAGGCACAGTTTTGCACAAAATGTGTAATTCAGCATAAAAATACACAACATAAAAAATTATCAGTTGAACTGGAATTCGGTTTGTATTTTCATTTTTGTGTGCTTACTATTTCAGTTATATGAAAAATATTTTTTAGTGCTTGAATATGCCTGGAAACTTGCTGCATCATGTGCGCTGTATCTCACACATATATCATTGTTTTATATGACTTCCGTTGATTTGTATTGCTTCAAAGTGACCATTTTGTTCCTTTTAATATTTCCTTTTTTTAAAATAGTTTTTTTATTTACAAATGGTGTTACATGCAATATAAATTACTGTTAAAATCATATAAAGAATGTGTTACAGTTGAAAAAGTAAAAAAAAAAATCATCTTTACATAAAATGATGAATATAGCATAAAATGCATAACATGGAAGTGACAAAGTTTATCGATTGGCCTCGAACAGAATTGTACATTTAAGTACAGTTTTTATCTGTATTTTCTATCACATGATTACAATGAATTCCCGGTAGCTCAGTTGGCAAAGGCAACGCTCTGCATGCAATTTTTTTAATCTCTTATATGCGATTTTGTTGAAATTAACAGTATTTGCATGCTAGTGTACATACAAATAATGAAAAATCTCCTATATAATAATAGCTTAAGTTATCTGTTCACAAATTTATGAAGCGGTTGGAACTGGAATGGATAGAGGCAAAATTGAAAGCGAGTAAAGTTTATTTTCTCCTAAACGATCAATCCGATTCTAAACTAAATTGGTATAAATATGCTTCATATCACAGCGACAAATACTTTGGTCTTTAAAATGTTCGAAATTCACCCCTTTCCCTTTTTTCGAGCTGTTAATGCCATTATTTCAAGCCCTATTTTCTCCAGTTAAGAGCAGGCGATTAAATTTATCACATGATAAATAAGTAAAAATAACATCGTTTCCTACTATTATGACGTCATTCCTTTAACCATCTCATGTAATCATTTCTTATTTAAAATTATTTAATTACTAGCATACAGCCCGTCATATGACGGGATCAGTAAAATTTTTAATTTTCCAAAATTGTAAAGTACCTTATGAGTCAGGTAAATAAATGGTTTGTTTTTTGTCTGAGAATTATCTTGCAACAAAAAATAATCGATGATTCAATTTAAAATTATCCCATATGTACCTAATCTATTGTAAGGCGATTTCACGCAGTAGGACAAATTCTCAAATTATGACAATTCTGGCTTTAGTTTCAAACGGAAGGGCAGTTTATTGTTTGTCTATTGGCTGTTGTAAACATGAAAATGAATGGGAAGGGCATTATAGTAGGTCGTGACGTTGCGACAAATTGCCTTATTATTTAAGCCAAATATAAAATAAAATTATTTACGTAATATCTAAGTTCAGTGATAAAACGTATGAAAATAATGCAGACGATATTTAAATAATTTAAAATAAGAAATGATTCAATGAGATGGTTAAAGAGATGACGTCACAATGCTAGAAAAATATTATTTTTACCTATTTATTATGTGATAAATTGATCAATTTAATCGCCTGCTCTTAACCGGAGAAAATATGAGTCGAAATAATGGCATTAATCCTCCGAGTGGAACACATCTAGAAACAAATTCTCAAAAATACGTTAATGTCAGTGGCCCAAGAGTTCTATGATTTTTACCTTCACCCTTTGTCGACTAGAAGGAATATGGAAAACCCAACCTCGTTATTGCCCCTTTACTTCCAGTTATATATTGATATATAAATAAATGTTATAGATTGTTAATTTTTAATACACATAAAGCTCGTCAAGTCTGGAATATTATCCCATGAGAAATAATGGATTCTAAAAGTACAAATAAAACTATTGTTTGGGAGACTTATTGATATGTTTTTACGAAAGTCATTCAATATATTTAAGGGGTGCAATTAGAAATACATCTGTTACCGCAAACGAAATACTTCGAAATAGAGATTTGCAAAGCCATGAAAAGCTATCAGCGTCTTTGTGCCTCAGGGTGTAGGGGTGCATCCCTCAAGAAATGTCAGTGAAAGAGGGATGCACTTCCTAAACAATAGACCTGACCCTTCTACCTCAAAACTCCATGGGGAAAAGCACTGGCAAAAATGTAGATTACATCCATTTTTGGAGCGTTTTTGGAGGTCAAAAATTGTACGTTTTGAAGTCATCATCGGTTTGGCGGAATTGTACGTGCGAACCGATTAGAGGGTTAAAAGCTCGAAAAGAGGGAAGGAGTGGATTTCGAACTTTTTAAAGGAGGCAATATTTTTCACACTGATATGAAGCATATTTATACCAATTTATTTTAGAATCGGATCTATAGTTTAGGAGAAGATAAGCATTACATTTTGCTAACTATGGATGCCTTTATCCATTCCAGGTCCCACCGCTTCATTAAATCGAGGACAGACGTACAGATAACTTAGGCTATTATTATATAGGGGATCTTCTGCATTATTTTCATACGTTTTATCACTGAACTTAGATATCACGTAAATAATTTCTTTTATATTTGACTTAAATAATAGATTATGTACAAATGTGATCATTTTAAATTTAATCATAGATTATTTTTTGTTGCAATAAAACTTTTTCACCTTTATTAATAACAAATTCAATCTACCTCCAGGGTGTAGTTGAAATTATAGTTTCATTCCTTTATTTCTATTAATTACTGTGGCAAAAAAAAAATTGGGAAGAACTTAACGATAATCTCGACGTAGCTGAGAAAAATTTGAATTATCTTTCTAAATAAATTCAACGGGATTCTAAACTGCATTCATAGTATCGGGAGAATTTAGATGAGTACTAAGATAAACAAACTATTGAGCGTCTACCAAATAATTCTCAGTCAAAGCACAAACTATTTATTACCTGCCTCATAGGGTACTGTACAATTCTGGAAATTTAAAAAAAAATTACTGATGCCGTCATATGAAATGCTATATGCTAGTATATGAATAACAGGGCTGTATCCCAGTGTACGGTACGCTATTTTGGCGATTTTTTTGGCGCATTTTTGGCGCCATTTCTCGGGCGATACTTATTTTCTCCTTGTAAATTTCACCCTTTCTCTCCTGTTAAAAGATGGTAACCTCGTTCTCTCATTTGGTTTGTGTGCGTTATCGGATCCTCTTTGGAGTAACTTGCGCAATAAATGATGTGATGTCATGATGATCTAATTCTTGTTTGATCCAATTATATTAAAAGTTGTAGGAGGTAAGTTTGAATTTCAACACTTTTTGTCGTTAATTTAACGGATTTGCAGCTTGCTACATTTCAATCTGTTTTTCACCAGTGGAGTGGTTAAGTTCTGCATTCTCTTCAATCGTATTTATTTCAAAAATTTTATTTGTTCTAATTTTATAGTATTTAAATTTCTTAATTAGTAATTGTTTTTTTTAATTTTAAGTATAATGGCCTTTTTATCTCACTGCGTGTTAGGCTTAGGTACTTGGCGTATGCTTCGCGGAGTCGTGTTTCGCCAATAGTCGCCAAAAACAAGATGGCGGACAAAGAGCGTACCGTTCACTGGGAATTAACCGAATAATAGAGAGTATTATCCCTGTAACCAAATCCCTACTTTAATGTATGCAACATACAAACTCTCATAAAGCGTGTGGTCGGTTTACTACATAGAATTGAATGTGCACTTCTCTCACTCTTCGATTATTCTATTTTATCGAACAATTCTATTTTAACGTTTCATGTTAATCTTTTCTTTTTATAATTCTATTTACTATTATATTTACAAAATGGGTTAATTCCCAGTAAACGGCACGCTCCTTGTCCGTCATCTTGTTTTTGGCGACTATTGGCGAAACACGACTCCTCGAAGCACACGCCAAGTACCTAAGCCTAACACGCAGCGGGACACCGACCGTTCGCCATCGCAAAATCGGAAAACGTGACGCCGACGATGTTCTGATGGCGAGCGGTCGATGTATCTTCGTGCTAGACCTAGAAAATTTTAAAAACCAGAAATTAAAACTTAAAGCCAAATAGAAATTACGAAAATTTAAATACTATAAAATTCAAAACAAATACTAATTAAGAAATTTAAATACTATAAAATTAGAACAAAAAAAATTTTTGAAATAAATACGATTGAAGAGAATGCAGAACTTAACCACTCCACCGGTGAAAAAACAGATTGAAATGTAGCAAGCTGCAAAACCGTTAAATTAACGGCAAAAAGTGTTGAAATTCAAACTTACCTCCTACAACTTTTAATATAATTGGATCAAACAAGAATTAGATCATCATGACATCACATCATTTATTACGCAAGTTACTCCAAAGAGGATCCTATAACGCACACAAACCAAAGGAGAGAACGAGGTTACTATCTTTTAACGGGCGGGTAGGGTGAAGTTGACAAGGAGAAAATAAGTATAGCCCAAGAAATGGCGCCAAAAATACGCCACAAAAATCACCAAAATAGCGTACCATACACTGGGATACAGCCACAATATGTAATATAAATATAAAAATGTTATAACTAGGATCAAAATAAAATAATTTTTATCGTTAAGATATAAATAAATATCAAAATAAAATCTTTCATTAACTGATTTATTTAATGACCATTAATTTAGTATAATGGATCATATTTCTTTAAAAATGACGTGACATATTTTACTGGGCACAAATTGTTCGCATATTCACCTAAGTAAGACAATTTGTTATGACTATTATCTTTTATTAACTGTCAAATTTCTCTGTCAAAATACTTTAAAATGATACTTATAGTGTTTTTGTTAAAAAAAATTCTAGGGCAGGAAAAAAACTACAACCAAAACATTTGCGTGTGCACAGCGTACAAGGTATAGTCCTCCGACCCGGGAAACATTTTGAAAATTTCCTTTTGGATAGCGCTCAAAAGTATTTGCCCACCCCTGGTGTACACCTTTGCCGTACGAGTAGTGTACGGCTCAATCGTGCTTGGTATGTTTAAGTGGCATCAGAAAGAACAACAACATCCTTACTACATCCCCCAAACAAAAAGATTCATTGTATTGTAATCAGGAATATCCTGCTAAAGTATAACCCTTCTTTTCTTGGCATTTACCACACCTTTGGTGTATCGGAAACATTTGCATATTTTTCTTCTTCAAAGATGATCCGTAGTTTGAGGTTTGAAGCAAATAATTTATCTCTCTATTCCCATCATTAAATAGAAAACTATGTACTAGATAAAGATCTCTTTTGATTATTCAAATATAAAAAACGTTTAGTAATCATGATATGAAAAAATGCTAAAACTTTTAGGAAATCGTAATGCTACTATTAAATCTCCCTTAAAATATCCGTCTACGTTTAGAGAACTTTTTTCTTTAAACGTAGAAACCAGTTCATGTTTTTACATTTTTAGTTTTATTTTTTATATTATCCTGGAGATGTAATTTATTCCTGGAGAAGTTTTTGTAAAATTTCTAATAAAAGAAGAAAATTTAGTAAAAAATCGGGTTTTTTTGAAAGGGTCTAATTTTTTAATAAATTAAATTATTTCAATATTTTTTGCATGCCACACATTTCTTATACACTGGAATAGTGAATCATCTAAAATCTTTACTTAATTTACATTTGAAAAAAATTTTGGTCCTTCAAAATCATACACATTGAATTTTTAACGAATTTTCATTACCTTTATATCTAACTATGAGTGTAACATCATTAAAATTTATCCAAATTTAAAGCTTTTAGGTCATTTACTAGTAAATACTGTCAAAAGCATTCATAATTTTCAATAAAATATTTTAAGAACTTTTTGAGATTTCAAGTTTCAACATTTTATTAAAAATACCGTTCTGAAAAAAACGCATTTCAAGTTTATGAAAGCAACTTCAACTGTTAAAAAATTAAAATACATGTTTAATGTTCCCCAAAATTTCTTGCTTCAAAACTTTCTAATTGCAAGTTGCTAGTTATTAAAAATACTAGAAAAGAGTGTAAACTAATCTTCATGAAAATTAAAAAAAGTTTTGTCCCCAAATGGTTCTTTTTAAAAGCTTTAAATTCACAACTTCCGGTTCCGAAGTCGCTTCTTCCGTTTTCTTTTGACAGCTATCACTAAAGTTTAAACAGCTGTAACTTTTCTTTAAAATGCCGCAGAGACAAAATAAAAACAGATTTAGAAGCCTAAAAGTTGATATTTTACAATAGAGAAATAAAAAATAATGATTTTTGGCAAAAAATGACGTTTTTAACGTAGACGGATACCTTAAGAATCTGTAGAGTGTAGTCCTTGGACAAAATAAGGGGAGAAAACACCTATGATTTTCTGGGCAGTCTTGCTAATAGGAGTAAGGCGTGCCTTGCCTCTTATCCTCTTTATAATGTAGTTAAATAAAGCATTTTCGTTAATTTTTAAATGAACCAGCTTCTTTTATGCATTTATATATCTTTGGGATCATATCAGTTTTTGGACCCATCATTGAGCTATCTACAGTTACCATAAATCTTCAAGTAACAAACGATATCTTGCGCGTGTATATAGAAATACAAAATTGCAATATGATTGAAAACCAAGAAATATTTAAAAACTACTAATAGTTACTGCATTCCAGAAGAGTTGGGAACCATATGGACAGATACTGATAAGGCCAAGGTTCCAAGTAGAAGTCTTCAGGGTAAAAATAGAACATATTGATACTTGTTTATTTGACAGATAAGCGTGTCCGGTTGAGGTCCAATGAATATGTCAGTTATTAATTTTTGCATCGTATCATGAGACCTAAGATTTTATCGTAAAAGAATTCTTTTCTTTATTAATCTAGGTCAGTGATTCTCAAACTTTTTATTTTACTGAACCTATTTCTTAAAACATACAAAGCAACGGAATCATTGAATAAATATTATTTGAGTGCACTAAGGACCTATTATTCATAAATCTAAATCACTGGTTCCCAAACTATTTATCCAGGGGGTCCCTTTCCTTACCACATCCACAACACAGAAACCTTTGAATATTATACCTAACTTTGAATATATTACCTAACAGTGCACTAAAGACCTAATATTCATAAATCTAAATCACTGGTTCTCAAACGGTTTATCCAAGGGAACCGTTTCCTTACCACATCCACAACAAAAAATTGTTTGAACAAATATTACCTAAGAGTGCACTAAAGACCTATTATTCATAAATCTAAATCACTGGTTCTCAAACTGTTTATCCCAGGGAACCCTTTCCTTACCACATCCACAACAAAAAAACCTTTGAATATATATTACCTAAGAGTGCATTAAAGACCCATTACTCATAAATCTAAATCACTGGTTTTCAAACTGTTTATCCAGGGGGACCCTTTCCTTACCACATCCACAACACAGAAACCTTTGAATAAATATTACCTAAGAGTGCACTAAAGACCTATTATTCATAAATCTAAATCACTGGTTCTCAAACTGTTTATCCAGGGGGATCCTTTCCTTACCACATCCACAACAAAGAAACCTTTGAATAAATATTACCTAAGAGTGCACTAAAGACCTATTATTCATAAATCTAAATCACTGGTTCTCAAAATGTTTATCCAGGGGGACCCTTTCCTTACCACATCCACAACAAGAAACCTTTGAATAAATATTACCTAAGAGTGCACTAAAGACCTATTATTCATAAATCTAAATCACTGGTTCTCAAACTGTTTATCCAGATCCTTTCCTTACCACATCCACAATAAAAAAACCTTTGAATAAATATTACCTAAGAGTGCACTAAAGACCTATTATTCATAAATCTAAATCACTGGTTCTCAAACTGTTTATCCAGGGGGACCCTTTCCTTACCACATCCACAACACAGAAACCTTTGAATAAATATTACCTAAGAGTGCACTAAAGACCTATTATTCATAAATCTAAATCACTGGTTCTCAAACTGTTTATCCCAGGGAACCCTTTCCTTACCACATCCACAACAAAAAAACCTTTGAATATATATTACCTAAGAGTGCATTAAAGACCCATTACTCATAAATCTAAATCACTGGTTTTCAAACTGTTTATCCAGGGGGACCCTTTCCTTACCACATCCACAACACAGAAACCTTTGAATAAATATTACCTAAGAGTGCACTAAAGACCTAATATTCATAAATCTAAATCACTGTTCTCAAATGTTTATCCAGAGAAACCCTTTCCTTACCACATCCACAACAAAGAAACCTTTGAATAAATATTACCTAAGAGTGCACTAAAGACCTATTATTCATAAATCTAAATCATTGGTTCTCAAACTGTTTATCCAGGGAAACCCTTTCCTTACCACATCCACAACAAGAAACCTTTGAATAAATATTACCTAAGAGTGCACTAAAGACCTATTATTCATAAATCTAAATCACTGATTCTCAAACTGTTTATCCATGGATCCTTTCCTTACCACATCCACAACAAAGAAACCTTTGAATAAATATTACCTAAGAGTGCACTAAAGATCTATTATTCATAAATCTAGATCACTGTTTCAAAAATGTTTATCCAGGGACACTTTCCTTACCGCATCCACAACAAAGAAACCTTGAATAAATATTACCTAAGGGTGCACTAAAGACCTATTATTATAAATCTAGATCAGTGATTCTCAAACTTTTATCCCAGGTACCCTTTCCATTACCACATCCACAACAAAGAAACCTTTGAATAAATATACCTAAGAGTGCACTAAAGACCATATTCATAAATCTAAATCACTGTTCTCAAAATGTTTATCCAGGGACATTTCCTTATCCACAACAAAGAAATTTGAATAAATATTACCTAAGAGTGCACTAAAGACCTATACATAAATCTAAATCACTGTTTCTCAAAATGTTTATCCAGAGAAATTATACCACATCCACAACAAAGAAACCTTTGAATAAATATTACCTAAGAGTGCACTAAAAATAAATTCATAAATCTAATTCTGGTCTCAAATGTTTATCCAGAAACCCTTTCCATACCACATACAACAAGAAACCTTTTGAATAAATATACCTAAGAGTGCTTAAAGAATTACATAAATCTAAATTGATTCTCCGTTTATCCATGGACCTTCCTTTTTACAAAGAAACCTTTGAATAAATATTACCTAAGAGTGTAAAACTATTATTCATAAATCTAACTTAACAGATTAACCTTTTCCTTGCCGTTCCATAAAAAAACCCCTGAAGAATATTACCTAAGGTGCACTAAAGATTTTTTTTTATCTAGATCATTGATTACTTTTTATCTGGACCCTTTCATACTAAATTTAGCAAGGGAATCTCTTTAAATGCACAAAGCAATATTTTTTTTATCACTGATTGTAGATAAACTTTATTGCTAAGTAATATAAAGCAGATAAAAATGTAAAACTTGCAAAAGATGAAAGCAAATTAATTTTTGTGACATGATACAATAATGAATGTTTATTTGCTTGTGCTATACTACGTATGTGGTTTGAATGATTTATTATCACATATCTTTTCTGTTTCGTTCTAATTTTTCTCTTTAATGTTATTAATTCAATGGAACGGATTAAACTTAGAGAATAAAATTACAGTTTTTTCTTTAAAATTTCATTGGTGTTTAAGAATTCTAATATCTGGAAATTCGTATAGAATAGGGTTCTGCAGAATAGATTTGAGAAAGCTTAATCTAGATTATTACCTATACACAAAATAGAGAATTCCGTTTTTTTGTGTTTTTTATCATACAAACCTTCGCTGTGTGTCGTATGTCTCAAATGACATTTTTCATACATAGACGGTAACTGCCTCTTAACTAAACTCCTCGACTTAACAGCCTCCAGGGTTAAAAACCCCTACGATGTTTTGAGAAAAAGAACAGGTTGAGCATATATTGTTTAGGTGATAAACTTGATTTTTTTCTTCATTAGGGCAAGTTTGATTTTTTTTTTCTGGATAATATCTTATCATAACAAATTTACGCGACCAACTTGTAGCAAAGCTCCTGCAAGTTAGATGGAGCATAAAGCGACCACTCCTTTGCAACGCAATTTTCTGCAAAAGTGTGGCCCGTCTTGTTATGACAAAATAGGAGCAAGCGAAAATTCCCATCATTGCATGAGAGTTAAGACAACGAGCGCATGCGCAAACGTTTCGCCAAAGACAAAATGACAACATGGCAGACACTCCATTCGCAAGCTGCTATGGATATTTAAAAGGCATTTATTTTTAATTATCAAGTGTGGTTATTTTTAAAAGTAGCATTTCTCTATAATTTGAAACTATCCAAAATTTCTAATAAATTAAATAGATGTGTTAATTCTATTAATTCACTAAGAAATATAAGTCACCATACCTCCAACTTGCAGCATAATTGTCATGCAAATGACAGTGCACTTATGTAAGTTCGCCGCAAACTTGTCATATGCAGCAAGTTCATTGCAAACCAGGGTTGGAAAAACCCCGCTGTTTTTATAAAAAAAACAACTTTTTGTTTGGTTGAAATAGCATATGTAAAGGGAATATTTTTTACTTTTGGAAATACGAAGATTTTAGGTAATTTTGAATATTAAAATTCATTATCAAAGGGTTAATTTCTTGCTAATTAACCCTTTGCACTCCAGGGCTCCTGGTTGGAGCCATTTAAAATTTTTTATTTAATCTAAGCAGTTTGCACGTACAATTCCGCCAAACCGATGATGTCTTCAAAACGTAAAATTTTCGACCTCCAAAAATGGATGTAATGTACATTTTTGCCAGTGCTTTCCTCAATGGAGTTTTGCGGTAGGAGGGTCAAATCGATTGGTTAGGAAATGCACCCCTTTTTGACTGACATTTATTGATGGATGCACCCCTACCTCCTGAGGCACAAAGACGCTGATAGCTTTTTCATGGCTTTCATCTCTCTCTTTCGAAGTATTTCGAAGTTTGTGATACCAGATGCATCTTAATTGCACCGCTTAAATATCTTGGATGACTTTCGTAAAAAATATAAATAAGTATCTCAAGAATATTTTTATTTATAGTTTTAGAATCCATTATTTCTTATGGGATAATATTCCTGACATTGACGAGCTTTATGTTTTTTTAAAATTAACAATCTATAATATCTATTTATATATCAATATAACAGAAGTAAAGAGTCAGTAACGAGGTTGGGTTTGCATTCCATTTTTGTCGACAAAGGGTGAAGGAAAAAATCATAGAACGCTTGGCCACTGACACAATAACCTTTTGAGTATTTTTTGGAGATATTTTTCCTCGATGTGTCACTCGGAGGGTTAAACTCGAGGGCTGCTCTAAACGAGACAATGCAAATAATTTTCAGTTTTTAACATAAGAACAAAACAAATCGTAAAAGCTAATTATTTTGCATTGTCTCCGTAGCGAAACTCGAGAGCAAAGACCAAGAAATTACTTACTAAGAATATTAATATTTATTCAAGATTATCTAAAATCTTAGTCTTTCAAAAGGAAAAAAACTCCTTTACATATACTTAAACCAAACAAAAAAGTTTTTTTTTTCAAAAACAGCGGAGTTTTTTCCAAATGTGGTTTGCAGTGGACTTGCTGCAAGTTTGATATGACAAGTTTGCGGCAAACTTGCACTACTAGTTTACTGTAACTTACATGACAAGTTTGCTGCAAGTTGAATCAAGTTTACTGCAAGTTGGATGTTTGAGTTCGAAGTTTGCTTAGACTTGCTGCAGTCTTGTTGCAAACTTGCAGACTGTCATGAACTTGCTGCAAGTTTGCAGGTTCAAAGCAAGGCTGCTGCAAGTTTTCTGCAAACTAAATTTGCTATCTGGGTAACCATTTATTTAGGTGATATCTTAAAGATTATGGACTAAAAGCAGTAATTTAATTTAAAGAAATATTCTTGTCCCTTAAATCATGAATAAGAAGCTTTTAGTCAAATGGTATTTGTCATGATATTTTACCAGTAAAATCTACAAAACATAATGTATTTGTTACATACATGATATATTTTAATACAAGCAAAGTAATCTATAAACTGAATTTAAAGTTCTTGTATGCTTTTAGACTAATGTATAATTTTCTTATATTATCAAAGTGGCACGCGTTCTGGATATTGATTTAAAAACATTAAAACACTTTTCCCTATGCGTGATTTGTACCTATATTGATCATTCTTGTGTTGTGATAATGAATATTTTTTAAATTTATATCACAATTCAATTACTCTAACGTAGCTTTCACTAATACGATAACTAGATATTACTGCAGCACTATGAGATTAACAGCAACGGTAAAAGAATATATTCTTTCGGTTGATATTTGGTGTTTTAGAGATATTTTATGAATACTTCTAAACCTATAAAAAATAGCCACGCTTGGCAAAACCGCGAAGGTGTTGATAAATAAAACTAAAGTTGAAAATTACGTAGCCTACAGTCATGTTAATATGTAGCTAATTGAAATCATAACCCAAGCATTTAGACAATCTTACAAAGTCATGCATTCCAAAGATAGAGTAAGCTTTTGTCTTATGATAAATGGACTTGTGTGATAGAAATGGTTCACCTAGGCGATTCATCTGGCGTAAATTCTGACGGAAGACCGGGACAACGTAGTGTCCTTACGGGTATGGAAGGATGACATTTGTCACAAGAAATCCAGAATATTCCCCATGTACCATTGATTTTGTCAAGCCATTTTCCTGTCAGGTTTGGACACTTTTATCTGTGTTCTTGGGTTTGACGTCTCTCTCACTTTATTTAGTTTTCAAAGGGAGGCAGTCTGTACAAAGACTCGTTTTGCATTCATTTGGTGCTTTTATGCTCCAACCTTTCCATGTGCAAACTCAAAAATGTGTGAACATATAGCAATTCGTTCGTTGATAATTGGTATGATGTTCTTAGGCTACTGCTACAAGCTGTCTTGCTGGAGTTTATTACTTTCCCACGAAAAAGAGCTGCCATCACCATTCCAGAGCTGGGAGCTGCAACTGTGAAAGGAACACATCAGTGCTTCACAATACCGGGCACATTCATTTCCTGTTGCATTCTTGTAATCCAGTGACCCGTCAACTAGGTTTATCGGCGAATTCCTTCTAAACAGTGAAACTACAAGTGACGTCGAAAGTATACTTGAAAATAAGAGTATGCCAAAAATCCCAGCATTCATTGCAGTTGGAACAAAGTTTGTCGGTTTTAAAGAAAGTTCTTTCCTTTCAAAGGACACGTTTTATTCCCATTTCTCACAATGTCGATGAGAATGAACTTCTGTAAGAGAAAACTGAACAACATCGTTCATCATGTCATTGTTATAGGTGTATATGAAAATTTAACCGACAACAATGGATTTATTTCTAAAATGAAGAAACGTGTTCATATACTGAGCTAGAGGAGATAGAAAGAAAACTAGCTCTCACTGACTTTGAAGGTGAATTCATCTTTTTATTAGTAGGATTAAGTATATCAGTCGTTGTATTTATATGTGAATTAGTGATTGGAAAGTACACTGTATGCATTGATATAAAATTTGGAATAATGCTTATTCTGAAGAAGAACTAAAGAAAATAAAGATAAATATTAAATAAAGATTTATTTTCGTTTTATGGTACACTTTAAGAAAACCATGATTGCAAATTATGTTATCTTCTTTAGAAAACTTAATTTTATTATAAAGACCTTTTATCTTATAAATTACAGGATCCATACACTGTATACAGACTCAGATACTTGTGTGAATACTAATTAAAGTCTAATAAGAATCCAACAACTTAATTTAATTTTAAAATTAATTTTATTACTGCCCTTGATTACAAACATAATGTATATATATATATATATATATATATATATATTATATTATAAATATATATATATATATATATATATATATATATATATATATATATATATATATATATATATATATATATATATACATATATATATATATATATATATATATATATATATATATATATATATATACATATATATATATATATATATATATATATACATATATATATATATATATATATATATATATATATATATATATATATATATACATATATATATATATATACATATATATATATATACATATACATATATATATACATATAATATATATATATATATATATATATATATATATATATATATATATATATATATATATATATACATATATATATATATATATATATGTTTATATATATATATATATATATATATATATATATATATATATATATATATATATTTATATATATATATATATATATATACAATATATATATATATATATATATATATATATATATATATATATATATATATATATATATATATATATATATTGACAAATATGAATTCTATGGTAAGGTACAAAACAGATATTGTTGAGTATATAGTATTTTGTAAAAATACAAAATATACATATAGTATATTGCGAACAGCCGTATTCACGTTTCTTCTGCAGACAGAAAAAACACTCGCTTTTATGACGGCCTCAACTTAAATATATCATGCATTGAAGGAAATATTACATATTTACCTAATTTTATTCACCACAGAAATTTGTAATAACATATGAAATTTTGGATACAGTCCCTCATCTTTCTGCTTCCTTTTGGGAAAAACGGATTTCGATCTTATTCTATAGAAGATAACTTTCAGAATTTTCAGGCTGGGTTTTTGGGACTTTCACAAAATTTGTTCTATAAATTTAGCTATTACATTATGCACATTACATTTTGATCGCATTCGTGCATGCGGAGTGAAACTTTATTTAGTGAACATGCTCATCTTTCACTCATTATTTATTGTTTTTTTATTTCGATTGCATGGTGTTGTGTACAATATTGTTTGACATTTATCCTGAAAATAGCATTCTTTGAAATTGAGAACTCTGCAAATTATAAGCGACAAACTTGGAGAAATATGGGATTGTTTTTATAAAAACGTTAATTTCTCCACGAGCAAAAGAGAAGAATTTGCAGAAATGATGGAAAAAAGAAACAGGAAATAATCTTTGCATACAGGATGTAACAATTCATCATGGGGTCGAATTACAAGCAGTGACCAGTGAGGATGGCCTGCTTAGTGACAATGGTGTGCAACAAAGATGACAAAATTAAGGTCTCCCTCGGGATCACTGTTTGCTTTCCCGCTCCATATTGAGCTGCAAAAGCCGTATGTTTTGAAAAGTCATACACCCTTTTAAAATTATGACCATATATATATATATATATATATATATATATATATATATATATATATATATATATATATATATATATATATTGTCACGAAGATTAGAATGAACACACCGTTTAACTTAACAAACGAATTTATTGAAGCTAAGTAGCAACTCGCAACTTTACAAGATCGACAAGTTTTCTACAACTAGTGGGTATCAGCTTTTATAACCGAACAGAATATTCGAGAAATAAATAATTTACATATTGAAGAAAGATCTAGAATGTTCAAGAACTTAAGGAAACAATAAATAACTTTTTAAAATTAAAAATCCGTACTTTGGATAAACCGCCATGGCAAGCATCGAATCAAGAACTTTCGGGCCTGGATCGCGCGCTTTAAACCATTCGGCCACTCAGCCCGTCAGCTAAGCTTCTTTATGCGGCATTGCTCTTTTCTCAAAAAGACAGCGTCTCGCTGCTATTTTGATTTTGGAGCGTCAAGGGTTCCTTGTAAATTTCTTTTGCCTTCTCTTCCGGAAGAACGACACCTGGATTTTGTCCATCTTCACTTTCGGTCTGCTTCGTCGAATCATGGTACGGCTTCATACGTAAAACATGGACAACGTCTTTTGGTTTTCTTTTTCGGGAGGCAGGATCGAAATCTTGCACTTCATAGGTAACGTCGGATAGACGGCGCAACACTTGATAGGGACCAAAATACCTCCTTAAGAGCTTCTTTGAAAGACCGAACTTTCGGACCGGGGTATAAACCCATACGAGGTCTCCAGGACTATAAGACACCACTCTGTGTGCTTAGAGTCATAACGTCGACGCTCTTTATCTTGCGCTCTCAGACTATGTGTTCGAGCCAACTGTCTCGACTCTTCTGCTCTGGAAATGGTCTTGGCTATGTAATCGTTAGTTGCATCATCAGGGAAGAATTGAAACATCGTGTCCAGCGTCGTTTCGGCTTCACGTCCATGGACTAGGTAGAACGGTGTGAATCCTGTTGTCTCCTGCTTAGCAGTGTTATAGGCAAACGTCACAAATGGTAGAATTTCGTCGCAGTGTTTCTCTTGGGTGTCAACATACATGGACAGCATATCGGCTAGAATTTTGTTAAGGCGCTCCGTCAAACCATTTGTCTGGGGATAATAGGCCGTCGTCATGCGGTGATCGATATTGCACAATTCGACGAGAGCGGAAACAAGTCTGGATTGAAAAACGGCACCACGATCTATAATAATGACTCGAGGAGCTACATATTTTAGAAGAATCTCTTCGAGCAGGAACTTGGCTACTTCTTCTGCTTCAGCAGTTGGCAAAGCTTTAGTTATTGCATAGGATGTACACTAATCGGTGCAGACTGCGATCCATTTATTACCATGGGCAGATTTAGGAAATCTCCCAAGCAGATCTATCCCAATTCGATGAAAAGGTGCGACAGCAGGAGGGATAGAAACCAAGCGTCCAGATGGTAGTTGTGGAACGGATTTTTTCCTTTGGTATTCTCGGCAATGCATGACATATCTAACAACATTTCGGTACATCCCCGGCCAATAAAATCTTTTCCGGATCCTGTCGTACGTTTTCGCAAAGCCAAGATGCCCTGCGGTAGGCGCTTAATGAAAATGTTTAAGTATGTCTGCACGTAGATGTTTGGGAATGACGGGCAACTATGTCTTTCCAGCTGGATCAAAATTCTTTCTGCATACCACTCCATCAATTAACTCAAATTGCCTTTCGGTGGATGAGCCGATCTTAGGAAGGATCATTTTTGCTATGTCTGGATCTTTCTTCTGCTCGACAGCGAGGTCTATACTCGTGGTTACAGCTAAAATTTGATCTTGCGTCTCAGTCTCTTCGTGTACTGGATTCCTCGAGAGAGCGTCGGCATCGTTATGCTTCTTACCCGATTTGTATTTTACTGAAATATTATGATCTTGGAGTAGAAGAAACCACCTTGCCAGTCTGCCTGAGGGATTCTTGAGATTCATAATCTAGCACAATGAATGGTGATCTGTCACAACCGTAAAATGTCTTCCAAACAGGTATGGCTGGAATTTATTGATAGCCCATACGAAGGCAAGGCATTCCCGTTCTGTAGTAGAATAATTTTTTTCGGCCTTTGTCAGGGTCCTAGAGGCGTACGCTATGAGATTTTCGACTTCATTCTGAATTTGAACCAGAACTGTTCCAATACCATGTCCGCTGGCGTCTATATGAATTTCGGTAGGGCATCTTTTGTCGAATATCCCCAATACTGGATCAGATGTAAGCAGCTTCTTCAGGTTGTCAAAAGCCTCTACCTCTTTAAAACCCCAATGAAATTTCGCATCGCCTTTCAACAGCACCTTCAGGGGTTCGGCGAGATAGCAAAAGCCATAATGAACCTTCTGAAGTAGAAGCAAAGCCCAAGAAGCTTCGAACGTCATGTAAGTTCTGAGGAGTAGGGAAATTGGTCACGGCTTTCACTTTGTCAGGATCTGAAAGGACACATTTATAAATATATATAAATATATATATATAAATATATATATATATATATATATATATATATATGTATATATATATATATATATATATATATATATATATATATATATATATATATATATATATATATATATATATATATATATAGATATATATATATATATATATATATATATATATATATATATATATACACATTTATGTAATGAGACGGACTTCTCGATGGGTGGTTGCTGTCATGGTAATAAAAATGATACCTTTTCAGCTAAACACCTTTATTAAGATGACGTTGAAGGACGGGTTCCCACTTCATCACAGGGACGGGACAAATTGAAGGTCAGCTAGCATGAAGTACTATGTACAAGACACGTAACACCTGGGTCAACATCTGTGGGAAAATATCTCTAGAAAAATCTCTCTCCGACAGCGTGTACCTCCTTTTTATTTGGAAATTTCCTAAATTGTCCGCTAAGGCCATGTAGGATTATAATTGGTCAGGCCCCTTCTCAGAGAGCTTAAACTGTAGCCCCAGTGGTCAATTTAGGTTAGGGGTTTAAAAAGGGGACTTCAAAATGACGCGGGAATTTTTACCCTTGATTTTGAAACATCCTGAAAATTTTCCTTACATATATATATGCACACACACAATTATATATATATGTATGTATATATATATATATATATATATATATATATATATATATATATATATATATATATATATATATACACATATATTATTAAATTTATAAATGTATAAATTATTAAATTTCTAAGTAGATTGACAGAAACGCTGATTAGTTATTTTATATACCACAAGTAATATATTTTTATACGTTGAGCTTCCTACAAATTTCGTGGATCAATAAATTCGTAATACTATTAATATTTTTCGCTTTAAATAAAAGATTTCAGCCATGTTGTACCGTTTTTATGTAACCGTGAAACATAGAACATACTGAAATATATCTTCACTATCATCAAATTCAAATTAATAGAAAATAACTTAGATTACAGTAGATCAGGTACAACCTAGATAAATTTACTTCCAGATGTAATACGTAAAAATATTTAGTGTATTTTTTAACAGAAATCAATATGTGTTCCGATTACAACAAATTGAACCTCTTGAATGCTGCATAATAATAGTCATATCATGACCAAAAAAATTAATAAATTTAAGAGATATATTTCAATAAAGGTCCGATTAAAAAAAAAATAAAAAGTTCGATTCCACGCCGAAATATTACAAAGAAAGTATGTACGGCTAACATCAAATTATGTATCAGTTGAAAGTATTGTAAAATCAATGGATTACCCAAACTATTAATTTGAAAATTCTTTTCCAAGCTAAACATTGAAAATATGCGTTTTCTTTCAACTGTCTCGGTGTATGCTACTGTATTGTAACTTATTAAACATTCTCTAAAATATTTTTTAAATCCAAAAGAAAAAAGGATTTATCAGATACATATTCAAACTAAAAAAATTATAAACATATTTTTTGAAAAAGTTGATACGAATTTGTGTAATTATTTCAGTATACCCATGTTTCAAAAAGTTAAGCAGAAAAATTTTCAGTTTTTGTTGCATGATTCTAAACTTTAAGGTATCGAGCAATTATCAAGTAACTTAAATGTCTTTACTTTTCCGCTAGGAATATATTAAAAGTAATATTGAATGCTTAACATTAACCTCAAGAGATACACACGCACACACGAATTAATACATAGTTTATATTTATTCCCATAGTTACTAACAAAATGTTGCTATTCAGTTGCTCCACATATAGTAATTGAAAAGTAAAAGGTTTTTAAGAAAGCCAATGAATGCTTCTTTTAATGATATTCACAAGTTCGGAGAATAATAGATATATAAAATAAACTAATTACCATTCTAGTATTTTCATAGTACATTTAAATGTCATGATACATGCGGTAAATAGAATTATGTTCAAATTTTATTAATAAAACATTTCAAATAAACAAAAGAAGCCCTGATCCTCTCGATTAGTGCAATGAATTTCTCAAGAGTTTTGAAAATTGTTGTGAGTGGCAAAGAGGAAGAAATTCGAGTGAATGAGGTGGTAACAATAAAAAAAATAATTTTTAATCCATACGATTCTAAGATAGCAAATTTCTTATCTCAAGGCATAGGTCTGGCGTACGAACTTGTTACACCTCCAGATGGGCAGTATGGAAAACCTATACCAGGGACTGAGAACTTCACTGGAAAGATTGGAATGTTGCAGAGAGGTGAGGCTGACATGGCTGTCACTATACTGACAATAACAGAAGAGAGAAGAAAAGCTGTACCTTTCAGTTACCCCTTCAATGTTGAAGAGATGTCTTTTGTCACCAATAATCTCGAGTATTCGTCAGACATAGGAAGTTTCATATGGACTTTTTCCAGAGATGTGTGGATTTCTGTCATTTTATGTCTTCTAGTAATGCCCATCATACATTACCTGTTGTTCAAGAAATCGAATTCACTTCTTAAAACGTTTATGTCCACTTTTGCTGTCTTCCTCCGACAGGATCTGACATGCAAACCCCAGGCATTGAATGGTTACTTCCTTCTCGGCAGTTGGATGCTGTGGAGTTTCTTTATCACCTGCATTTACTCTGCTGTACTTTTGTCCGTTTTCAGCTTTCCACCTCTCAATGGGGTAAGAACCATTCGGGAGTTAGCGGAAGGTGTGGTAAGAGGTGAATACCAGTGCATCACCTACCCAGGTAGCTATATTGAAGACACTATGATCAATTCTAACGATCCATCGGTGCAAACGATCGGTCGAAGCCTAAAGGAAAACGAAGGTTCTAATGACATTGAATCATTTCTAGATAAATATTCGGATAAAAAACCAGCGTTTGTTGCACCTCACTTCGTTCCTCTAAAGGACGACTATTTTGTTTCAAATGATAGGATTTTTAATACTCTTACAGCAGTGCCCTTTCGCAGAGGCTTTTGCTGCAAAGAGAAATTAGATAAAGTTATACACCAATACTGGGCTTCTGGATTTAATGGCAAGTTTAGAAAGGACGAAGCACTTCTACGGAAACTCCGAAAACGTTTCAACTCTCCGAATTCAGACAGTAATATGGTGCGGAAATTGAGCATGGAGGACTTTGCTGGACCATTTATTTTCCTTCTGTGTTCTCTTTTCATGGCATTTCTTGTATTGTTAGGAGAACTCTTAACAGCAAAAATACGATCTTAGACTCTTTATTATGAAAATAATTTATGCATTTTACGCATTACGACTATGTTAATACTGTATTGGAGACAAATGTTTTTCAGTATGAAATCAAGCACAAAACTTTAATACTTAATTTTTGTTAATATTATATTGTACTCTTTAAGCTCACGAGTGGTAGAAAATTTTTAGATCACATTCCAGTATTCGTTTTATTCTAAATTTTGTAAATTTAAGTTGCCTGTACGCTTTTAAAGCTCTGTTTTATTTAAAGTGTGTAATTTTCTGATTTTCATACAATTTTCATTTTCTTGCACAAATTTGAAAAGAACTTTAGAAAACCGCATTGCGTATTTAATATTGAAATTAGATTATGCACCCCAGTGTAATTTTAACATAAAATGCTTCAAGAATGAAAGCCATTGACTCTTAAATTTTAGAGGTCACATCAGAGAACGAAATGCACTTAATTTTTGACTTATAAAAGTATTAATGGCCTAATTAGTATTAAAAATCTTTATGGATATTACAGTGCACACAATTAGCAGATAGTTACCACATACAAAATGAATAGTTAAATGGAGGGTCAATAATCTATCTAAAAAAAAAAACATACGAAGCCCGAAAGTACCAAAACTTACAAGATGGAAATTTCTGTGTTAGTGTGAAGGACAAGTAATATATGGAAATTCCTGTGCGATGCAATTAGAATGTAGTTAACACATACAAAATGAATAGTTAAATGGAGGTGTAATAACTTAAAGTCTATCTAAGAAGAATGTACTAACCCCGAACGTACCAACTCTTACAAAATGAATTTAATGTGTTAGTTTGAAGGAGGCTTAATATATGGAAATTACTGTGCGATGTATTTAGAATGTAGTTAATACATACAAAATAAATAGGTAAACGGATGTGTAAGAACTGAATGTCTATCTAAGGAAAACATACGAACCCCGAACGTACTAACTATTACAAGATGAAAATTCTTCTGTTAGTGTGAAGAATGTTTAACATATGGAAATTACTGTGCGATACAATTAGAAGGTAGTTAGCACAGTCAAAATGAATGGTTAAACGGAGGCATAATAGTTTAAAGTCTATCTAAGAAGAACGTATGAACCCCAAGCGTACCAACTTTTTCAAAATGGAAATCCTTTTTTAGATAGCGTGAATGATGTGAAATATTTAAAAATTACTGTGCGATAGATTAGATTATAGTTAACACATACAAAATCAATAGTTATATGACGGCGTAATAATTCAAAGTCTCAGAAAAACGTAAGAACCCCTAGCGTACCAACTCTTACAAGATGAAAATTCATGTGTTAGTATGAAAGACAACTAATATATATGGAAATTACTGTGCGTTACAATTAGAATGTAGTTAACACACTCAAAATCAATAGTTAAACGGACACGTGATAATTCAAAGTCTATTTAAAAAAAAAAAAAAAAAAAAGGTATGAACTCCAAGCGTACCAACTCTTTCAAAACGAAAAATACCTGTGTTAGATAACGTGAAGTACGTAAAATATTTATAAGTCATTGTGCGATAGGAGTAGATGATAGTTAACACATACAAAATCAAATTGTTCTACTAAGGAGTAATAATTCAAAGTCTGTATAACATAACATACGAACCTCGAACGTAGCAACTCTTTCAGGATGGAAATCCCGGTGTTCAGTAGTATGAAGGACGTGAAAAAAGGTCGTGAAAAATAGTAAAATACGGAAAGCTATATATAGCGACATGATAGACATTGTAACGTCTTAACGCTATAAAACCAAAAATTGTGAAATGTTTTTAAGTAAAATATAAATTGGACCATTTTGATGGAAAAGAAAAAAAAATTATTTTAAAAATACTTGACCCCACCATGCTTACAGTCATCACAAACGTAATTAGAGTAAACTAAAATTTCAACATCGCATGAACGGGGATCCGATCTACGAACTTCGTGAACTGGAACCCGTTGCGCTGACCACTGCGCCATACATACTTTGGCAGTGAATTAGTTCAAGCGGCAATATAATAATCTCAGTAAGTGCGCAATTCTGGATTTTTAATAATAAAATGCATTTTATATCGGATCAAATTGTGAATCTAAACCATTCTTGAATCAACTTAATTACAGACACAAAATTTCATCCAAATCAGTCCAACCGCTTAGGAATATTTTTACTACAAACACATGCAAAGAAAAATTTTATATAGGATGAAAAATATTTAAACAATTTTAATCACTATTTTCTTAAACTATAAACAATACATGGCTATATATTTTGTATTAATTTCTGTTGGTTATTTTCTATTCTTTGGTTTGTTTTCTGTAGCTGTATAAATGCGTGTGTGCATATATGTGTAGGTATGTATGTATATATCTATTTATGCATATATATATATATATATATATATATATATATTATATATATATATATATATATATATATATATATATAGATAGATAGAAATATGTATGTTTATATATATATATATATATAAATGAATTTGTGTCTGTCTGTATGTACTCGATAGACTCAAGAACCATGCATCCAATCGCCATGAAAATTTGGGAAATTATTAGGTACATACCTGGGAAGGTTTTTGTAAATTTTTAACGTTCGAAGTCCATTCCTTCCCCCGTTTTCGAGCATTTTATGTCATTATTCCAAGCATTATTATCCCCAGTAAAACGCAAACGATTAATTTTTTAATTTAAACTAGCTGCTTCGCACCCAGCCTTCGGTCTGGGTTTTAAAATATTTCGATGAAAGATTTAGAACCACTATAAGACGTATTGATAGAAATGCTGAATAATTCTCGTACGTTTCAGATTGTTGACGATTATAACAATTTATTAATAGCCGAATGTCCAGTAAGTGCACTGTGTTCCCCGTGAGCCGCTGCATAGTAATTCCCAATTCCACGACTTTTTTATTGTAGGAATCAAATTTCAAAATACTGTGGAGAGTAATATATATGTACTGTTCTGAATGGGATAATTCATTTCCGAGATTGAATGTCTTTTAGTACTAATGCTTTACTTACATAAAAATTGAATTTTAAACAACAAAACCTATCACGAAAACTTTTTTTTAAATGGTAATTGTGAAATAAAAACAAATTTGACAGAACATGGCGAATTTGTAATTATTGAAAATAAAAATCACGACAACATGTAACAGAAAAAATACTAACTTCTTTAAAAAATTGAAAAAGTAAAATAAAGATTTACATATTTTGAGGAAATAAAAAATTTAGCTATTAAAAATAAGATAATTTTGATACTGGGATATTTCAAAGAGGAAAAGTTATTGCGTATGACAAATAGTTGTAACTATTGGCAATAAATAGCACCACTCATTACATATTTTAATTAATATATGTTTAACTGATTCTAAATACGATATTTTAATGGTGGAAAGAGTATAAGTATTCAGCGGATTTGGTGAAGTAATGCATCCAAATGTATTTGTGTTTATAAATGCATTTATTTACACTCGAATTTTAATGGTATATATATATATATATATATATATATATATATATATATATATATATATATATATATATATATATATATACAAATATGTTATAAAGAAATATATCTAAAGTAAGGTCTTGAAAAATTCAAGAATATAATAAATCACAAACAGAAATATCAAAATGTGCCGCAGTTCAAATTTTCCAAACAAACAACGCTTTGGCAGGATAGGCGATAGTTGTTTTGCATTAATGTCAATTCTATTACCAAATATCTGGAGAATACGAAGAAAACAATGAAAATATGGTCATTGTTTTTCACGCCAACTCAGCAGTTAAAATGACTGTACTACATAATTAAAACGGTGTTTTTGTTGGTTTTAAAATAATATATTTCGAACTAATTAGAATATCAGACCGCGATTGACCGAAATGGCTAACTTTTAATTTTTCTAAGCCTAATTATGAATAGATGGGGACTACTTAAGAATTGGGTACAGCCTGCTATTTTTGGCGATTTTATTTGGCGCCAATCGCGCCAACGCCTTCGAGCGGAGTTACCGGAAGGCTGACGTTTTGAACGGCAACGGAGTTTCGGCGCGACTAAATTAACTGACTTATTTTATTGTGAAATAATGTACTAATTTTGCAATTAATGGCAAAAATGTTGAAAATTGCGTAAAATGATATTTATATTAATACAAATTTTGTTTATTGATGTTATTTTTTTAATATTAATTGGTTGTTAATTTTAAACCGATGTTAGTGCGGTCTCAAAATTGAATAATACAAATGGTGCAATTGAATTGGCAATGAAAGAGAAATACCAAATATTATAAAATGAACTAAGCACATAAGGTCAAAAGCCGAGAATAGTTATATTACCTGAAAGCGTTATCATAAGAATGAATTTACATAAAGGACTTCAATTTTTATAACACGAATTATATACCGAAAGTCGCCAAGCTTATTTAAGAATAGGTGAAGTACAGAGTGACGTCTTAAAATTGGATAAATAAAAATGGCGCAATTGAATTTGAAATGAGAGAAATATACCAAATTAATATTGATAAAACAAGATAAGTATCTAAGGCTAAAACACAGAAAACAATTATATTATTTGAAATCACATTTTAAACTTTAATCAAAAGTGGCTAAAATATCTCAATATTTCATAGTTGCCATTTCTAAAATGAAAATTTATTTGTTCCCTGTTTACCACTTGCCAATATTTTTTATCTCTAGTGTAGTTGAGTTTTAGATAAAAAAAAACCTATGATAGTTTTTATTTAATGAATGGCAACTGCGAATTGAAAACAAATTTGATAGAACATCGCAAGTTTTTAATTACTGAAAATAAAAATCTCGCCAAGCAAATTAAATAGAAAAAAGAAGTGATTTCCTAAACAAAAATGAGTTTATATTTTATCATATAAGAAAATAGTCTTATATACATATATGCCATCATATATTTATATACTTACACTAGAATTTAAATAGCGTAGATACGTTTTTGTGTTTCCCGAATATCAAATATCTGGCGATAATAATGTCAACAATGAATAACACTGCCATATTTAGACGCCAACTCGACAATGGTCAGCTCGTGTAGCAAAATTAAACTGGCATTTTGTTCGGTTTTTCGTCAATATCTTTCGAACTAATAGAAATATCGGAACGCGAACGCGCAAAATGACATCCTTGGATCGTTTCACGTCTTTTGGTACCTTTGGCGCCCGTCTGCGTTCAGCGGTTCGCAAGGAGATAGACGCACATACAAACATACATACATACATACATAGTCACTGTCAGATTTTTATCTCGGAATTCAAGATGTATTAATACGAAATATGTTCATTAGGAGGTATCAAGTATTTCTGTCCAAAGTTAGTTACTCTATGACTTATCGAGTAGATTTGTATAAAAAACATAAAAATGAAAACTGTTCTTAATATCAATAAATAAAAATAACAAAATATATGTTTTCATACTAACGATTAGATCTGCATCAAATTTGCGTCTTATATTAAAGTTGCTGAAACTTTTTTCTTATGGTAAAATATAAGTTTAACCCTAAATTACATTACTGTATTACTACTGTACGTTGATTAGCAACGTTAATATACCCTGCCATATTACATGGTAGAATAGAAAGCAGAGGTCTTGACAGCAACAGTGTTAATTCTTTTGGTAGAAATAAATGTTTTCCAAAATTAAGGACATTTATGACAAACCACATAGTTTTGTATGAAACACAAATCACATCCATATGAATATGAAGATAA
>CM063499.1:25110084-25142584 GCA_032207245.1 Pardosa pseudoannulata
TCTTGCATTTTTTGTGTTCATGATAGAACTCTTGGCACCAAAAATAAGTTTTCGATCTTTTTCTGTAAGTCATAATTTATATGTGCTTATATATCTTATAGTTAGTGGATAATACTCTCTGAAGCCACTTACTTTTAAATATGCACTATACTGCTCATGAATACGACAAACTACTTTCAAAATGCACTACAATAATTATAAACTTTGTTTTATTAATCCGGAAAAGGAAAACTATACATTTCATAAGAAAAGTTTTTTTGCTTAAATGATTATTTTACTTTAAAATGAATCTTTTATTTTAAAATTTAATAGTTTTCATTTGCTCACTGTTTTAGAAATTTCAATATACGTTCCAAGCATATTAACTCTATCCCCAGTCTCTATTAAATTTTAATATATTATTTAATGCTTTACGTAGAACTTATTATGTATATTTAAAACTAGTGTATTTTCTTGTGTTAGAAAGTATGCAATACCGTGAAACAACCAAACATTAAAGCCTTGTATAATTTGAAATTATTGTTTTATATCAATTGTATTTAACGTAAGTACAAATTTTTGTTTCTATGAAAATGTTAAGCATATTTTGTTACCACTGAGATAGCATTACTAGTTTTCTACCATCTTATTACGCAAAGCGGTAAACAGTTTAAAATAGCATGACTTTCCTTATGCTGTTTTTAATTTTGAAAACTGGGGAAAGACGCTGTTGCTGTTACTAGTTATACCTGCTGGAAAATGGCTTGTAAAAATGGCTTTTGCTAGTGACAAATGTAAGTGGATTTTAGAAATAATGTTCTTAGTGAGAGAATAATCTTAGTAGAACTGTACTAGAGAATTCCAGAAAGTTACTAGATATATTGCTGACAATGTTGCTGTTAATATTTTCTGGTAATAGTAGCTGGCAAATTGCTGATAAAAGTTGTTGCTTCTGGTGAAAGATATACGGGGTTCTTAGATATGCTGTTCTTATTTAGGAAAGATTTTTTTGCAATGTAGCAAGCGAATTACAGATATTATACAAACGACTATAGAAGGCCACAAAGCTGTTACCCGTTTAGAATCAACCAGGGGAAGCACTTGTAGTTTAACGTATGCTACTGACGCAAGTAACATTACCTCCGCTAAGTCCTCGTAATTTAGAATTAAGGATCAAGCAGGAGATCTCCAATCTTGCCCTGCCATCCCCAGAGGTATTGCTTGAGAACTTGGAGGACATTGTGACTATGAATCTAGTTTACGTGCTCCAGTCACCTTTAGCTAATATGGTAGATTTTAGGAAAGGGAAAATACGGCATTGTGGAAGCGTATCATTACATGTAAGGTATGCATTATCATAAAAAACCTACTTTACCTCTTGGGGGTCTTCTGCTTGGTCCCTACTTCTAAATTACGAGGACCTACCTGAGCAAAGTCATTCTTTCACCCTTGCTGTGGTCATTAAAGTGAAAGGCGAACCCCTTTTCCTTAATACGAGTAGCCTATGGCTCAATGGTGCTTGGTTTGAAAAAGAGACATCAGAAACGGCAACAAATGAAGCGTTAAAGTGATTTTGTACTGGCTATATTAGATTTCTGTAGCTCGAGATTAACCTATGAAGCACTCTATTCTACTGCTGGATGGATCGGGTTTGAAGATTTTTTTAAAAGAAAATGCGGCACTTTGTCCAGGGTGTGACATTTTTTGAAACTTTATATTGGTAAAATGAACGAATAGTGATTAACCTATTGTCCCTCTACCCGATGGTTTTTAGTTCAACTCCCAAGAAAGTCTTAGATGTATTTGTGTTGTACCCTCATACGAAGCGTTGATGCTCTACCTATATGTTACCCATAATAAAAAATTGAGATGCGGTACCTCAGTCGGCAAAGGAAACTCTCTAACTGGAGAGTTGCGGGTCCGAGGCGGTAATTTTTGTGACATGATGAATGTGACAATCATGAATGTATATCGTCTGCTTGTGCTATACTACTGTATATGGTTTGATTGATTTATTATCACATATCTTTTCTGTTTCCCTACTGTTCTATTTTTCTCTTTGTTATTAATTCTATGGAAGGTATTAAAGAAAACTTAGGGAATGAAATTACAGTTTTTCTTGGTGTTTAAGAATTTTTCAGGAATATCTGGAAATTTGGTATAGAATCTTAAGGTTCTGCAGAATAGACTTTGAGAAAGCCTAATTTAGATTATTACCTATACACAAAATAAAGAATATCCGTTTGTTTGTGTTTTTTCATCATACAAACCTTCGCTGTTTGTTGTAGATTCAAATTTGAGCAGACATTTTTTGATACATCCAGACGGTAACTGCTTCTTAACTAAACTCCTCGTTTCCGAGATCTCTGTTTCCGAGAAAAAGGACCCAGGGTTGAAAAGCATATGTCCCGGTTAGGTGGTCAAACTTAAAAGGAGCCCCCATTGTTTAGTTCCCAAGTTTGTTTGGTCTCATTTTATCTACCCACTGAAGGGATGAAATGCTGAGTCCACCTCACCGCACCCAGATCGGAAATCGAACCTCGGATCTGAGTCGCGGTATTATCTCTTAAATCCCTTTATTGTTGACCAATACTATGTCATGTGATATGACAGGATAACAGATGTTACTGAATATGCTGTGCTAACTTATGTCCTTTAATGTTCATTGCGGTACCCAAAATCCCGAATAAGAAGCTTTTAGTTAAATGGTATTTTTCTTGATCTTTTCCCAGTAAATTTTATAAAAAATAATGCATTTGTTATATGCATTATGTATTTTAATACAATTCTATGTAATCTATAAACTTAAACCTCTTATATGCTTTTAGACTAATGTACAATTTTCTTACATTATCAAAGTGGCACGCTTCCTGGATATTGATTTAAAAGCATTAAAACACTTTTCACTATGCGTGATTTGTACCTATATTGATCAATTGTTGTTTTGTGATAATGAAATTTCTTTATTTTATTCAATTTATTCTAATGTGGCTTTCAGTTACACGACAACTCGATGATTACTGCAACACTAGATGGGTTTAACACCAACGGTAAACACTAAAATATCTTCTTTGGTTGAAATTTAGTGTTTCGTAGACAGTTATGAATACTTCTAAACCTATTAAAATAGCCACTCTTGGCAAAACCGTGAAGGTGTTGATAAATAAAACTGTAATTGAAAATCATGTGGCCTACAGTCATGTTAATGTGCAGCTAATTGAAATCATAACCCAAGCACTTGGATTATCGTACGAAGTCATCCTTACCAAAGATAGCGAGAGAGGTAAGCTTTTGCCCGATGGTAACTGGACTGGTGTGATAGGAATGGTGCACCGAGGCGAGATTGATCTGGCGGTAAGTTCAACTCTCCTGACGGAAGATCGGTGCAAAGTGGTGTCCTGCAGCTTTCCTTATGGGTATGGAAGGATGACATTTGTCACAAGAAATCCAGAATATTCATCAGGTACCTTTGATTTCGTCAAGCCGTTTTCCTGCCAGGTCTGGATACTTTTAACTGTTTTCTTGGCTTTGACGTCTTTCTCACTTTACTTAGTTTTCAAAGAAAAGCAGTCTGTACAAAGACTCGTTTTGCATTCATTTGGTGCTTTTCTACGCCAACCTTTCCATGTCCAACCTCAAAAAATGAGTGAACGTATAGCACTGCTCTCGTGGATAATTGGAATGATGTTTTTAGGCTACTGCTACACAGCTGTCTTGTTGGCGTTTATTACTTTTCCACGCATGAGTGCTGTCCGCACTATTCCAGAGCTAGGAGCTGCAATTGTGAAAGGAACACATCAGTGCTTCACAATACCGGGCACATTCATTGCTGATGCTTTCTTGAAATCCAGTGACCCGTCGACTAGGATTATCGGCGAAGACCTACTAAAGAGTGAAACCACAAGTGACGTCGAAAGCATCCTTGAAAATAAGGACCTGCCCAAAATCCCAGCATTCATTGCAGGTGAAACAACGTTCGCCGCTTTTGAAGAAAGTTCTTTCGTTTCAAAGGACACGTTTTTTCCCATGTTTCTCACAATGCCGATGGGAAAGAACTTCTGTTGTAAGAGAAAACTGAACAACATCATCCATCATGTCATTGCTGGAGGTTTGTACGAAAAATTAACCGACAACAACGGATTTATTTCTAAAATGAAGAAAAGTGTTCATTATACCGATCTAGAGGAGAGGGAGAGAAAACTAGCTCTCACTGACTTTGAAGGTGAATTCATATTTTTATTAGTAGGATTAAGTTTATCAGTCGTTGTATTTATATGTGAATTAGTGTTTGTAAAGTACACAGTATGTATTGATCTAAAATTTGGAAGAATGGTTACTTTGAAGAAGAACTCAGTGACATAAAGATTTACTTTCGTTTTATGGTACACTTTAATAAAACACATGATTACAAATTGAAGATGCTACCTTTTTAGAATACATAATTATTTTACTATAGAGAACTGCTACCTAATATGCTACAGGATCAATGAACTTATACAGACTCAGATACTTTTTTTGAAAGCTAATAAAAGTCTAATAAGAAAAGAACGACCTAATTTTATTTTAAAATTAATTTTATTACAGCATTTGATTACAAACATAATATACACATACATATATATATGAGTGTGTGTGTGTATCCAATGTTTGTAATAAAGTAATATATATATAAATTAAAGAAGACATATTTCTGTGACAAAAATGAATTCTCTGGTAAGGCACAAAACAGATATTGGGGATAATTTTATATGATATTGTGTAGAAGAGTAATTAAGTAGACTGATTTTTAACATAGTATATAATCTTTATTAAAGAAGAAATGTTTCTATGGTAATGATAAATTCTCTGGTAAGGTACAAAACACATAAATTATTATAGAGGCTGATATTGGGAATAATTTGATATGATATGGTAACAAAAGTAATTAAATATACTCATTTTTAATATTATATAAAATCATTTATTTGAAGAAGAAAAACACATGCTTCTGTGGTAAAGATGAATTCTCTGGTAATGTACAAAACACATAAAATCATTGTAGAGGCTCATGTTGGGAATTATTTTATATCATATGGTGTAGAAAAGTGATTAAATAGAGTCATTTTTAACATAATACAGTATCTTTTTTTTTGAAGAAGAAGAAAACATGTCTCTGTAATAATGATGAATTCTCTGGTAAGGTACAAAGTACACAAAATCATTATAGAGGCTGATATTGCGAATAATTTTATATAATACGGTGTACAAAAGTGATAAGTAGACTCATTTTTAACATAATATAATATCTCTTTTTGAAGACGAAAACATGTCTCTATGGTAATGATGGTGAGGTACACAAAACATAACATTGTTATAGAGGCAGCTATTGGGGATAATATTATATCATATGGTGTAGAAAAGTGATTAAGTAGACTCATTTTTAACATAATATATCTTTTTTTGAAAAAGAAAAGATGTCTCTGTGGTAATAAGGAATTCTCTGGTAAGGTACAAAGCACACAAAATCAATATAGAGACTGATATTGGAAAACATTTTATATGATATGGTGTACAAAAGTGATCAAGTAAACTCGTTTTTAACATAATATAAAATCTTTTTTGAAGAACAAGACATGTCTCTGTGGTAAAGATGAATCTTCTGTAAGGTACAAATATAAATATCAGCCTCTATAATGATTTTATGTGTTTTGTACACATAAAATCATTATAAAGGCTGATATTGTGGATAAATTTATATAATATGGTGTAGAAAAGTGATTGAGTAGAGTCATTTTTAACATAATATATCTTTTTTTGAAGAAGAAAATATGTCTCTGTGGTAATGATGGTAAGGTACAAAACACATAAAATTATTATAGTGGCTCATATTGGGGATAATTTTATATAATATGGTGTAGAAAAGTGATTAAGTAGAGTCATTTTTAACATATCTTTTTTGAAGAAGAAGACATGTCTCTGCGGTAGTGAGGAATTCTCTGGTAAGACACAAAGCACACAATATCATTATAGAGGCTGATATTGGAAATAATTTTATATATGGTGTAAAAAAGAAACATGCCCCATTTGATGGGAACAAAACATCAAGTGATAATAACACATGCTGTTGAACTTTCATAATCAAAATTAATGTATCAGAAGTTGATTAAACGTGGGCATATTTGCAAAATTTGTTGAATTTTGATAGTCTGAGAATTTTGTAATATCTACATACCTCGTATTTGCATGTTTTGTTTTCGGGAAAAGATCTTATCAAAAGACAATAAGTAAAAATAGTTCCGATAAGAGTCAGAAACATGCCCCATTTGATGGGAACAAAACTATCAAGTGATAATCCCCCATGCTGTTGAACTTTCATCATCAAAAACAATGTATCAGAAGGTGATTAAACGTGGACATATTTGCAAAATTTGTTAATTTTTCTAGTCTCAGAATTTTGTAATATCTACATACCTCGTATTTGCATGTTTTGTTTTCGGGAAAAGATCTTATCAAAAGACAATAAGTAAAAATAGTTCCGATAAGAGTCAGAAACATGCCCCATTTGAGGGGAACAAAACTATCAAGTGATAATCCCCCATGCTGTTGAAATTTCATCATTAAAAACAATGTATCAGAAGGTGATTAAACGTGGACATATTTGCAAAATTTGTTGAATTTTTCTAGTCTCAGAATTTTGATATATCTACATACCTCGTATTTGCATGTTTTGTTTTCGGGAAAAGATCTTATCAAAAGACAATAAGTAAAAATAGTTCCAATAAGAGTTAGAAATATGCCCCATTTAATGGAAACAAAACTATCAAGTGATAATTCCACATGCTGTTGAAGAACTTTCCTCATCAAAAACAATGTATCAGAAGGTGATTAAACATGGACATATTTGCAAAATTTATTGAATTTTGCGAGTCTCAATTTCCACATATCTAGATATGTCGTACTTGCAATTTTAGTTTTCTGGGAAAGATCTTATTAAAAGACAATAAGTAAAAATAGTTCCGATAAGAGTCAGAAACAAGCCTCGTTTGATGAGAACAAAACCACCAAGTGATAATCCCACATGCTGCTGAACTTTCATCATCAAAAATAACTTATCAGATAAGGATTTAGAATAATTAGGCATTTCAAGCACAGAATTTTCAATTTTTACTTTGATATCGGGAATATTTGCTGCCGTGTTTATCATAATATACAAGAGAATCAAAACAGTTGCTAAGTTAAATAAAGATAGAGCATTGTGATGATTCAGAGTCATTGTAGAATGTGTTATGTAAAACACAGAGAAATATAAATAACTTGAAGCATACAAAACGGCTCTTAAAATCAAAGAACTTAACGTTGAATCAGTCTTTTGTATAATCTGGTAAATCTGACAGTAAGATACAAGCATTTTCTGATATGAATAATTATGATTCAATTCCTTTAAATAATTATCTAAAATTTGTTTCATGTGCAAAGCCAGAAGAGAACACAGCAAAATAAAAATTGAGAAAGAACATGAATTATTAATAAAATGCATTGCAATTTGGGCGATAACTACTATGTATTTGACATATTTGGGTAGTTTCACTTGAAATAAGTCAAAAATGTACTGAAAAGGGAATTTTGTTTTTTCCATTAACCTGTTCTCTGTTAACATTGATATGGTAAGCACAAATCGTATGGCTTGCAAAAGCAATACAGCTATGACAGAGAGAAGAACCTTCTGTCTGCTTTTTCGAAAATATGAAACAAAGCTATCAGTCATATCTATATTTCCCAATAGCTTGATCAAGTTTTGCATCTCCCTCTCTTTTCTCAACAAAGAAATTTTCAGGAGTAAACCCAGGTAGAATACAAAATATGGTGATAACTTCACAGGTGATATGTTATCTACATAAGTCAACATGTCAATACTTATCAGGATTGATGTCACTACCATAATCTGGTTTATTCTGACGAAGAAACTTGTGCATTTACCTCGTTTCTTTGATTCGGGATTGATATCTATTCCAAAAAGGATGAACAATAAAATTACAGGCCTGTAGAATTCATAAATGGTAAATTTCTTTGCATTTCTAGATAATCTTTCGCAGGACGGTATCTTTAAATGTTCCATGTTTAATAAAAAACACAAAATTCTTTTTTAATTTCACTATTCTTTAAATTAAATCACGAGAAAAAGGCTAAAAAATTTCTAAAATCATGCCACAATTGTAGATTTGGAAAAACATAACTAGTTTAAATATTTAAACAAATCTTTTGCAGTGCAGCAACAGCAAATTTTCTTCTTGCTTTGAAGGAGGAATAAATGTCGTATTTGATTTTACAACCTTTAAGAAGAAATATAAAGAAAGTTGTCTTCACAATTTTACAACCAACCTATAGTCATACTATAAAAAGCTATAAATCATGAATTGTTTAATTTTAAAAACTCATAATCTTTAGCAAAGATCTTTAAAAATTCTTTGAAAAGAAGAATAAAATTCGTTTCTTTTTCTTCAAAATCTCTAAAAAAGGAAAAAAAAGGACTTTACAAATTGTCTTCAGCACTATACCCTAGTATATTTATGCTTTCTAGTCACTCAACGAACCAAATCCCTGCCAACTTCTGTCTCAAGGAGAGAAACTACTGAATCTTGAATCGATTAATCGATATAATGAACGAGCAAATAATTATTATAATGATAAAATTTTGCTTTCCAAAGTCGCAAATAGATAGATGGAGTCACATTTTTTCCTTCTTTTCCTTATTAATTTTCCTAATTAAGCCTAAAACCTTTTATGTACTCGAAAATATACCAATTTAGTAATGCAAAGCCTTTTCTGATTAAGGAAGTGTGTTGACAAATCTCAGTAATATCCATAACAAATCGACCGTATTTACACAATAACAAAAGTGAAAGGATTACAATAACCTTATAATTCATCAGGCACATAGATACAATTTAATAAATGCATATATCTTAAATTTAATGACACGTATATATTTTATATTTCAATAACTCTTTAAGGACGACATGAGCAGATAATTTTGGTACCTTTAAGTCAGAAAGTTTTCAGCAGGGGAAAATGGACTGCCCCATTCTCCCAACCTCTCCCATTTAGTATATGCGTTCACGATATCAGAGTTAATATGAACATAAACTCTGGTTTGGTTTGGTTTGGTTTGGAGCGCTACGGTGTACTTTTTGCAACACGAGGTCTAATGAGACCGGGACCTACTGCTTAAAGCCGATTCCGAACGGCTACAATTATCCATGCCATAGTGGGATTCGAACCCACGAACTCCGGTTCCGAAGGCCAGCACCCTAACTAATCGGCCATCGTTCGGCGAACATAAACTCTGATATCGAAAGTGTGCAAAACTTAAGCTAATTTTTTATAAGTTTTCGTAGAAGTTAAAAAATAACAGTAAGAACTGCAAACTTACTAAAACCATTGTTAGTATAAAAGAATAATATTTCTACAAAACAGAAATTACGAAAATAAATATGTATTATAAAATTTTGAGCATTTTAAGACAGAAAAAAGTAAATCATACTGAATAGTTCATTTCTTCTCTCCTGTCTAAAAAATTACAAATTCAGTCAGTGGCTTTTTCCTTTTCACCACGTTATGAATAAAGTTCATTGTACATTAAAATAAAAAATGATTAGAATTGTGCATTTAATCCCTTATATAATAATAGCCTAAGTTGTCTGTCCACCAATTTATGAAGTGGTTGGACCTGGAATAGATTCCCCGGCTAAGGGCTGGCGCTTAAATTTATCAATTTATCCACATAATAAATAGGTAAAAATTACAATTTTTCTAGCATTATGACGTCATTCCTTTAACCATCTTATATAATCTTTTCTTATTTTAACCCTCCGAGTGGAACACACCGATTAAAAAAAATACGCTAAAGGTTTATTGTGTCAATGGCCAAAGCGTTCTATGATTTTTTACTTCACCCTTTGTCGACTAGACTGGAATACGGGAAACTCACCCTCGTTATTACTCCCTTTACTTCCGGTTATAAATAGATATATAAATAGATATTATAGATTGTTAATTTTTAATACACATAAAGCTCGTCAAGTCTCGAAGATCATCCCATAAGAAATAATGGATTCTAAAAGTACAAATAAAAATATTCTTTAAGAGAATTATTTATATTTTTAAAAAAAGTTATCCAAGATATTTAAGTGGTGCAATTAGAGATATATCTGTTACCGCAAACGAAATACTTCGAAATAGAGATTTACAAAGCCATGAAAAGCTATCAGCGTCTTTGTGTTTCAAGGAATAGGGGTGCATCCCTCAATAAATGTCAGTAAAAGAGGGATGCAGTTTCTAAACAATCGATCGGATCCTCCTACTTCAAACACTGGCAGAAATGTACATTACATCAATTTTCTGAACGGTTTTGGAGGTCAAAAATTGTTCTTGACAACCGCTTTGAAGACATCATCGGTTTGGCGGAATTGTACGTGCGAACCGCTTAGAGGGTTAAATGATTTAAATATCGCATGCATTATTTTCATACGTTTTATCACTGAACTTACATATAAAGCAAATAATTTTCTTTTATATTTGTATTAAATAATAGATTAAGTATATAAGTGATAATTTTAAATTTAATCATCGATTACTTTTTATTGCAATGAAAATTTTATCACTGGTATTAACAACAAATTCTTTTCCTAAAAGTCTAGGAGTCTATTTCACGGACTAAAAAACATCTAGAGTTTAAGTTATATATCTTTGAAAATTAAGAATTTTGGTTGTTTGTGTGTTTGTTTTTCATACATAACTACGCATGGTTTGACTAAATGAATTCAGCGTGGTTCTAAACTGCATTCACAATGTAGGGAGACTTTAGAGGAGTATGAAGATAAACACATTATTGAGCGTGTACCGGATAATTCTCAGCCAAAACACAAACCATTGTATTACCTGCTTCATAGGGTACTTTACGATGCTGGAAAATTAAAAATTTTACTGATCCCGTCATATGATGGGCTATATACTAGTCTATAATAAAAATAAAATTGTTTAACTATAAATATATAATTTTTAACTATCTTGTGTGTATATAAAATAAATTCAAACTGAACTTCCAAATATATATTGCAGCATAAAATAAGATTCGAATTATCTTAGAGAATAAAATAAAATATAATTTCATTGCTAAGGAAAACACCTCAAACAGTGGTCATGCTTTTCGATGGGCAGTAATCAATCAAACTGTCAACTGGTCATAAGACGGGGTAGGTGAAAAAAAGACCACGCTAGACATACTTTTCACCCGGCCCATTCTGGCCAAGCCCGTCTTTAACCCTTTGACAGTTTCATTTTTTTCCAGAATTCGGTCAAAAGAAGTCACATTTTTTTGTTCATTTTACATTTTTAAGCAAAGATATGTTATTAAAATTAACATTTCTAATATTTTTAAGCATTTATTATAACTTTTTTTCTTTCTATGAAAGCATCATAGAACTGAAGTTTACGTTTAGTCTCGTCGATATCCAAGTTAAATTTTAGAATTCCAGTGAAAGCAAATCTAGGAGGGGTATCCGAAGGATTATCACAATTAATTTCAAAAACTTGTCTTGCTTGACTTATTCCATCTGTACTAGTATCAGAGTCACTACTATCTAAGTCATCTAGTAAACTTTCGCTGCTATCATTTACAGATAATTCAGTTTCTGATTCCGAGTCACAGTTCGAATCACAAGAAATTAGCTCCATTCTCTCTTAATTATCCATTATTTAAAAGTAAAAATATGTTATTCAACTCTTACATCAATAAGATTATCAGGCGGTTAGTAAAATATAACCAGAAAGCTATACACTGAAAGATAAAAAATCGTTTTCTGATACAAAACGTGCGAAAAAACCCGCGGTTTGGAACAAGTCAGAGTAGAAAATACAATAAACTGCAAACTATCATTTACTGGACATCTATTGCCATCTACACGAATAATGTGTTACTAAAATTGGAAAAAATACGGCCGAAACAGTGGAAGCGAAATAGAAATCAGATTGCCCGTACTCCATATGGGCAAATCAGTAATGGCCCGAAAACTGTGCCCGTACGGCGTACGGGCAAAACAGGGAAGGGGTTAAGTGCTTCGGCCGCTATAAGTCGGGGCCGTCCCCAAGAAGTTAAAGCGACGGGGATACACTCTGAAAACTAACCAGTATCTTATTTCCTTTGAAATTTTATGTAGCGAAAGCTACATTATACGAAGAAACTAAGAAGATATATTTGATATGTTTACAAGAAGGAATTGTATATAAAAGAATAAAATTCATTCGAAGAAATTGGTTCATGATATAACAAGTTGTTTTTATAATTGAGTGATATCTTGGTCTTAAGTGGTTAAGCTTTTCACCTTTTGGAGCATTAACTTGATGTTTGCCAGACCTGTTTTGCCTCTGCCTTAAAGGCATTAGAATGAATGTCCTTTTAAAGGAGCCAATGAAACATTTAATGGTTAGAATGAACTCGTACATCTTATATGCAATTGTCTGTTGATTGTAGAATTTAATATTGAAACTAGACAGGCAGGTCGGAAATGAATCTTGATCGATGAGCAGTCTATTTACTTCTGGGAGTCTAATCAGGGAATAGGAGAAATTGTGTAAAATGCTGTACATTACTGTTCTGAACTTTGTGTTTTGATGCTTACCATTTTTTTTCGGACAGGACCAAGACATCAAGACTATGGTTAAATGGAAATTTGTGTCAGAACTAAAATATGTGATACATTTATGATGATAAGTCCCTAATTCAGTTTTTAGATTATCTTTCTGAAATTAATATGCCTACATTACACAATAGTCAGGGTACTAAAAGTATTAGTTACACAGCACAATTACGGCAGTTCTGTAAAATCGAAATTAAGCAATTTAATTTTCCGAAATTAATAACAAATAAGAATAGGGCGCATTTAATATGCAAATTTAGAGTTTCATATTGATACCGAAAATATCTAAATAAAAATATAGACGCATATTCTTTGGACACTGCGAAATCAAGAAAAAAAATGGTTGATTGCCAAACTTTATCGCCAAGTTGGCGGGGGTACCCTGTTCTGATGTCAAACCTCCTTAAGTGAGCAGTATTGTCCACCTTAGTATCTTATAAGGATTTTTACGATTATTGTAAGGTTAGATCAGGTTCATCTGGGGATCTTTCAATAAAAGTAACAGTTTGGTTTGGAGAACTACGCTCTACTATTTGCTACTAGTACAATTAAATTTTACAAAGAAAATACCCATCTGAAATCTTAGAAAATCCTTATCATCCTTAAAATCATCTAAAGACTACAAAATCTCTGTTTTAAGTAACAATTTGTTATAGAGGGAAAACTCCTACGATAAGATGAAAATACAGATACTAATCTGCAATCTCGGTGTATCACATTTAGAATCTTCGTTAAAATACTCTCATATACTCTAACATGTGAATTTTTTTTGTCTCGCTAGTGATGTTGTTAAATAGGATAGTAGCCTTATATTATGTGATGGAACGTTTTAATCATAAAAATCTACAACCCACCCTTTTCAAGCATCTGTTTGTCAAAGCCGAAATAACCTGTTACGACTGGTGGATTAGATTAACCCTTAAAAATTAATAACCCTCAAAATAAATATTATAATTTAAATTAAAAAAACATAAAAAAAAAATTATTAAATAAAATAATTTAACTATTTAACCATCTATAAAATAATACTTTTAAAAAAAAAAAAATTAAAAAATAAATTTATATATAAAAAATTATCAATTCTGCTATAAATACTTATAAATAATAATCACTACAAAAATAAAAAAATTAATAATCTTATAAAAAATCAACTTTTAAAAACTAAATAAATCAAATAATAATCCATTAAAAATAAACTGATTATCTATTTCTGCTAAAAAAAATAACTATTTAAAAAAAATGCAGCATTTAAAAATCTTATTTGCTAAAAAAACTCTATTATCAACTATAACAAAACACATAATATAATTTAAATACAAATAAATTCCTGATTGTTGCTGGCATTTCTTTTCTGCTGTAGGAACTGCTTCACGTGTAATCAATCTACACTTCGAATGCAATGCAGGCCAATTATAAAATCCCTACTATGCTAATAAAAAGGATTCCTGATTGTTGCTGGCATTTCTTTTCTGCTGTAGGAACTGCTTCCAATACGTGTATCAACTCTACTAAATGACCTTCGAATGCAGCAGCCAATTATAAAATCCCTACTATGCTTGTAAAAAGGATTCCTGATTGTTGCTGGCATTTCTTTTCTGCTGTAGGAACTGCTTCCAATACGTGTATCAATTCTACCAATAAATGAACTTCGAATGCAACACGCCAATTATAAAATCACTACTATGTTGTAAAAAGGATTCCTGATTGTTGCTGTCATTTCTTTTCTGCTGTAGGAACTGCTTCCAACACGTGTATCAACTTTACCACTAAATGACCTTCGAATGCAGCAGGCCAATTATAAAATCCTTACTATGCTAATAAAAAGGATTCTTGATTGTTGCTGGCATTTCTTTTCTGCTGTAGGAACTGCTTCCAATACGTGTATCAACTCTACCACTAAATGAACTTCGAATGCAGCACGCCAATTATAAAATCCCTATTATGTTAAAAAAAAAGGATTCCTGATTGTTGCTGTCATTTCTTTTTTGCTGTAGGAACTGCTTCCAACACGTGTATCAACTTTACCACTAAATGAACTTCGAATGCAGCACGCCAATTATAAAATCCTTACTATGCTAATAAAAAGGATTCTTGATTGTTGCTGGCATTTCTTTTCTGCTGTAGGAACTGCTTCCAATACGTGTATCAACTCTACCACTAAATGAACTTCGAATGCAGCACGCCAATTATAAAATCCCGATTATGTTAATAAAAAGGATTCCTGATTGTTGCTGGCATTTCTTTTTTGCTGTAAGAACTGCTTCCAACACGTGTATCAACTTTACCACTAAATGAACTTCGAATGCAGCACGCCAATTATAAAATCCTTACTATGCTTGTAAAAAGGATTCTTGATTGTTGCTAGCATTTCTTTTCTGCTGTAGGAACTGCTTCCAATACGTGTATCAACTCTACCACTAAATGAACTTCGAATGCAGCATGCCAATTATAAAATCCCACTATGTTAATAAAAAGGATTCCTGATTGTTGCTGGCATTTCTTTTCTGCTGTAGGAACTGCTTCCAATACGTGTATCAACTCTACCACTAAATGACCTTCGAATGCAGCACGCCAATTATAAAATCTTTACTATGATAATAAAAAGGATTCTTGATTGTTGCTGGCATTTCTTTTCTGCTGTAGGAACTGCTTCCAATACGTGTATCAACTCTACCACTAAATGAACTTCGAATGCAGCACGCCAATTATAAAATCCCTACTATGCTTGTAAAAAGGATTCCTGATTGTTGCTGGCATTTCTTTTCTGCTGTAGGAACTGCTTCCAATACGTGTATCAACTCTACCACTAAATGAACTTCGAATGCAGCACGCCAATTATAAAATCCCTACTATTCTTGTAAAAAGGACTCTTGATTGTTGCTGGCATTTCTTTTCTGCTGTAGGAACTGCTTCCAATACGTGTATCAACTCTACCACTAAATGAACTTCGAATGCAGCACGCCAATTATAAAATCCCTACTATGCTTGTAAAAAGGATTCCTGATTGTTGCTGGCATTTCTTTTCTGCTGTAGGAACTGCTTCCAATACGTGTATCAACTCTACCACTAAATGAACTTCGAATGCAGCACGCCAATTATAAAATCCCTACTATGCTTGTAAAAAGGATTCCTGATTGTTGCTGGCATTTCTTTTCTGCTGTAGGAACTGCTTCCAATACGTGTATCAACTCTACCACTAAATGAACTTCGAATGCAGCACGCCAATTATAAAATCCCTTACTATGCTTGTAAAAAGGATTCCTGATTGTTGCTGGCATTTCTTTTCTGCTGTAGGAACTGCTTCCAATACGTGTATCAACTCTACCACTAAATGAACTTCGAATGCAGCACGCCAATTATAAAATCCCTACTATGCTTGTAAAAAGGATTCCTGATTGTTGCTGGCATTTCTTTTCTGCTGTAGGAACTGCTTCCAACACGTGTATCAACTTTACCACTAAATGACCTTCGAATGCAGCAGGCCAATTATAAAATCCTTACTATGCTAATAAAAAGGATTCTTGATTGTTGCTGGCATTTCTTTTCTGCTGTAGGAACTGCTTCCAATACGTGTATCAACTCTACCACTAAATGAACTTCGAATGCAGCACGCCAATTATAAAATCCCTACTATGCTTGTAAAAAGGATTCCTGATTGTTGCTGGCATTTCTTTTCTGCTGTAGGAACTGCTTCCAATACGTGTATCAACTCTACCACTAAATGAACTTCGAATGCAGCAGGCCAATTATAAAATCCTTACTATGATAAGAAAAAGGATTCTTGATTGTTGCTGGCATTTCTTTTCTGCTGTAGGAATTGCTTCCAATACGTGTATCAACTCTACCACTAAATGAACTTCGAATGCAGCACGCCAATTATAAAATCCCGATTATGTTAATAAAAAGGATTCCTGATTGTTGCTGGCATTTCTTTTTTGCTGTAGGAACTGCTTCCAACACGTGTATCAACTTTACCACTAAATGAACTTCGAATGCAGCACGCCAATTATAAAATCTTTACTATGATAATAAAAAGGATTCTTGATTGTTGCTAGCATTTCTTTTCTGCTGTAGGAACTGCTTCCAATACGTGTATCAACTCTACCACTAAATGAACTTCGAATGCAGCACGCCAATTATAAAATCCCTACTATGCTTGTAAAAAGGATTCCTGATTGTTGCTGGCATTTCTTTTCTGCTGTAGGAACTGCTTCCAATACGTGTATCAACTCTACCACTAAATGAACTTCGAATGCAGCACGCCAATTATAAAATCCCTACTATGCTTGTAAAAAGGATTCTTGATTGTTGCTGGCATTTCTTTTCTGCTGTAGGAACTGCTTCCAATACGTGTATCAACTCTACCACTAAATGAACTTCGAATGCAGCACGCCAATTATAAAATCCCTACTATGCTTGTAAAAAGGATTCCTGATTGTTGCTGGCATTTCTTTTCTGCTGTAGGAACTGCTTCCAATACGTGTATCAACTCTACCACTAAATGAACTTCGAATGCAGCACGCCAATTATAAAATCCCTACTATGCTTGTAAAAAGGATTCCTGATTGTTGCTGGCATTTCTTTTCTGCTGTAGGAACTGCTTCCAATACGTGTATCAACTCTACCACTAAATGAACTTCGAATGCAGCACGCCAATTATAAAATCCCTACTATGCTTGTAAAAAGGATTCCTGATTGTTGCTGGCATTTCTTTTCTGCTGTAGGAACTGCTTCCAATACGTGTATCAACTCTTCCACTAAATGAACTTCGAATGCAGCACGCCAATTATAAAATCCCTACTATGCTTGTAAAAAGGATTCTTGATTGTTGCTGGCATTTCTTTTCTGCTGTAGGAACTGCTTCCAATACGTGTATCAACTCTTACCACTAAATGAATTCGAATGCAGCACGCCAATTATAAAATCCCTACTATGCTTGTAAAAAGGATTCCTGATTGTTGCTGGCATTTCTTTTCTGCTGTAGGAACTGCTTCCAATACGTGTATCAACTCTACCACTAAATGAACTTCGAATGCAGCACGCCAATTATAAAATCCCTACTATGCTTGTAAAAAGGATTCCTGATTGTTGCTGGCATTTCTTTTCTGCTGTAGGAACTGCTTCCAATACGTGTATCAACTCTACCACTAAATGAACCTTCGAATGCAGCACGCCAATTATAAAATCCCTACTATGCTTGTAAAAAGGATTCCTTGATTGTTGCTGGCATTTCTTTTCTGCTGTAGGAACTGCTTCCAATACGTGTATCAACTCTACCACTAAATGAACTTCGAATGCAGCACGCCAATTATAAAATCCCTACTATGCTTGTAAAAAGGATTCCTGATTGTTGCTGGCATTTCTTTTCTGCTGTAGGAACTGCTTCCAATACGTGTATCAACTCTTCCACTAAATGAATTTCGAATGCAGCACGCCAATTATAAAATCCCTACTATGCTTGTAAAAAGGATTCCTGATTGTTGCTGGCATTTCTTTTCTGCTGTAGGAACTGCTTCCAATACGTGTATCAACTCTACCACTAAATGAACTTCGAATGCAGCACGCCAATTATAAAATCCCTACTATGCTTGTAAAAAGGATTCCTGATTGTTGCTGGCATTTCTTTTCTGCTGTAGGAACTGCTTCCAATACGTGTTTTACGTTAAGTTATAATTTACAAAATCCATCTAAAACCTTCCAAAATAACTTTTTCAAGTAACAGATTCTTAAAGTGGCAAGATGATGACAGGCTACTTTCAACTGACGGATAGGTTCTAAAAGTTGATAGAGATCTACATTTTGGTATAGTACCATATTTTCTCCTTCTAATCCTTAGAGGCTGTTTGGTGTATCGTATCCACAGATATTGGAAGATAATTCCCCCAAAGTTGTAATTAATAATTCTATATTCTAGCCCCTTACATTTCTTTATCTATGAAGTTCATACGAAATATTAGCAAAATTATGTTATTATATTTAGTTGCCTTTTAAATTTATAGCCATCAAAAGTTCGTGTATATGTATACATAGCCGAGTAACAAATCCTTCTGCTTGTCGAAATTTTGTCTCAAGCTTCGAGTCATAATTCGAGATAGGGCGAACTTCATTTTCTAGATAAGTTGATACAGATCTACAATATCGGTATAGTGCCATATTTTCTTTTTCTAATCCTTAGAGACTGTTTGGTTTATCGTATCCACAGATATTGGAAGATAATTCTCATATAGTTATAATTAGAGAACCCTCAGTGAGCAGCCTACCCTATTGGTTGTACGGCTTTCAAGTGCTGCCCTGGGGAAGAGTCCACCCTGGACTTAAAGGCGAATAAGAAATAAATAACTAAATAAATAAAATAAAATAAAGAATTAATAGAAAGAAAACTGAATTACATTAGAAGTTAATAGCAGGGGATACGCTGATACGAAATGGAATCTTCTGAGATATAACAATACCTTGAAGTGGCTTAATGCATAACATGCTAAAACAAATATACTTAAACAAAACTCTTGAATAGACACTTGACAATTAACATAACTTATGAATAATATAAATATGCAAAACTATTATAAACACAATAACACTATAAATTTGTATATAAAGAATATAGATTACAAATATTATATCATTACTCAATAGGTGGCTTGATACATAACGTGTGAAATCAAATACATAAAAACAAAAATCTTGGTTAGGTAATTGACAATTAATTAGAAAAAAAATTTAATGAATCTTGACTGTAATTAAAACTGTTAAAACATGAATAAATACACAATAAACAAGCGGAGAAAAAAATCGAATATTATATCAATACCGATACACTAGAGTTGTGTATTGATTATCGTTTTGAATGGGGTTAATTAAAAAAAAACAGTATCGACACTTTCATTAATTAGTGAATGTTTTTAACTAAAGAATCTTTGACACTGAATTAGTACCCTGAGCCTTCGTTGGAATCTAAAGGACCTTTGAAAAGTTTATTAACTGGCTGCTCTCAAATTTTCCCCATTTTCTCAAAGAAACTGGTAGAGGAGAAACAATTTTTTTTTTTTTTTTTTTTTTTTTATGGGACATAATTATATATTCTAGATTCTTACATTTCTTTATCTATGAAGTTCATACAAAAGATTATCAAAATTATGTTATTATATTTCGTTGCCTTTTAAACTTATAGCCATCACACGTGCGTATATATGTATACATAGCCGAGTAACAAATCCTTCTGCTTGTCGAAATTTTGTCTTAAGCTTCGAGCCATAATTCGAGATTGAGCAAACTTAAATTTCTAGATAAGTTGATACAGATCTACATTTTTGGTATTGTACCATATTTTCTCCTTCTAATCCTCGGAGACTGTTTGGTCTATCGTATCCACAGATATTGGAAGATAATTCCCACAAAGTTGTAATTAATAATTCTATATTCTAGCCCCTTACATTTCTTTATATATGAAGTCCATACGAAATATTAGCAAAATTTTGTTATTATATTTAGTTGCCTCTTAAATTTATAGCCATCACACGTGCGTACATATGTATACATTGCAGAGAAACAAATCCTTCTGGTTGTCGAAATTTTGCCTTCAGCTTCGAGCCATAATTCGAGATAGGGCAAACACTTCATTTTCTAGATATGTTGATACAGATCTACATTTTTTGGTATAGTGTCCTTCTAATCCTTAGTGACTGTTTGGTTTATCGCATCCACAGATATTGGAAGATAATTCTCACAGAGTTATAATTAATAATTCTATATTCTAGCCCCTTACATTTCTTTATCTATGAAGTTCATACGAAATATTAGCAAAATTATGTTATTATATTCCGTTGCCTTTTAAATTTATAGCCGTCACAGGTGCATATATATGTATACACTGCCGAGTAACAAATTCTTCTGTTTGTCGAAATATGGTCTTCAGTTTCGATCCATAATTCGAGATAGGTATGATGAGGCGATTTAGATCAGTAATATAATTTATTAATTAATCGAGAAGTAAAATGCTTGGGATCTAAATCTGACCTCATCACATCTTTTGTAAAGGAAAGAGAACTAAAAAAATTATTTCAACGCTTTTTTTCGTCTTGTGCGGGATTCTCGGGCGGGGTTCTGATCCCAGTCCCAGATTAGAATCCCGTCTCCGCACATGACACTAAATAAGAATGTACCTTTATGGAGTTATTTATGAGTTACAAAGGGACAGTGCCCAATTTGAAGGGACAAGGTTTTTCCACGTTGGCTTGTTTCAAGGCGCGGTTAAGAAGACCAATACAATTTTTACAACTATTCCGATTGGACGAAAAGAAGGAAGAGTGGACAAAGAAGAAATTAATATAAAATAAGAAAAGTCGAGAAAGAGAGGGAGAGGTTCGAGAGTGGAGTCGAATCGAAGGGAGCAGAGCAGTCGAGTCGAGGAGACAAGTCCGACTGTCAGTGTTGGAGGAGTCGAGTCTAGTTGAAGTCAGAGTTCGGAGGTCGAGACTTCGACGGCAAGTGTTCAGGACTCGAGGACAAGGTACGGAATCAAAGGAGTTGGGCCCAAGGAACACCTCGACATCTCTCAATGACCAGAAGTTTCCAGCTCATCCGCTTTTCAGTATCACTCAGAAATATTAAAAGGCCCTATACCAGAGGTGATACGGAGCTAACATTATCATCACATCAATCGAAAGGTATCTACAAGAGCTCCCAACAGTACAGCCTTGTCACACCCAAAAGATCCACAAAGGTAAGCATTATTATACATAATTGAAATTGAGATTGGGTCCTCTCTCCTATATATACAGAAGTTGTTAAGTGATAAGAAATTATTATTATCATATCTTAATTGGTGTGGCACCTATTTTGAGTATATTAAAAACTAAATCGTATGAAACTTAATCTAAATCTTGTATGTTAATAACGTATATATAATTGTAATAAAATGACTTTTTTACTTTAAAGCTATTTCAATCGTTCTTAATTTAGCTTTTAGTTTATTTTCTTATTTTATGTCTGTAGTCTCTCAGAACCTGTGATTGAATTTAAACTTAAAATATCTACACAACGCAACCCAAATAATATTTAGTCTTTGTGACTGAAAGAAATAAAAACCCACTATAATATTTATTCCAATTAGTCATTACAAGTAATAACTCATAGCCATTCGTTACTTAATAAGCAACAGTTACCTGAGAGATTTGGTGACTTAAAACAACTTGCGATAAGATTTAACAGCTGTAACAAGGTTATGAATTCACTTGTTCGCATTTTAAACTAATTTTTTTATATATATATTAATTGAAGAGAAGTGAATTCATAGAAATCGTCTATAAACCGTTATGTATTACGCATTTCCTATATAAAAATATTTGTAGAACAGATAAATATTAATTACCCAATAGACTAAAATTTATAGAAATAATTTGGTTTTATAACATGTAATTAATCTATATTTGAAATGTTTTCATATTTTGTTTCTTCAACGTCGTTGTAATGTACTGCCTTCTATTTTGTTATCTAGAAAATGAAGTTTGCCCTATTCTCGTATAGCTCTCGTTTATAATTAGGTATTCATCTATGATCAATAGTAATCAAAATATTTTATCAGAATTAAACATAAAACTTTAAAATATAAAAAAAACTTTAAATTTTAATCAAATAATTTTTTTTGTGAATAGGCCTTAATTTAATTTCTTAGATACAAAAAAAATAAGAAATTTATTGTAATACTTAAAATAAAAAAAAAAAAAATGAAAGTGTCCTTTTAGATACATGAGCAAAAGAAATAAATTACAAAAGTTTCTTCTGTTATGTATGAAAATTTATTATACACCAGATTAGCTTCCATAGGGTTTAATTGTAATTTATTACAGATAATTGTTTATCCTTAATTAAAATGTTTAACCAAATTTGCTGTGATAAAAATATTTTACCAGAATTTAACATAAAACTTTAAAATATAAAAAACTTTAAATTCTAATCAAATAAAATTATTTTTCTTAATAGGCCTTAATTTAATCTTTAAGATACAAAAAAAAATTACAAATTTATTGTAATACTTAAAAAAAATTGAAAGTGTATTATGTCTTTTTAAATACATGAGTAAAAGAATGAAATTAGAAAAGTTTCTTCTGTTATGTATGGAAATTGATTATACGCCAGATTAGCTTTCACAGGGTTTAACTGTAATTTATTACAGATAATTGTTTATCTTTAATTAAAATGTTTAACTAAATTTGCCGTGATAAAAATATTTTACCAGAATTTAACATAAAACTTTAAAATATAAAAAAACTTTAAATTCTAAACAAATATAATTATTTTTCTGAATAGGCCTTAATTTAATTTCTTAGATACAAAAAAAATTACAAATTTATTGTAATACTTAAATAAAAAAAATGAAAATTATTGTGTCCTTTTAAATACATGAGCAAAGGGAGGAAATTACAAAAGTTTCTTCTGTTACGTATGGAAATTGATTATACGCCGGATTAGCTTTCACAGGGTTTAACTATAATTTATTACAGATAATTGTTTATCCTTAATTAAAATGTTTAACCAAATTTGCTGTGATCAAAATATTTTATCAGAATTTAACATAAAACTTTAAAATGTAAAAAAACTTTACATTCTAATCAAATAAAATTACTTTTCTGAATAGGCCTTAATTTACTTTCTAAGATACAAAAAAAATTACAAATTTATTGTATTACTTAAATTTTAAAAATAAATGAAAGTGTATTGCGTTCTTTTATACACGAGAAAAAGAAATAAATTACAAAAGTTTTTTCTGTTATGTATAGAAATTGATTATACGCCAGATTAGATTTCACAGGGTTTAACTGTAATTTATTACAGGTAATTGTTTATCCTTAATTAAAATGTTTAATCAAAATTTGCTGAAATTCTAATCAAATAAAATTACTTTTCTGAATAGGCATTAATTTAATTTCTAAGATACAAAAAAAAAATACAATTTATTGTAATACTTTAAATTAAAAAAAAAATTGAAAGTGTATTGTGTAATTTTAAATACACGAGCGAAAGAAAGAAATTACAAAACTGTCATCTGTTATATATGAAAATTCATTATAAGACAGATTAGCTTTCACAGGGTTTAACTGTAATTTACTACAGATAATTGTTTATCCTTAATAAGGCAATTTGTCGCAACGTCACGAACTACTATAATGCCCTTCCCATTCATTATCATGTTTACAACAGCCAATCGACAAACAATAAACTGCCCTTCCGTTTGAAACTAAAGCCAGAATTGTCATAATTTGAGAATTTGCCCTACTGCGTGAAATCGCCTTATTAAAATGTTTAACTAAATTTGCTGTGATAAAGATATTTTATCAGAATTTAACATAAAACTTTAAAATATAAAAAACTTTAAATTCTAAACAAATATAATTATTTTTCTGAATAGGCCTTAATTTAATTTCTAAGATACAAAAAAAATTACAAATTTTATGTAATACTTAAAATTTATAAAATGAAACTGAAAATATATTGTCTCCCCCCCCCTCAAAAAAATACGTAAATATACGTAAAGATTTACCAAAAGTTTTTTTCGTTACATCTGGTAGTTCATTATATGACATGTTAATTATTCTGTTCAACTGTAATACATTAAAGATAAAATTTTATCCTTTATCAAAAAGTCTTATTTAAGTTTGATACAAAATAAATGAGTTATCAGTACGCTCTACAGTTTGAAAGTAATTTGACAATAGGTAGATTTTTGACTGTTGCCATTTTTGAAAAAAAAAAGAATAAATAAACACACAAAAATAAAACAACTTGGCACAGGTAATTTTACTCTTTTTTCCAACTTACCTCACACTATTTCATTTGTTTACTTAAGCGCGAACAAATTGCAACTCCCGCAACTGTGACGTCATGATTTGGACACGAAACGAGCGACACACACTTGCTTACATCTTTCCGAATTTTGCGTAAATATTCTTTTTTCTTTTTTTTCTTAAATCTAACTGCAGACCAGAATAGCGACTTCCCCCTTCCAGTTAATACCATGAAATCCAAGTGAGAAATAGAGAAACAAAAAAATATCTCACGGTTGTACTTTCGCTTATTTAATTTGCTAGGTTTCCGTTTTAATTTTGGCAACGGTTTCTAGTTAACTTGCTTTTCTCCTTCGGGCATTCATATACCTTAATACTAATATCAAGCTGAAGCAGATATTAAGGGAGAAAAAACTTCATTAATTAAATATGGTTGTCCCGGATCCAAGCAACATCGAACGTGGTAAGTGAAGGATATTTGAATATTTTTAGAAATTAACTTTTCAGAAGAGGGAAAATTTGCCAGATTTGATCTATATTTTAGAAGGCTGACGCATTTTAGAAGTACATTCTAAATATGTTTTCAGAACTTTTTTGTAGATGGTATAAAACCAAGCTTATGATTTGCCGTAAGAGTTATTACATTGTTTGCGTATTAAAATGTAATATTTAATCATTTAAGAAAAATATTTTGGACTCATAATAAAATTTAGAAAAATTAGTAACAATATTGTTGCAGATCTTTATTGTTCGAAATATTTGCTTTTTAAAATATTTTATTTTTTATATAAATTATTGATTATCTGGAAATTTAATTAGTATTTTTAAAAACTTTCAGTCATTCATTTATGTAAACATAAAAACTTATATTATCAGAAATTTAAGTAGATATGCATCTAAGTATGAAGTTACAAAGTACATCTATATATAATTAATACATAAATACATATATAAATTTAAGACATTTTATGAATGTTTCTTTTGTGTATATACATATGTATATATGTATAAACTCAGATATATTTATATAAACATTGATTGATAGAAAGAATATGTATGCATTTGCATACATATTTTCCCTATCAATCATTGAATACATTTTGCATATATGCATATAAACAATATATATATATATATTGTGTATTTATATATGTATATATTTATGTATATGTGTATATATTATGTATTTATATATGTATATATTTATGTATATATATATATATATATATATTGTGTATTTATATATGTATATATTTATGTATATGTGTATATATTATGTATTTATATATGTATATATTTATGTATATGTGTATATATTGTGTGCTTATAAATGTATATATTTATATATATACATATATATATATATATATATATATATATATATATATATATATATATTGTGTGTTTATATATGTATATATTTATGTAAATATCTATATATGTCTATATTTATGTGTATATATATATGTATAAATTTATGTGTTATCTACACTTATGTAAATTAGTTTTTTGTATATTGTATACACATACACACACACATATTTATATATATATACATATATATATATATAAACCTCAAAGTATGTGTAAAATATCTCTCTCTCTCTCTCTTTATATATATATATATATATATATTGTGTGATTATATATGTATATATTTATGTAAATATATATATATATGTCTATATTTATGTGTATATATATATGTGTATAAATTTATATGTTATCTACACTTATGTAAATTAGTTTTTTGTATATTGTATACACATACACACACACACACACACACACACACACATATATATATATATATATATATATTTATATATATATATATATGTATATATACACATAACATATATATATATATATAATATAAACCTCAAAGTGTGTGTAAACTCTCTCTCTCTCTCTCTCTCTCTCTCTCTATATATATATATATATATATATATATATATATATATATATATATATATATATATATATATATATATATATATATATATATATATATATATATATATATATAATATATATATATATATATATATATATATATATATATATATATATATATATATATATATATATATATATATATATATGAGAGTGTGTGTATGCATTTAATACATTACGTGTATATTAATGTCTGTTATTTTTAGGCAGTCATGTATTAGAAAAATGAATGACGAAATCATGTAATAAATCTGTGAAAAGTCTTTAACCTTTAACGGCGCATGCACGATATAACCTGATCGCTAATTTATGTATATTAAATCCATTGTTACACTTAGCATTCAGGAGTAAGATCATACGATTGAAACGGGGAGAACAGAGGTTGAGCTATATAAATGATCGATGATTTATATATATCGTGAAATTCTTATTTCGATGGCAGACGTTATATGTAAATCTGACTAATAATACATATAAATTATTTCGTTTTATAATATTCGGCATATTGTATAATCATACAATGTAATAAAGCTTAAGAAAAACCTTGAAAAATATCAAAATTTCTAATATAGGTATATTATTAAATTGCAATATAAAGAAGATTATATATAGTAATATAAACTTTTCAAAATTACAGAGTTCTAGTATATGCATATTGAAATTCTTCAGTACAAAAGTAGTTTTAAAACAGGAATTCTACTTAGTAAAATCTAGATCAGTTCTGGACTAATAATAAGCAAATTACTTTTTATTACTCAAAAACTTTAACATTTTCCGCATATTGTATAAGGATATAATAAAATAAATATAATTTCCGCGTGTTTTGAAAAATCGCCAAGTAGAAAAACGTGGCGGCGGTCACATGGCATATTTGAAACATAATATTAACAAAACTAAACTTTAAAAGAAAAAGAAAACAGATTAACAATTTGAAGCATTATTAAAATAAAATTACCATATTAATTATCAATTTTTCCGTTAAAAAAATAAATAACACATTAGTAATATTTATGATATATATCAACAGAATAAACACAAAATATATAGCATTTTAATAAGCACTAATATTATAAAAAATCTAACATGTCAGAGGGGGGTTCTCCCCTTAACCCCCTCTTATAATGAAAGAAATGCAAAATAAATTTAATAACAGATCAAAATGGAAAAGGGTAGCGCCACAAACATTCTTCAACACTCCTACCTCCCTTATAAAAAACTTTGAAACATTTCTTTTTTACAAAAAAAAAAAAAAAATCTCCAGATTTGGAATACCGTTGTTTCTACACACTTGGCGTTTAGAATGAAATGCAAAACCCACTTCGCACCTAAGAATATCTTAATATTTTTTAGCAATTTCAAAAATAGTAAGAACCGAAATAATTACACCCGCCATAACTAAATTATTAAATCCCAGAAAATAAGAACAAAACACAAATGTTCTACACCAAATCATCTTGTTTGACTTGGAATATCCTGGTGCTTTTTAACAATTTCAGAAATAGTAAGAACCGAAATAACTTCACCAGTCAAAACTAAATTAACTAAATCCCCAAAAATAAGAACAAAACAAAAATTCTTCAAATCAAAGCATCTGGTTTGATCTGGAATATCCTGATCCTTTTCAACGATTTCAAAAGTAGTAAGAACCGAAATAACTACACCGTCATAACTAAATTAACTAAATCCCAAAAAATAAGAACAAAACAAAAATATTCCAAACCAAAACATCATGTTTGATTTAGAATATTCTGATACTTTTTAACATTTTCAAAAATAGTAAGAACCGAAATAACTACACCCGCCATAACTAAATTATTAAATCCCAGAAAATAAGAACAAAACACAAATGTTCTACACCAAATCATCTTGTTTGACTTGGAATATCCTGGTGCTTTTTAACAATTTCAGAAATAGTAAGAACCGAAATAACTTCACCAGTCAAAACTAAATTAACTAAATCCCCAAAAATAAGAACAAAACAAAAATTCTTCAAATCAAAGCATCTGGTTTGATCTGGAATATCCTGATCCTTTTCAACGATTTCAAAAGTAGTAAGAACCGAAATAACTACACCGTCATAACTAAATTAACTAAATCCCAAAAAATAAGAACAAAACAAAAATATTCCAAACCAAAACATCTTTTTGATTTAGAATATCCTGATACTTTTTAACATTTTCAAAAATAGTAAGAACCGAAATAACTTCACCCGTCATAACTAAATAAACTAAATCCCAAACAAATAAAAACAAAACACAAATGTTCTAAACCAAAGCATCTTGTTTGACTTGGAATATCCTGGTGCTTTTTAACAATTTCAAAAATAGTAAGAACCGAAATAACTTCACCAGTCATAACTAAATAAACTAAATCCCAAAAATAAGAACAAAACAAAAATTCTTCAAATCAAAGCATCTGGTTTGATCTGGAATATCCTGATCCTTTTCAACGATTTCAAAAATAGTAAGAACCGAAATAACTACACCCGTCATAACTAAATTAACTAAATACCAAAAAATAAGAACAAAACAAAAATGTTCCAAACCAAAGCATGTGGTTTGATTTGGAATATCCTGATACTTTTTAACAATTTCAAAAATAGTAAGAACCGAAATAACTACACCCGTCATAACTAAATTAACTAAATACCAAAAAATAAGAACAAAACAAAAATGCTCCAAACCAAAGCATGTGGTTTGATTTGGAATATCCTGATACTTTTTAACATTTTCAAAAATAGTAAGAACCGAAATAACTTCACCCGTCATAACTAAATAAACTAAATCCCAAACAAATAAAAACAAAACAAAAATGTTCCAAACCAAAGCATCTGGTTTGATTTGAAATATCCGAATTCTTTTTAAAAATTTCAAAAATAGTAAGAACCGAAATAACTACACCCGTCATAACTAAATTAACTAAATACCAAAAAATAAGAACAAAACAAAAATGCTCCAAACCAAAGCATGTGGTTTGATTTGGAATATCCTGATACTTTTTAACAATTTCAAAAATAGTAAGAACCGAAATAACTACACCCGTCATAACTAAATTAACTAAATACCAAAAAATAAGAACAAAACAAAAATGTTCCAAACCAAAACATCTTTTTGATTTTCAATATCCTGATACTTTTTAACAATTTCAAAAATAGTAAGAACCGAAATAACTTCACCCGTCATAACTAAATTATTAAATCCCAGAAAATAAGAACAAAACAAGAATTTCCAAAGAAAAAATCTTGTTTGATTTAGAATATCCGGATTCTTTTTAAAAATTTCAAAAATAGTAAGAACTGAAATAACTACACCCGCCATAACTAAATTAACTAAATCCCAGAAAATGATAAGAACAAAAAATTACAACCTGACCTAGCCGACTGAAAACCAAAAGAACAGCTAAGATGCACATTTCTGGAAAAGTGCCGGTACTGATGCCAGAAATCACGTGTACCAGTGGGATGCAAGAACATATTAGATCTGCCATACCCCTCCACCAAAATCAGGGCAAACACACCAACCCACTCATTGCCCATAAAATCGCCAAAAGATTCATAAATTTGGCGGGAAAAAAACAACAGCGTCTATAATGTATCTATACCGGAAATTGAGATTGCTACAGGTGTTTTATCACTTCCAAGATAAGCAAGGATTTTCCTTTTTTTTAAACTTGGGAATCTCTATGTTCTTAATCACATGCATATTTTTTTATCTCTCAGCATGACCAGGTCTGCCTAATAATTCTATTTTTTTCATAGAATCCAAAGAACCCCTAATAAAATGCAGATATTTTGCAATTCTAATGGGATTCATAGCACAGTTCTTCTTCAATATCCACGGAATAGCTTTGAATGTTGGAATTGTTGCTATGGTAAACAGATCAGCTGTTGCCAACCCCCATCATGAAATAACGTCAAACTCCTGCTTACAAGTGATGAGTAACTTTTCGCAAGAAGAAAGCAGTTCTACTGAAACTTTTAAAACTGTAAGTGAGTATTTTGTCATTATTTTGTTTTCATCTCCTATAAATTAATTACTAAGACAAGACTCTAAACTATATTATTTCTCAAGCAGATTATTATAAATAATTACTCATGTTTGAAAGTGGCCTCTCAACATTAAAAAATTTTCACTAAATTTTCCTATAAAGCAATTTGTCTGAACATCATGAACTACTATAATGCCCTTCTCATTCATTTTCATTTTTATAACAACCAATAGACAAACAATAAACTACCCTTAAATTTGAAATTAAAGCCAGAATTGTCATAAGTTGAGATGTACCCTCCAGCGTGAAATCGCCTTATTATTTTCGGAACATATAACATCTCTACGCTCTTCCTGCTGCTATGTTTTTTTCTTGGCGATCTTGGCAAAAAAAAATCCATTTTTGAAAGTCGCCAAACAAAAATGGCGTTTTTAGAAAGATCATCAAGAAAAGAACATGGGTGGATAAACAAATTTACTGCAGACTGTTGAGCACACGGAATAACAAATTTAAAATTTGTGAGGAGGAACACCCCTTCAACCCCCCTGTTGTAATGTACTTACAACCTATACATCAGTGTTCGGTTACAAGGGGGAAACACAGTAAAAATATAATACTTTATATTGAGATTCAGACATTTATTCTGTACATTCATTTACAAATAGATCCTTGGTTATCATATATCATAATTATCAATTATTTATGTCTTCTATTTACACTATAATTATTACAATTCTTTACTGTTATTCAATCACAAGGTTAAATTATTAACAGAGGCCTAAGTTAAGTGACTGTAAATATTATTTTATCTTTACCTTCATTAAATGCACAGGGGAGCAGGCAAGGGCTTTCCTCATTCGATACGTCGGTCCTTCAGTTAGTACAGAAGGTCAGGTAGAGGCTTTCTATCATGCGGTGAGTCGGTCCGGGTGTTCGGGCGCACGGGACGAGTCGGTGCTGGTGAGCGGGGCTTAGGATTCTTCTCCCATTTCTCTCGAATCCCGACTTCAACTCCTCTCCTTAACTTTGTATCACAACTCCTCACCTCGGTTCGAACGCCCCTTTTTTCTTCCTCTCCAATCGCTTGTTTTCGGGAAATTTTCCCACATCTGCACCCCCTTCGGGAGTGCAGGTGGGCTCATTAAAGTAGCCCCTTTTGTGCAAGCTGACATTATTTTTAGTCCCTGCCCCCATAACTCACGGTTACATCTCTGAGCGAGCTTGACCGTTACGCTGCCATTCCGTGATCTTTACCTTCTCTGCAGGGGTCCCTAAACTTGACGTGCACAATTAGAGTCCTAAATTCCTCTAGGAAAATCCTCCCACAGCTGTGCATGCACGTGTGCAGATCACCGTGGGAAAGTAACTCGGTAAACCCCCCATATTGTTAGAAAAACTATAAGTACACTTAAACATACACACATTTTAATAAATATTAAAAAAAGAAATAAGGACATACAAATTTAAAATTCGTGAGGGGAGGTTCCCTCCTTCAAACCCCCATATTGTTTCAACAACTATGAATACATTAAAACATACACACATTTTAATAACCATTAAAAAAAGAAAGTGTACTCAACAGACTGCAGTAAATGCATATTAGTACAAACAAAAATGAAAAACAAATGGTACAACTTGACAAGCAACCTTATCATGAGAGCAACATGAACTACAAAAGCTAAACCGCCAAAGAACTTTCTAGAAATTATTCAAAAAGGCGCTGTCCGATCTAACGTAACGCTCCAGTAACGCGAAAGAAATATCTTTGGTTTCTTAAAAGCCATGTGGTGCACAACGATAGATACTAACTAAAAAGATAGAAAAAAGGTACAACCTGAACACATAACTCACCACATGAGCAAGTCCGAACTACACAAATCCAGTATAATTAGAAAAATCCAGAGAAAGTATTCAAAAAGGCACCGGGTGGTCACGTGCACCAATGGGGCTTAAAGAACAAACCAGGGTTGCCACTACAAAGTTCCAATGTCAGGGTAGTAAAATCTAAAAAGTCTTCACCCGGCAAAATGCTCTAAAAAGCCGCCAAATTTGGCGACAAAAGCCGGAGCGTAAATATCGCATCTGTACCTTATTTTAATCCAGTAGTCTTTAAAACTTTAA
>CM063499.1:25146841-25149341 GCA_032207245.1 Pardosa pseudoannulata
TACTATTGCAGATATGACATTGCTTCTCCTAAGCATTGATTTTGTGTTCGGGTGTCAGTTTCGTCTCATAGACATGACAGAGCTGACGATGAATTTCAATTGGCGCAATGCTTTGTACATTCAAGATCACCGACCAAACCTTGCAGGCAGCGGAAGAAGGAATTAAAGCTTCCATTTCGAACCACTGCTACCACGCTATTGGCACAAGACGGGACCTTTCCAGCTGGCATATGATTGATAAGTCATAGATCTGTTACGCATGCTCAATTGACACGGCTAATTACGTTTACTTTACAAGGGAAAACATAGGGAAACTTACTTTCTGGATGCATATCGTAATTTTTAATTTTCTAGAATTGTAAAGTACCCTATGAGGCAGGTAAAAAATGGTTTTTTGGCTGAGAATTATCTTGCAACAAAAAAAAAATCGATGATTAAATTTAAAATGATCACATATGTACCTAATCTATTATTTAAGCCAAATATAAAAGAAAATTATTTAGTAATATTCAGTGATAAAACGTATGAAAATAATGCAGACGATATTTAAATAATTTAAAATAAAAAAATAATTCAATAAAATGGTTAAAGGAATGACGTCATCATAATGCTAGAAAAAAATTGTTAATTTACCTATTTATTATGTGATATATTGATAAATTTAATCGCCTGGTCTTAAAGTGGGGCTTAATATAATGACATTAAACCCTCGAAAAGGGAGAGGGGAAGGCGGGGATTTCGAACGTTTTAAAGACGACAGTAATTTTTCCTGCGATATCAAGCCTATTTATACCAATTTATTTTAGAATCGCATCGATAGTTTAGGAGATGATAATATTTATTCGCTTTGAATCTTGCTAAACCTAACTCACCAAGAATCGAATATGGATGCCTCCATCCAATCCAGGTCCAATAAATTCGAGGACAGATGGACAGATAACTTAGGATATTATTATAAAGGGGATGTCTGATGCAGAAGTATATGTCTTAATCTTCCGTATTTTAATGAAGAGGAATGTGTTTTCTTGATTTCATGGATCACCAAATTTTAATATTAAAGTTGTCGAGTAGACATTAAATTTGCCTATTAATAATATGACTTTCAGTTTTGAGTTGGATTGTTATTTAACGAAGTCGCTAAATCCCTATATATATATATATATATATATATATATATATATATATATATATATATATATATATATATATATATATATATATATATATATATATATATATATATATATATATATATATATATATATATATATATATATATATATATATATATATATATATATATATATATATATATATATATATATATATATATATATATATATATACATATATATATATATATATATATACATATATATATATATATATATATATATATATATATATATATATATATATATATATATATATATATATATATATATATGTATATATATGTATATACGTATATATATATATATGTATATATATGTATATATGTATATAAGTATCATATATATATATATATATATATATATATATATATATACATATATATACATATATACATATATACATATATACATATATATATATATATATATATATATATATATATATATATATATATATATATATATATATATATATATATACATATATATATATATATATATATATATATATATATATATATATATATATATATATATATATATATATATATATATATATACATATATATACATATATACATATATATATAAATACATACATATATATATACATATATACATATATATATACATATATACATATATATATATACATATATATACATATATATATATATGTGTGTATATATATATATATATATATATTATATTTATTTATTTATATGTATATATTAAGTAGAGTTTAAAAAATAGCGTTTCATTTGCATGTATCGATAAATTTCCGTTGTATTAATGTAGCATTTATATCCGTTGCATGAAGTTTATATCCATTACTGTTTTAAGCTACATGCAATGCAAGCTGCAATTAAAATAAGAGGTGCGCAACTAGGTGTTACTACAGTCCCAACTTTGAATGCATATTTAGATATGTTACAATATTGTTTTAAGTCAATAAAAATTCCAAATTTTTTTGCTCAATTATACATGTTCCACATTTTTTAGTAACTTATACTGTCCTATGTAAAATCATCTTTTACCGATAGCCATAGAATGTAAATCAGGGGTGGGCAAATACTTTTAAGAGCGGGCCAAAATGAAATTTTCAAAATGTCTCCCGGGCCGGAGAACTATACCGCGTACAATGTGCACATGAGAATGTTTTGGGTGGAGTTTCTTCCCTGCCCAAGAAATGTTTTTGACAAAAACACTATAAATATCATTTTAAAGCATTTGGACAGAGAAATTTGTCAGTTAATAAAAGATAATAGTAATAATAAATTGTCTTACTTAGGTGTATATGAGAACAATTTGTGTCCATTAAAATA
>CM063499.1:25154341-25186841 GCA_032207245.1 Pardosa pseudoannulata
TTTATCACGTGATCAATTGTGCTTAGGGATTATTCGTAGTCTTTTTATCCGAGGAATCCCTGCTTGAAAAGTGTATGTGCGGGATCACATTGTCTATGTGCACGAAGTTGTAAATGTGTTTGCCTGTTGTACGGATTTCATGTTTCTAACTAGAAATAAACTGTGTTGTGATTTTGAATGAGTCTCGCCCATATTAAATATATATATATATATATATATATTATATATATATATATATATATATATATATGAAATGTCGTGATCCACAGTTAAGGAGAATGGAAAACAGTCTTCTTGATAATAATAAGTTTATTAAACCATCCTTAAAGTAAAATTTCCTCCATTTTCACTTGTTCGTCGAAGACACGCGAAAGTGTTGTTGACAGCCCCATTTCCACGCGCTCACTGATCTTATCTATTTGCAATCTCATCAAATTCTTCAAAAATGCTTCCGCCTGACCGGATGATCCCAAAAGCTTATGCGACGTGGAGCGTGGGTCTTTTTCATTTATTTTATTATTATAAGAGAGTTCCCTTTTTAAAATCGTTTTCAACTCACGTAATTTACAACTACCCCTTTTCTTAGACCTGACATATATATATATATATATATATATATATATATATATATATATATATATATATATATATATATATATATATATATATATATATATATATATATATATATATATATATACATATACATATATATATACATATATATATACGTATATATATATACATATATATAAATATATATATATATAATATATATACATATGTATATATATACATATATACATATATATATACATATATATATATATGTATATATATATACGTATATATATATATATATATATATATATATACATATATATATATATATATATCTATATATATATATATATATATATACATATATATATATATATATATATATATACATATATATATATATATATATATATATATAATTCTACTTTCCATGTGTTTGTAATAAAACTCCTCCTAATCGGCTGGACTGATATTAATGAAATTTTGTGTATGTAATTAAGTTGATTAGAGAATAGTATAGATTCACAATTTGATCCGATAGAAAATGTTTAAAAAATTATAAACAAGCTGTAACGGGTGTGACTTAACTGTCATACGCGTGTCTATGAAATGGCCAGTAAGATATAATATTTTTTTATTAGACTTAGTTGAAATACCAAACGGCATAAGTAAAATTTATAACATAAAAGTATAACATTTTTAAAGAATGTTTTCACTACGTAGTACGATTTAAGCAAGTATATAAATAAAGATAAGTCGGTGTGCTTGTTTTATCCGGATTTTTACTCAGCTATTGTAAAAGGAAAACGATTATTTTTTATTTTATATATGCTGTTTATATGATAAGCTATGGACAGTACTGAGTATTTTATTTAAGAAATTTACCGTTATAAAAATTTATGGTAAGCAGACCAGATTTTGTGTCGCTTAAGATATTGTACGTCAACTCGATAAGGCTTATCAAATAAGGCTTGGATGTATTTATGCTGCCCTCTCATACATTCAATGATTATTTACTGAGGTATTTAATGCTTAAGAAAAATTAAATTAAAGTATCTTTAGCGGGCAAGCTTATCCTGAACCAAAGTAACGTGAAAAATAAGTTTGATTACCAAATAAGGCTTAGATGTGTTTATACTGCCTTCTCATACATTCAATGATTATTTACTGAGGTACTTAATACTTAAGATAAATTAAATTAAAGTATCTTTAGCGGGCAAGCTTGTCTTGAACCAAAATAACGTGAAAAATAAGTTTGATTAAGATTTGATTAAGACTTGGATGTGTTTATGCTGCCTTCTCATACATTCAACGATTATTTACTGAGGTACTTAATACTTAAGATAAATTAAATTAAAGTATCTTTAGCGGGCAATCTTGTCCTGAACCAAAATCACGTGAAAAATAAGTTATCATAAAACACATTTAAAGAGACTGCCAATTATAGATACGAAGTTATGATCCCTGATGCAGATAAATGTATCCGGTATAAATATTATATTTTCTTTCAATTTTAAGAAAAATATAATATAAGAAAATAATACATATTGATAATGTTTTCCTTTAGAGCTTTAAATGGCACTTCTGATCTTTCCAATGGCCATTTCTAGATTGTTATAATATCCTTTTTGCTTTACTAAATTATTCGTAACTTCTATTCTAATTATCGTAAAGGCAAAATGAAAGTAGATTTAGAAATATAAAATTATATTCTTTGACATGGATTAATAAAAGAATTTCAGAATTTTATCATAAATATGTCTTTTTAAAGTAAGCATTTCCCTTAAAGGATAAAGGCTTTAACACTACGAAAAAATTATAAATTTCTAAAAAATTAAATTCTTTTCAACGTAGATGATCTCCTTAAAGGATAAAGGCATAAATACTACAAAAAAAAATTATAAATTTCTTCCAAATAAGTCTTTTTAACATAGGCGATCTCCTTAAAGGATTGATACTACGATAAAAATTATAAATTTCTGAAAAAAAAAGTCTTTAACGTAAGCGATCTCCTTAAAGGATAAAGGCATTAATACTACACAAAAATTATATATTTCTGAAAAATAAGTCTTTTTAACGTAGGTGATATCCTTAAAGGATAAAGGCATTAATACTACGAAAAAAAATTATAAATTTCTGAAAAATAAATCTTTTTAACGTAGGCGATCTACTTAAAGGATAAGTGCATTAATACTACGCACAAATTAAAAATATCTAAAACCCATTTTAGAATATATATTTTCCTACAATAAATAATTTAGTAAGAGCTTTGTTTGATTGTGCTGCCATCTAGTAACAAGAAAATATATTATTTATATCCTCGAAAAATGAAAGTAGTCTGGAGTTTGGCCATTTCAGCACTAGTTTTCAGTTTTTATTTCTTCCTATTCTTTTCTATTTCTTGTGAAGCGATCATCGTTATTATTCATTAGATCAGAGGTAGCCAACCTGCAGCTGACGAGCCACATGCGGCTCTTTGAAGGATTATTTGTGGATCTCGATAAATGTACCCGAGTTCTCATTTCATTTTTGTGTTATTATATTTAAAAAAATATTGGTGAATTCCAAAATCCGAGAGCCCTGCCGCCATGTTTTTGGCTCTATTTTTGTACAAGTGATCACCAATTTGTCCCCAAGTGATGTTTACAATTTGTGTATTAAGTTTATACCCAATTTCAAAGCATATTTTGAACAAAAAAAGGGTTTAAATTTTGTTAAGATGAATACAAATTTAAATTTGAGTTTTTAATGTATTTAAAGGCGCTTTTGTACTAAAATATATTTAAAGGCGTTTTTTACTGAACTAAACAGTGTGGAATTTTTGCAATAAGTGCAAATTAAGCAAAATGTAAGCATTAGTTGGTCATATTTAGGCAATTATGTTTATAAAATATTTAGTTATAATTATAAAATAAGGTTGCTATTTAATGAAATTATTTTAAAACTAACAAAAGATTAAAAAGTAATAAAGTATGATACAAAATACTTCTAGAAATTATTAGCTTAAATTGGAAATATAAGAACGGAGTAAATGTTTTATATAAATAATAAATTTTTAGCTTAAAATTCTGAAGATAGCAAGGGAGTGAAATGATTTTTCTTATCTAAGTGAGGTAAAGGTTCCCTTGATCTTCAGTAACAATAACGGTAGACTGTCGTAATAAAATTACTTTTATTACTTATCGTATCACTTTTAACAATGTAATATACTATAAAATAATATAGTTTGAAATTATTTCTTCTTTATTTTGTTCTAAATTATGACACAATTTTGAATAAAGTTCAAAAAGCAGTAAATAAAAAAAATATAAACGTGAATAATAACATCATTTGTTACTCTTCGAAAATTAAGTATAAAATATAAAATAAATATAGTGCTAAGACTAATTTAAGTATCCTGAGTTGTCGGTGGATATACACGTTTGATCTGATTTAAAAAGTCCTGAAAAGCATCTTGCGGATTTTCTTTCATTTTCCTCCACGTAAATTCACAAAGGTACGAATCAAATTCATTTTCACACTTGTGAACTGTGCAGAGGGATCGCTTAATTGAGCTCCACAAGCCCTCAATTGTATTGGTGTGAGCTCCGGTATTAAATTTAAAAAACGAAAAAAAAAAAAATTCCACAAAAGCTCATGCAAAATGGGCAAACCTCCAGAGCACAGCCGAAATGGACAAAGACTTTAAATAAACGATAGAAATTCCAAATTCAGCGGTCCTGGAGTATTGTTAGTTACTGGAACCAATAAGGGCCAGATATTCAAATCACGTGTCATTTCCCCTAATGCCCTAAAATAACGGCGCCGATTGACACCCCCACCTTTTTTGGGGGGTAGTGGAAGAGTCCGAAAAGAAGAGCAAGGTTTGCCAGAAAACAGTCTTCTAGAATTTGACGATATTTGCCCACTTGGCGTCCCCACTGAACTGGTTTCGGGCACCCCGTAAACTTGGAAATGGCCAAAATATTACAACTGATGGATCTCCGGCAATAAGAGGTAAAAAAAATTCGGTCTTTTTGTCCCTTTAAGAGACATGATTCTCAAATTCCACAATTCATACCGATTCACTGCATAATTCACTGAGAACATCTCGTTACGAAATATTTGAAATACCCTGATGTTATGAAAATAGTGTAACACATCGTAAATTACATTCACACCAATGCAAAAAATCATCGACAATTAAAAATTTCTATAAAAAATTAAAGGATGAACTTCCAAATGACATTCATGAAATATAATTTCTGTAAAAAAAAATTTAATACCTTTTTGCCTACCTTTTAAATACGTACTTAATTGCAGCTCGCTAAAAATTTCAAATTTTGAAAAATGGCTCAGACTATCAAGGATCTTAGACATACCTGAATTACACACTACTAGTATTTTAGTGCTTCATTTTGAACTAATTCATGCTAAAGTAAAAAAAAAAATACCTATTACCAAAATATCATTACATACATGTATGAATATGTATAATTTAGTATGAATTCTTAAATATGATATTCTCTTACTCTCATATTTCTTTCAGAGGCCAGACACTCCCTGGGGCAGACTGTTTTCTTGTATCCCTTTCTACGCGTTATGTTTTGCTTACTTTGGACAAATGTGGGCACTGTTTTATTTCTTCACTGTGATTCCTCAGTACCAAAAGATTGTTTTACTACACTCCATAGAGCAGGTACTTTCATTTTACATTCATTTTTCCTTTATCGGGTTCATAAAATGACTCATTAGGGTTTTGAAATCTATATTTCGCTGTTAATCAAAGATTACACGATGCATTGAAAGGAAGAAAAGAATTTCAGATGTAAAACATATAAGTTTTACTCTTTGAGTTAGAAAGACGTATGTTATACAGCTTTACACACACACACACACACACCACACACACACACACATATATATATATATATATATATATATATATATATATATACATATTTATATATCGTAAAATGGAAGCTCCTGCAATAATTTAGGGCTGACGAGTATATTTTGTTTAGAAACAAGTCGTAAACCAGGGCCAGTTCTACTAATATCGTTTAGAGGCTAACTGCAATTAATCTCTGTTTAAATGGATAATTGCCTCCCACCATTGGCTAACGCCATGGGTTAATCACGGTTATCACGATAATCAACTTTGCTGAACCCAGCCCTTAACCCGTTAACGTCCATCTCTGTTTAAATGGATAATTGCCTCCCACCATTGGCTGGCGCCATGGGCTAATCGCGGTTAGCACGATAAACAACTTTGCTGAGACCAGCCCGGAACCCGTTAACGTCCATCTCTGTTTAAATGGATAATTGCCTCCCACCATTGGCTAACGCCATGGGTTAATCACGGTTATCACGATAATCAACTTTGCTGAACCCAGCCCTTAACCCGTTAACGTCCATCTCTGTTTAAATGGATAATTGCCTCCCACCATTGGTTGGCGCCATGGGTTAATCGCGGTTAGCACGATAAACAACTTTGCTGAGACCAGCCCGGAACCCGTTAACGTCCATCTCTGTTTAAATGGATAATTGCCTCCCACCATTGGCTGGCGCCATGGTTTAATCGCGGTTTCCCGTAAACAACTTTGGTGAGACCAGCCCGGAACCCGTTAACGTCCATCTCTGTTTAAATGGATAATTGCCTCCCACCATTGGCTAACGCCATGGGTTAATCACGGTTATCACGATAATCAACTTTGCTGAACCCAGCCCTTAACCCGTTAACGTCCATCTCTGTTTAAATGGATAATTGCCTCCCACCATTGGCTGGCTCCATGGGTTAATCGCGGTTAGCACGATAAACAACTTTGCTGAGACCAGCCCGGAACCCGTTAACGTCCATCTCTGTTTAAATGGATAATTGCCTCCCACCATTGGCTGGCGCCATGGGTTAATCGCGGTTAGCACGATAAACAACTTTGCTGAGACCAGCCCGGAACCCGTTAACGTCCATCTCTGTTTAAATGGATAATTGCCTCCCACCATTGGCTGGCGCCATGGGTTATCGCGGTTAGCACGATAAACAACTTTGCTGAGACCAGCCCGGAACCCGTTAACGTCCATCTCTGTTTAAATGGATAATTGCCTCCCACCATTGGCTAACGCCATGGGTTAATCACGGTTATCACGATAATCAACTTTGCTGAACCCAGCCCTTAACCCGTTAACGTCCATCTCTGTTTAAATGGATAATTGCCTCCCACCATTGGCTAACGCCATGGGTTAATCACGGTTATCACGATAATCAACTTTGCTGAACCCAGCCCTTAACCCGTTAACGCCCAACTTAATTTAAAATTGAAATTTTATTAAAAACTTTTAAAATTATGTTCTAAACACTTAAATTAAATATAAAATGCAATTAAACTCCACAATAATAATTTATTATCCTAGATAATTACTGTCCTATAAATAGGACGCTGGGCGTATATGGAAGTTTTTGAACACTTGATACTTCTACTTTGTCTTTAGTTTCTTGATTACGTTTTTGTTCCCAAACAATTGAACTTTAAAATTTAATATAAATTAAAATGAAACACAAATAAATTTGACATCTTTTATTAAGTTTAAACATATTCACACTATGTTTGTTAATTTGGAAAACATTTTGTACATAGAGTTACATTACATTTCATGCAAAATGTAAGAGGTTTTCAAGAACAAATTTACATTTGGCACCGTCCTTGTTTTTCTCTTTTACCAATTATATGGCCAACTCCATCAAGTCTAACAGTGTATTTCCTTCACTCGAGATGAAATTGTATAACTTTGTCAACCGATTTGTTTTTGTCCTGTGTTGCCTTTTTTTAGATAGGCTATTGAAATATTCTCCTTATTTTTTTATACTCTTTTTCTATGCATTTAACATGTTGTAAATAACGCAGGTATTTACAACAGTCATGTCTACAAATCGGGTAAAAATAGGCCGATATCATTTTTTTCCACAGATTTTTATGGTATGTTTCTCTAAAAGCCAATCATGAGAATCTACACCATCCATGTTTTTGCTATAATTGCTTACGAGACATGGCTGTTCGATTTTACTTATTTCATCTTTTCATTTTTCAGACTTTGAAAGAGATGTTAGTGACTCAATTATGTCAAAATTTGTCTCAAGTGTAAATCATTTGTTATACTTCTATTTTACCGCAGTAATTTTATTTTTCACATTAATGAAGAAATCATGAGAAATCATTTGTTAAATTTATAGTTCCTGTTTCTAGAAATCCACCCTTTCTTAGGTGAACTAACAAATTATAGGAATTAAAAAATTATCAAAATAAACTGTATGACTCTTGGGATCAGTAACTGGCTGAAGCATTTTTTACAACTCAAAATTCCAATACAACCTGCAACGTCTCTTACAGATGTGTCAAGAGTTTCAGTGTCATCAAAACCTTCTTCATCTGTTAATTCATCCCCTTCAGGTGGAAAAGCAATCATTTCGGACTCTAATTCCTCTGAAAATAGATATTTTACAGCTTCCTCGCAAGTTTTAAGAACTTTTGTCCGCGACATCTTGAGCATCTATGAAATAAACTAAACATCAGAAAATTTAACGAATCTGCCAAGCGTCCTATTTTTAGGACAGTAGTCTAAATTTGAAATTAAAACTAATAAAAGTAAAAATAATTTTTAAAAGTTATAAGATATATGTTAATAGAATATCTGAAATATAAATTCTGAAAAAATATTTAAACTTACTTTTAAAACATTTACGTACGATTACAATGAAATTCAACAAGAAAAAAATCAGGAAAATGGCGAAATTTACGTGTCTGCAGGTTGCTGAAAAATGCATCAATCTGGTTTAAACTAGTTTAAGTAAGTAGGGTGAAACCATTACTCTTCAGGGACTAGATAAAGAATAGCAAAACGTTGAATAGCTTTATTTATAATGGTGAAAATGAAATATCCTATAAATAGAACGCTGGGCGGAAACTGGTTAAAGTAATAATTTTCCAAGCTCAATAGGTGCGACAGTCTTTATTATCAGAGGGTAGGTTGGACGGGTTCCCACTTCATTATAAGGGACGGGGCAAACTGAGAGATTAGCTAACGAGGAAAAATCTAAGTAAAAAGCTAAGTAAAAATCTGTCTCCAATATCATGTATCTTTTCATATTCAGAATTTCCTAAAATGGTCACTAGGACACTGTATAGGTTTAATTGGTTAGATACCTTTCAGTAAGGGCGTGGACACCAGTGGCCTGTTTAGATTCGGGGTTAAAAAAGGGAAAGCAAACAAACGCGGGGTTTATGCTCTTGACTTCAGATTTAAAAATCATAAGAATTTTCTCGTGTCGCAAAGAGTGTCTTTGGTTACAAATTTATTTCAGCGTTGTTGAACTGTCGGATTACGGGAGATTTTCTGACAGTCTTTGAGGTTTTATGCAAAATCTCTACATTAGTTTACATATTTAGTTTACTTTTCCCCTATATATATATATATATATATATATATATATATATATATATATATATATATATATATATATGTAATTTATATAGCATAGTTATCGTTTAGCCTATCTATTATAACTATTTAAATATTTGTATTTCTATTTAAATATTATTAAATATTTGTAAAGGAAACTTTACAAAAAGGGAGTAAAAATAAAGAAAATTACTAGGAATAATTACAAAGCACTGTTTTTACAGTACTATAGCCGATTAGCCAAGACTCAGAGGATACATCTGGATATATACATATAGACTCAAACGGCAAAACACTAAGACAACCTGTCATTAACGAGTTGGCCCACATTTGGCGCGCAATACAGCATCAACCGGCCTTCTTTTCCTTCACTGTTGTTTGAATATTTGAAAATTCTCCCTCTTCCAACTAGGAAAATGGGGACTGAACAAAGGAGTGGGTTATTACACGTTCCTGGAGTTTTTCAAAAATACGCACACCCTGCTGGTGGTGAGTGGTTGTCCGACAAGCAGAAGGCAACACATTCTATTAAGAACTGAGAAGAAGCGTGATCACATTTTATGCCTTGCTCCCTTACATGCAGCTTGTCGATAAAGCCTGAAAACGGAATGATTTAACATTAAAACAAAAGATCGACATGTTAAATCGTTATGACAGATTGATTATGATTAGGAACAATTTATCAATATGTTCTTAGAAAAAATTGTAGACAGTCAACAACTGCTCAATTTTTTTAATTATGCATACAATTCTTATGTTTTAAAGTATAATATAAATAAATGCAGGATAATATAAGGTGTGTTTTTCATTTTGTTTTGAAATTTAGTACGTGTGAATTAGAGGGGGGTGGGTAAATTTATCTAATTTTGCATATCGTTTAGTGTTATCAGAATCACGGTGTACCAAACTGACCACATTAAGCGTAGTCCACTGTATATATTTATATTTCGAGTGATACGTGCCCTCATGTATACATTCATATGTGCATGCGTATTTATGTATATACCATTGAAAACTGGACTATTTTACCTTAACATGTTGTATTTCTCTTTCGCAGATAAGTCTGTACACTGTACTGCCCTTCTTGCTACAGATTATAACTTCCTTAGTAGCCGGATGGTTGTCAGTTTACTTTAACAGAAAAAAATTGATGAATGTAGACAGAGCGAGAAAGTTCTGGAACCTTATTAGTAAGTATTATTATTTTGTATTTAATCATATATTACTATAACAGTTTAAACTTCAAAACGGCAGATTTTACCAAAAACATGAAATGATTTTTTTTTAAACAATATGAAGTTAAGTATTTGATTCATCTTCAAAATACATTTTTCAAATAACGTGATTATTCTACTGCATTGAAACCTGTGTTTTGCCATACGCCCTTATTTTCAACTTCACAATAGATGACTTTTGTAAGAAATTAGTAATTTTTAAATATTCTAGGAGTATTAATTTTATGTTTTTCTTATTCAAAATTTTGAAGGTTATCTATTAACTCTTTAAAGGTCACGATTAAAAAATCTATTAGATTTAACAGCATTAGGTTATATACGTTGTCTGTGAAATTTATAAATAAGAAACATATGAAAACAAAGTTTACATTCCTTTAATAGCTGGGGTGTTTTTTTTTGTTTTTTTTTTTCTGATGGGGGAGGAGTAAATGTGAAACCCTTCCCCTGTACAGCATAGAAACAATAGTTTCTTAAGATTAATTTTATTGGAAGAACAATGTATATTTATCATAAAAATGATATAAATAGATAACTGCACAATTTTGCATTGTTGCTTTGGGTAGGTGTTTTTATTTGAAATCACAAGGAGAAAAATAAAATTCGAGATTTTTCATGTAAAACAATTTTAAACTAATGTATTTCAACGAAAAAAATAAACTATGCAAAATTCTCTTACCTATTGCTACATCAAAGAGTCAATACCGTGGAAAATCGAAAAAAATCCTTCCTAGGTTTTTAAACAGAAGAGGAAAAAGTATTAACAGGTGGTTTCGCTTCGAAACCACTGCCCGTTAAAGGGTTAATGTGTTTGTTATTAAACTGAGTATGCTTTCAAAAATCTTATTTCTTCGAGTTACAGACGATTTAAAACTGTAAAATGGTATAAACCGTTTCTAAAATACCGGGTAGCCATAATTAAACTTGACAATGCTCACAGTGTTCTGTAGCGCTATCTATTTGCGAGAATGACTCCACATTTTGTAGGGAGATTAAAGAAGACAGCGGACGAAGGATTCCTCGAAAAAACAAATTAGTTCCAAAAGTCACTGCTAGGGGAATATTTGGGGCTGTGTAATAGAAAATAGAGTGTTAACAAATGCAAATCAATACGGAAATTAATTTCTTAACTGTGCCGATGGATGTAACGTGAAATGTGAATAAAGAACTTCTTCTTCTGCTCAGCGTACGTGATATTGCAGGTCACAACAATTTATCGGTGTTTATGTAGATTTTACGCTTTTTTAAAAGTGTTACAATATTGCACTTGAACTAAATCAGAAAATGTGCATAATAAAAGGTAATTTTATTCCGTATTAATTTGCATTTCTTAACACTCTATTTTCTATAACATAGCGCCAAATATTCCCCTAACGGTGACTTTTGGAACTAATTTGCTTTTTCCCGGAATCTTTCGTCAATCGTCTTGTTTAATTTTCCTACAAAATTTGGCGTCATTCTCGCAAATAGATCGCGCTACAGAACACTGTGAGGACTGTCAGTTTAATTATGGCCACCCAGTACATTATAACTGGACACAGTTCCTCAAAACTGATATTTACTGAATCAATTGGATTTAATTAAATTGGTTAATTAAAAAAGAAATGAGAGCATCACATCCAAATATTTTAAATTCATCACAGAATTCTTTTTTACAGAAATTTTAAATGATTATCATTCTATACGTTCATGTAAATTTTATTTTCAATATTTTGAAAATTTTCTATCAATTTATATTTTTATAAGGATAGAAATTTATGCTTTTTATTATAAAAATAATTTAATATTCCGAATATACGCTAGATACTACATACCGTAGAATATTTATGAATATAATATCCGTTTATATATAAATACAATACTTATACGCATCACCATATATTGTACATATATTTGCATATATATTTTTTATATACAAATATGAATTTATGTGACATCATACGTATTCTGAATAATTTTTGTGAATTATTTCTATAGAAATAGCTCTCTAATAATCTTGATGTTTTTTACTCTGTAAAATTTTGCCTCAGTTGCTTTTCATTTTTACGTTTTAAGGTTAACAGGAGTTGCACAACAGGTGTTGTAAAGTCGTATACGTATATAAAGAACCTGAATTTTGCAAATATCTCTGCATTGAGAGCTTTATTTTAGAGCCAAGATCATTTGTGAATTTTTTCGTAAAATAACTTTCCAAAAACGAAGAGCATTCTTTAATTTTTTCCTGAGACCTAATATTTTATGGCTGGTCTCACCAAAGTGGTTTAAAGCTATATTCCTGACGATATTTCCGACGCTGATAGCACTTCTGACTCTGATTTCAAGTATATTGAAGATAGTTATAGGGAAACTGATGAGAATTTCTCGGATTCCTCTGCGGATAGTGATGAATCTAAAAATTCATTTTCTAATCAAAATGTTCGACAGTGGTGCAAAATTGATAAGCAAAATATTCCACCAGCTCCTGCTTCATTTCCTTGGAAATCCCGGACTAAATTTCACTTTGAAAATAATGCAACTGTTTTGGACTATTTTGAATTTTATTTTGACGATGTTATATTGCAAATAATAGTAAAAGAGACCAACAGTGCATGACAGTAATAGACCCATGAGACTAACTGCTCGACACTTTGCAAGCCATATACACCCAAATCCCATAGAGAAAGAGCCTAGTAGATAGTATGCTGTCTGTTGTTAAAAAAACTGAAGGTGGAACAAAAAATTCGAAAAAAAAAACGCGAATTTGGTGAAAGAATTGCTAGGTAGGATTTTTCCCCAAGCCTTGTTTCGTACAAGACTTCATTTCTAATAAATGTTTTCTAAGTCTTTTGCATTTTTAATTAGTATATATGTTTTGTTTTTGTATTTTATAAAATAAATGATACTTTAACCAAGGTTAATTTTCAGAATTTAGCTTTTATATCATTATTTATTCATTTTCATTATTCTGAATACCTTTTATTTAAGACCTAATTCTATATTAAAAAAAACTCTTTTGCAAAAATTTTTTATATATTTTAACTCTAAAATGTATATAGATTTCAAATATGTAATAAAAAAATACGCAATTTTTGAACCTATTTTGATTTTAAAAAAAAAAAAAAAAAAAAAAAAAAAAAAAAAAAAAAAGAACGCGAATTTGGTATTAGGTATATTTTCTTCAATTGTTTAAATTATCGTACAAGATATTCTAATAAATGTTTTTATTTTTGCATTTATATTATATATATTTTGTGTATTTATATATAAATGATACTTTAACCAAGGTTAATTTTCAGAATTTAGCTTTTATATCATTATTTATTCATTTTCATTATTCTGAATACCTTTTATTTAAGACCTAATTCTATATTAAAAAAAACTCTTTTGCAAAAATTTTTTATATATTTTAACTCTAAAATGTATATAGATTTCAAATATGTAATAAAAAATACGCAATTTTTGAACCTATATTGATTTATATATATATAAATATATATATATATATATATATATATATATATATATATATATATATATATATATATATATATATATATATATATATATATACATATATATATATATACATATATATATACATATATATATATACATATTTTATATCATATATATATATACATATATACATATATATATATATACATATATATATATACATATATATATATATATATATATATATATATATATATATATATATATTTATATAAATATATTATATAATATATATATATACGCAGTGAGAGGGTTAAACGGATAATTATGCCCTACCATTGGTTGGGGCCATGGGTTAATCGCGGTTAGCCGTTAAACGACTTTAATCAGACCGGTCCTTATTGAATTGCTTCAATTAGTGGTAAGTTGATTGTGATATGCACCACATTATTTCTAAAACCTTAACTAGCGTTTGTTTATTGAGTAACTTAAGTGGAAGAAAATCTTAATAGAAGATTTAATTATGTATAAACTATATATTGTATTTAAGGTAAAACACTATTGTGATGATACGATTTAGATCTGATATACAACTGTTTCATTCATTCAAGAAGTAAAATGTTCGGGATCTAAATCTGACCTCATCACATCGTTGTAGATAGAGGACCAAGGATCATAAATTTCGATTTAACGGATATTGTAGTCTTGTACGGTGGTCTCGGGCGGGGTTCTGATTCCAGTCCCAGATAAGAATCCCGTCTCCGTACTTGACATTAAATAAGAATGTACCTTTGTGGAGTATTTATGAGTCCCTAAGGGACAGGACCCAATTAGAAGGGATAAGGTTGTTCACGTTGGTGGTCTCAGGGCACGGTTTGGTCAGACCAATGAAATTCTGCCAACTATCCCGATTGGAAGACAAGAAGGAGGAGGGGACAAAGTTTGAGATAATAAAATATGAAAAATCTAAAAAATGAGGAGATGGATTAGGAGGTCCCAGAGCAGTTTGGTTTGGAGGTCCCAGAAGAGATTGGTTCGGAGGTCCCAAAAGAAAGTGCTCGATAGTCCAGCCAAGTCCGCCAGAAAGTTTCCTGCACAAAGTAGTACGGCCGCACCCCAAAGACTCAGAAGAAAGCCCCTGACGATGTCTGTAACAGATCAACGGATGATACAAAGATTCCCTCTCCTGATCAGCTATTGATACCCGTCAACCAGAAGTGTTCCGGGCCCAACTTTTAGACCCACAAATGTACCCATTTTGCATTACATTTTGAAATCGAGATTAGGTCCTCTCTCTGCTTACAATATTTACCTAAGTGTATAAAAAATTGTCAGAAGTAATTTTGAATAGATTGACTAAGCTTACTTATTTACTTATTACTTATTACTTGTTTTGTAAATAGATGTATAAATATTTTATAAACACAACACAATTTAAAATAAATCCCACTATACATTTGATCACAGGTTGATACTTAAATATATAACGAGGACTACACGACAACTATTTGAGTGCCTCTGTTTGGATTTGGGTGTTTATACAAAACTGAAAATATACTTGTTTCTAGATTCTTAATAACCTCGTATTTTTTCTTAGGTTGCTTTGGCTATTCAACATTTTTACTAGGCATGTATTTCGCCGGGTGTAAAAGAACTGTCAGTGTAGCGTTTTCTGTTCTCTCCTTTTCCTGTACAGGTTTCGCGTATGCGGGATGTTGGATTACGCCAACGGATATGTCGCCCACATTCGCCGGTAAGCATCGTTAACTTTATTACACTTCATAAAATACAAATGATATTAAACTTATTACAGCAATTCATATTTCCATCCGGGATTTCAGAAACCTACATTAGAAAAGCTGAGAGAAATGCAGAAAAAATTGTTTTAAATACAGAAATAATTCGACTTTTATATATACTATTATTATCTTATTTATATTGTTACGAATTTATTTGGTGAACCTTGAGTTTAGCATGGGACTCTATGTATATCTCGCCAAATTGGCGAGATATTGGCTCGATGGCGACAGTTTTGGCAATCTATTTTTGTCGCCAAGTTCATTGCATAGTTCTTCGCCAAGTGTCGCCAAATGTTGCCAAGTGGGGCGTCACGTGACAACTTCCGGTTCTAGTTTCTGGAGTGTTCCAGCAGTTTCTTCGGGCCTATATAAGGCAGACAGAGTCCCATGTAGAGTAGAATTGTTAAGTGGATCTCTCTGTGTAAGAAGTACGTACGGTGTGTTGTGTTTCACAGGTGCTTGTTGTGTTTGATGCGGAAAGAGGTACGTAAGCCCACGGTATTGTGCTCAAGTTGTTCCGCGATGACATTGTATTTTTGAAGTAATTGCCAATAAATCATTGTTTTCGTGCTGTAGTTTTGCTTAAAGCCCATTCAATCCCCGATTCCAGTTTTGAAGTTCGTAACAATTTGGTGTCAGAGAGTGGGATTGAATGGTGAAGACAAGAGCGATGGCTCAGATGGAAATACTTATTGCCCTTATGCAAGATTTGAAAAATGGACAGGAAGAAATAAAGGCAGGCCAGAGAGATCAAGAAGAAAAATTAGAAGAAATGAGGGCTAACATCATAAGCGTGATAAACACTAAGGTAGATGTTATTTCACAGAAATTGGAAAAAAATGAGGAAAGACTTGGCGAACTTGAAAAAGAAATCGAGAAGAATGAGGGTAGATTTGGCGAAATTAAAAAGAAAATGGAGCTAGAAATAGCAATGAAAGTTCGGCTATCTTAGGAAAAATCCAAATTTTCCATAGAAAATATTCATATTATATATACTATACCCAGCTTTTGAGGTTCGTAACAAAATCTATATGTAAACTCTGAATCACACGGCATACATCAAAGCGGTAATTCAATTCCTGCTATACTGTATTCAACGTGATACTATGAGCGGTATTCAAATCACGCGTGATCCTTTTACGCAGTAATTCTAAATGACATGTCAAAGGAGGTAGTTAGAATTAATTCCGGTATACGTCTCCGAAGAGTTCATGGACATCGCAATACCGATTAGAGTCAAGTAACAGCAAAGCCGATACCCATCGTGGAGAGAAAAGTTCGCCATTGGCACCCGGAAGAGAGACTGAGACAATCCAAAATTGGTGCAATAGATAACAGCTCAGTGTCCCGGAGGAATTCTCAGGATGTAGATACCACGAAAGGAAGATAAACGAAATCAAGACAAAAAATCATAATGATCAAGTTATTCCGTTTCAGAAGAACGTGCAGTGCGTTGCAGTGCAAGAAAAATACAGTGCTTACTGAATCTCATCTCTCAGCAGTGAGAAAACCTTATGAATCAAGTTCATTGATCAATATGATCATTTATCCGAGCACTGCATGAACTCGAGGAATCGCAACAAGTTATTTGCACATGTTTTCCTCTGAGGCTTTTACAACACGTAGAGAAACATTAACTGCTGCTGGATAACGTAAAACATTTCATTGCTGTTTTATTCGATTTTGAACTTCTTTACATTGAAAGGTTATTAAAAAGGTCTAGATGGGGGGGGGACATGTATACTTTGGGTTAATGTGCTGAGAGTCGGAGGACATTTGACGTTCTAGTGTGTGGCAAAAGAGTTAATTGGTGCAACGAACATCAGATTTGAAGTGTACACCAATAATCTCATCTTTACTTTTTCACCTTTGACAATCACCTTTGACAGGAGATTTAAAACGTTTTTACATCTGTAGAGCGTCAAGAACACGAAAGTATCTTTAAAGTATTATGTAAGGTACAACAATTTCACTCTGGAAAGTTTGACTCTAGTAAATCAGTTCAGTAAGTAATAGTGCCCAATTTGGCATTATTCACAGAATTTGGTGATTTGACAATATTATTGTTTCAGATGACACTCACGTTACTCCTTTATGTTACACATATTTGGCTACACAATTTTTCTAATTCAGGCGAACGTAAAAAGATCATATGTATTAACACTTAATTATAAATTTCTGTATTTAAGATATCTGTTTGTATAAAATGAAATTTAACTTTTCGCATCAACTTTTTTTTAGGATCTGTAAATGCTATGGCATATGTCTTTGGATTGTGTTCCCACTTTATACTGCCAATAATCGTTGGATTTATAAGGCACGGAACAGTGAGTATAACAGTTTTTATTACTATCATTATGATGCAATTTCTGTATTTCATCAATTAACTAGAACTATAAACACTAAGTTTATAAATGCAATATTTAACCTGGTAAAGACCGATCTCACCAAAACCGTTTAACCGCTAACCACGATTAATCCATGGCACCAACCAATGGTGGGACGCAATTCTCCGTTTAAACAGATATTAATCTCGGTTAGCCGTTAAACGACTTTCGTGAGACCAACCCTAAGCCAATGACTCTGGAATTATTGGTTACGGTGCAATGGGGGGACATTGATTTTTCCTCAAGGACTCCCTGAGATATATAATTTTTATAATTTTCCCTTCATTACTTTCTCCTATGCGTAGTATTAAGGGCCTGTCTCAAAATCGTTTAACGGCGATTAATCTCTGTGTAAACGGAGAATTACGTCCCACTATTTTTCGACGCCTTTGGTTGATTGCGGTTAGTCATTAAAAGACTGTTGAGATCGGCCCTAGAAGATTATTGGAAATGCCTAATAATTAATACTCCAGTTGTTCTTGCCATTTTGAACCTTCCTGTGTTCGTAAGCACCATTTTTAGAATTATGTCTGTATGTCTGTAGGGTAAAGACGATAACCCGAATCAGGTTTGACCTTTTTGACTTTAAGAAACCAAAATTGGAATTCATACATTGTAGCAAGTTGTCGAACATCTATATGGTGCCAAAAGATTTTAGCAGATTAGTAATGAAGAATGGTATAAAAGCAAGAGCCGCATTAAAAATAACAACATTTCAGAAAACTGTATTTTTTTTATGAATTTCTGGGTTAAGTCTGGAAATCCGAAGCAATAGTTTACATTCTGTCCCTATTACTGAATGATTACTTTCGGTTACTATTCAGTTAAAATCTGATTGTAATTATGTTTGCTACCATATTGAAGTCAAGATATAACACATGTGACATCTGCTTTACATGGACATCAAAAGTAGATATAATGATGTCAGAAGTCACCAAAGAGTGGAATTTAGGGTACCAAAATCCCATATCTAGCAACTTTATACGTTATTATGATGTGGAAGTTTCCCTTGACACATTTCGACTGTAATAGGGTACCCTATTGTAACAATAAGTTACATTCGGTTCAGAATTTTTTTACCTCTTCCCGTGAGTCATCGTCATAGACATACAAGAACAGGACCGGTTTGAACTAGAAAGGAACTTCGGACTTTTTCCAACCAATAGAAGAGACCGTTGATTTGACTTTTTCTGACCCCTCCGAACGGGAGTGGACCCCTGTTTTTTCTCCGCGGGACAGTCGGATTTTTTTAGGGACAAGGTTTTTACCAGAAGAGTAGAAGGTGAACGGCTGACATCCGCGGCTTGTGGGATAACCCTGTTGCGAAAAATCTTAGTCATTTTTTAAGGTCGATGCCGACTCGAGAGCAGTCTTCGATATCTACAAATAATTAGTTGATTCCAGTTGTATTCCTTAGGCATTTATTTAATTGTATAAAATCATTGAATCAAGACCTATTTTCCATGTGTTTCTTAATGAGTTTTAATTTCTTCTTTCTCAAACACTAGGCCAACATAACATTATTTTTACACCTATGCATATACGTTTATCTTCTCACGAATACCTAAACGCAAGATCGCGAAGTTATCAGAAGTGGAAATGATCCGTATATAGTGTTTACGCTTGTATTACGTATGATACAGAATGCTTAGTAAACTCTAATGTAGCCTCTACACTATGGCCCATTGTTCACCACTCCAGTATTGGTCCTGATAGTGGCCTTGAATGATGGTTCACGGGTTGCATCCAAACAGTATATTCATCCATAGAATCTACTGCGCACTTTAGTAGAGCATGCTAGTTGTCTTTTATCTTTGGAGAAAAACCGCTTCCAAAGCCATCTTCCGCCAAGGCCATTTTATCATCTGCCATCGGAGATCTCGATAAGCCATACGCTCTCCAGACAGTAGTAATGGTTTGCAGTGGACCATAGTGGAGAGCGGCCTTTACAATAACAACAAAAATATTCAAATATGGTTTAATGCCACTACTTGAGAAAACTGAAGTGAAACTAAGCGCATTCTGGTTGTCTTTTATCTTTGGAGAAAAACCGCTTCCAAAGCCATCTTCCACCAAGGCCATTTTATCGTCTGTTATCGTCGACCTCGATGAGCCATACCTCCTCCGGGCAGTGGTAATGGTTTGCAGTGGACCATAGTTAGGAGGGGCTTTACAATAACAACAAAGATATTCAAATATGGTTTAATGCCACTTTTTGAGAAAACTGAAGTGAAACTAAGCGCATGCTGGTTGTCTTAGATCTTTGGAGTAAAACCGCGTCCAAAGCCATGCTCCGCCAAGACCATTTTATCGTCTGCTATCGTCGACCACGATGAGCCATACCCCCTCCGGGCAGTGGTAATGGTTTGCAGTGGACCATAGTTAGGAGGGGCTTTACAATAACAACAAAGATATTTAAATATGGTTTAAAGCCACTTTTTGAGAAAACTGAAGTGAAACTAAGCGCATGCTGGTTGTCTTTGATCTTTGGAGTAAAACCGCTTCCAAAGCCATGCTCCGCCAAGACCATTTTATCGTCTGCCACCGTCGACCTCTATAAGCCATACTCCACCCAGACAGTGACAATGGCTTGCAGTGGATCATAGTGGGGAGGGGCTTTTGCAATAACAACAAAAATATTCAAATGTGGTTTAATGCCACTACTTGAGAAAACTGAAGTGAAACTATTTTCATCCGATAGATAGTAATTTAAGCCTTAATTTTATAAATATTCTTCATACAAAAGTTTTAGTATTATTTAATTTTTAGAATACTTAACAAATTTGATATATGTTATTTTATTTTCCAGCAAACAATCGAAGAATGGAACAAAATCTTGTTCATTACCATTGGAGTTGTTCTTTCATCCGGCATTGTGTTCGCCGTATTTGGTTCCGCAAATGTCCAGCCTTGGAACATCGTAGAACTAAAGAGTGGGTTTAATGTGTACTCAAGGAAAACAATGACAATTAGTCCAAGTGGAAAGAGACATTTTGCTAAAACTATAACTTATTAACATTGATGTGATAACAGCATTTGTATGGTAATAGCTGTTTCGAGATTTTTATTAATTTAATGAAGTTTCTGAGATGTTGAAGACCATGATAATACCATTTCCGGTAGCTATGCCTCTTTTGGTGGCCAATTAGATCAGTGGTCGGCAAAATGCGGCTCCAGAGCCGTATGCGTCTCTTCGGCTCCGTAAGTGTGGTTGTGGCACAAACAGCCACGGAAGGCGCAATAATATTTTCATTTAAAAAAACTTGGAAAGAAAAAAATTACATCTTATTTTGATAAATAAAAATTCTTCTATAAATCGAGAACATTTATAATTTTGTGTTTGTTTTTTGTTTAAGAGAGATTGGTAATTAAAATTTTGTCCTGCCTTCTCAAAAAGTTGTATTTTCCATTCTAGCTGCATATCTTACAGGTATTTTTATACGATTTTATCACACTTGCTATATATGTTTGTGGTTCCGGTACGAAATTTGTAATCGATTTTTCGATAACTTCTGTTTGTCCAGATGTTGGAATTTTTTTTCCCTATTTTTAGTCATATTAAAAGTTTTGTTATTTTGATGATGGAAAAATTATATTTTTCCTTTTTAGTGCAGTTACATATATTAATAAAACTGTATTTTTTAAAAAATATTTTTTTTATTTTTATTTTCATCAATTTAATCCCCTATATAATAATAGCCTAAATTCTCTGTCCACGAATTTCTGAAGCGGTTGTACCTGGAATGGATACAGGCATCCATATTGGATTTTTCATGAGTTAGGGTTAGCAAAATTGAAATCGAATTCGAAATCCACCCCATCCTCCCTTTTCGAGCATTTAATGCTATTATTTTAAGCCTTATCATCCCTCTTATTCTACATGAAATTCATTCTTGATAGGATGGCAAAGGCGGAGAGTAATATTTAAATTTCTGGACTGTTTCTACTTAAACCTACATATACTCTAATTAATTCGCTTACTACGTGAAGGCGTTGTACGTTTGTTAAAATGTCTACACACTAGATCGTCGTACATCTCGGGTTGACGGTTCTATCCCCGACGCAGCCATTTTGTCTATAAAATTTAATATTTTCTGATTTTTCTTTTAAATTCTTATTCCGAAAGTTATTTTGTTATTTTAAAAATAAATTTTTACTATTTTTTCAATTTTTTATAATTTTTATAATTTTTATTTTATTAAATACACGTATTGCTTAACGGATGTCCCTGGCCACATAAACATTTTATGTTTTGTATCCTTAAACTTTCTTCTCGGAATGTAATAATAGCCTAAGATAAGCTTCGTATCACAGCGGAAAATACTGTCCTCTTTAAAACGTTCGAAATCCACCCCGTAACCTTTTCGATCTTTTAATGCCATTATATCAAGCCCCATTTTAAGAGCAAGAGATTAAATTTATCAATTTATGACATAATAAATAAGTAAAAATAACAAATTTTTCTAGCATTATGACTTCATTCTTTTAACCATCTCGTTTAATTATTTCTTATTTTAAATTATTTAAATATTTTCTGCATTATTTTCATACGTTTTATCACTAAACTTGGATATTACATAAATAATTTTCTTTTCTATTTGACTTAAATAATAGATTAAGTACATATGTGATAATTTTAATGGATTATTTTTGTTGAAAGGTAATTCTCAAAAAAAAAATACTTGCCTGATAGGTTTTTTTACAATTCTGGAAAATTAAAAATTTTACTGATCCCGTCATATGACTGACTATATGCTAGTAATGATAATAATATTGTACTGGTGGCTTTAGAAAAAATATATTTAGAATATTTTTTACTAAATAGTTATAATAGTAATTATACTAATAATAATTTTATTAAACAAACAAATTTGGCTCCCAATTTTTTTAAATTATTGTAATGCTCATATTTGGCTCTTTGGCTAATACGTTTGCCGACCACTGAATTAGATGATAAAAGATTTTGGATCATAGAGTTTGTGAGTTTAACACAGATGCTTAGAGACGTTTGGAATCGGTTTCAAAAGCATTTGACATGATTCATTCTTGTTTAATTTGACCTACAGTAGCAAAACACTGATCTTAGTAACAAAACGAAGGTTGTTTTTAGAGACATTTGGAATCGGTTTCAAAAGCATTTGACATGATTGATTTTAGCTTAATTTGACCTACAGTAGCAAAACACTGATCTTAGTAACAAAACGAAGGTTGTTTTTAGAGACGTTTGGAATCGGTTTCAAAAGCATTTGACATGATGGATTTTTTCTTAATTTGACCTACAGTAGCAAAACACTGATCTTAGTAACAAAACGAAGGTTGTTTTTAGAGACGTTTGGAATCAGTTTCAAAAGCATTTGACATTATGGATTTTAGCTTAATTTGACCTACAGTAGCAAAACACTGATCTTAGTAACAAAACGAAGGTTGTTTTTAGAGACGTTTGGAAACGGTTTCAAAAGAATTTGACATGATGGATTTTTGCTTAATTTAACCTACAGTAGCAAAACACTGATCTTAGTAACCAAACGAAGGTTGTTTTTAGAGACGTTTGGCATCGGTTTCAAAAGCATTTGACATGATGGATTTTTGCTTAATTTGACCTACAGTAGCAAAACACTGATCTTAGTAACAAAACGAAGGCTGTTTTTAAGACTTACTTATTTATCTGACCACTTTTCGGAAAAATCCCCTATATAATAATAGCCTAAGTTATCTGTTCGTCTGTCCACGAATTTAAGAAGCGGTTGGATATAGCAAAATTTCAAAACGAGTTCGAAAACATTCGAAATCCACCTCTTCCTCCCTTTTCGAGCGTTAAATGCCATTATTTCAAGCCCTATTTTCCGCAGTTAAGAGCAGGCGGTTAAATTTTTTTTTTCACTTTATCACATAATAAATAAGTAAAAATAACATTTTTTTCTAGTATTATGACGTCATTACTTTAACCATCCCCTTTAATTATTTCTAATTTTAAATTATTTAAATATCGTCCGCATTATTTTCATACGTTTTATCACTGAACTTAGATACTTAGTAAATAATTTTGGCTTACGTCTTCAACACAGTACAACACACCAGTTGCTTAGGGTTGTTGAACTCGCTAGCGAGGGATTGCAAACCAAAAAACCAACTGGAGCTCTCGTTTTAGACATTGCAAAGGCTTTTAACCGCATCACACACGGGATTCATTTACAAATTAATTAAGCTCCGTGTGCCTGATACAATGATGCAACTTTTAAAACACTACCTTTGCAATCGTTCCTTTAAAGTCCGTGTCAACAACACTTATTCTAACAACAGAACAATAACTGCTGGATTCCAACAGGGTTCGATTCTTGGTCCGACTTTATTCAATATTTTCATTAATGATATTCCTAAAAGTGATTTAACTTCACTTGCACTTTATGCTGACGATACGGCAACTTTTACTTCTGCCCAGCGCTTACATTCAATATCATATTTCTGCTCTGGAAACTTTGTTTAAGAATTAAAAGATTAAAATAAACCCTGGCAAATGCCAGGCAATACATTTTTGTCGATCATTTAAAATTCCTCCGCGGTTGTACTTATACGGCGAGGTGATTAGCTGGGGTGACTTTGCTAAATACTTAGGTATCACTCTAGATAAGAGATTAACGTTCAGGAAACATATAACCAACATTAAAAACTGTATAAATGCCAGGATCTGTGAGCTACGTTCACTACTTTACGGCCTCCCTCTCTCGATTAAAAATAAAATGCTCTTGTACAAAGAAGTAGTTTTGCCTGCTTCAACCTACGCCTCCCCAAATTGGTAGTTTGCATCCCAATCTAACATTGACCTACTTAATAAAATTCACAACAAAACTCTCCGGAAGATCGCTCAGGACCCCAGGTATCTAACCAATAAAATTATTCGAAGCTATTTGAACATAGATACATTTAAAGTTATTTGCACTAAGCTTTCTTCCAAATTCTATGGACGCGTGTATAGCCTATCTAATCAGATCATAGCACAATTACTGGACTATGATCATAGGAAAGCTAAACATCGCAAGCGGCCTAGAGCGGCCATGATTCCTTAAACTGGTAGGATTTCAATCTCCCCACTACCCGAAAGCGAGACCATCCAACAGATGGCGCCACAGAACCTGCTCTGGACTTTTCTCGCCATGAATTTTAAGCTGAACCTAATTTTTAATTTTAATTTTTTAACTTTAATTTTATTTTTTGTACTAACTTAACGTAATTTCACTTATATCTCTCATCATCATTCATCTATATATTCTCTGTCTTGTACAGTAATTTAATAATAAAAAAATTAAAAACAAATAAAAAATTCTTGCTATTCTTAAACTTTCTTCTTTTTATTTTAAATGTATTTCATCTTGATTTATTTAACTTTTTAAGGGCCTAGCAATTTATCTCATACCATCATTAAGATCTGCATTTTTGTACTTATTGTTATTCATCTTTAAAGACTGGACACTTAGTTATGAATTTATGGAACAGATATGGTATCATCGCTCTTCCGGCGGCCTTGTTTTTTTCTTGGCGATCTTGGCAAAAAAAACCCATTTTTGAAAGTCGCCAAAGGAAAATGGCGACAGAAAATGGCGCTTTCTGAAAGATCACCAAGAAAAAAACATGGACGCCACCACATGGCTCTTAAGAAACCCTGTATAAAAATGGCGACAGAAATGGCATTTTCTGAAATATTAAAATTTTTTATTTTTGAGGAGTGGGAAACCTCCCTCAACCCTAACCCCATATTATTAGAACAAATATAAAAAAAAACATACACACATTTTGAGAAACATTAAAAAAAGAAATTATAAAACACTGAAAAATTATTTAAAAAACATAATTTTTTTTTTTTAATTTTGAGGGGGGAACCCACCATATTGTTACAACAAATATTTAAAAAACATACACATATTTTAAGAAACATAAAAAAAAAGAAATTAATTACCAAATATATTAATTTTTTTTGGGGGGGAAACCCCCTTTCAACCCCCACATAATGTTACAACAATTATAAAAAAAAAAAAAAAAACATACACACATTTTGAAACACACAAGAAATTATGAAGCATTGAAAAATTATGATTTCTTACCCATAATGCACAAAATACCTAAAAAGATTTTTTAAAAAATGGTACAACCTGACCACGCGGACACTCCAACCAGACCAGCAAGTACAGTAACGCGAAAGAAGTCTCTAGAGGACAAATAATTCCAAAAAGACGCCAGTTGGTCACGCGCCATTTTAAAAAACATTGAAAAAAAGAAATTAATTAAAAGAAAATAAGAGAAAAAGTTAAAAGAAATTAATTATTTCGCATTACTGACCAGCACGTACAGTAATGCGAAAGAACTCTCTACAGGAGAAACAATTCCAGAAAGGCGCCAGTTGGTCACGTGTACCAATACAGATTAAAGAACGAACTGGGTCGCCACTACAAAGCTCCGATTTCAGGGAAGTTATGGATAAACAGCCATCGCCCAGCAAAAAGCCTAAAAAGTCGCCAAATTTGGCGACATAAACCGGAGCGTAAATATCAAATCTGTACTATTTTAAAAAACAAATAAAAAATTCTTGCTATCCTTAAACTTTCTTCTTTTTATTTTAAATGTATTTCATCTTAATTTATTTAATTTGTTAAGGGCCTAGCAATTTATCTCATCCCATCATTAAGACCTCATTTTTAAACATATGTTTTTCATCTTAAAAGACTGGATACTTGATTATGAATTCATAACTTGCAACAGGGGGTAATGCCGTCGGCCAAGGTACCCCGGGCTCTTCAATAGCTAAACTAAGTAAATAATTTTCTTTTATATTTGACTTAAATAATAGATTAGGTACATATGTGATAATTTTAAATTTTATCATCGATTACTAGTTGTTGCAATGAAAATTTTATCACCAGTATTAACAACAAATTCTTTTCATAAAAGTCTAGGAGTCTATTTCACAGACTAATAAATATCTATCGTTTAAGTTATATATCTTTGAAAATTAGGAAGTTTGTTCGTTTGTGTGTTCGTTTTTTATACATAACCACACAGTTCGTTAGTTCATACACAGTTTTATACATAACCACACTCGCTCAACTGTGGACATCATTCATATATACCGCCAAATAATTATTATCAATATTAAAACCTCTGCTTTCTATCCTATCACGTAATATGTCAAGATAAATTAAAGTTGGCAACTAACATGCAGTCAGTAAAGATAAACAAATTATTGAGAGTGTACCTCAGCTAAAAAACAAACAATTTTTTATTTGCATTATAGGGTACTTTACAATTCTGGAAAATTAAAAATTTCATTAATCATGTCATATAACGGGCAATGTATTAGTTATGTTATAGTCGGATGTACAGAAGACTCAATGTTATAGCCTCGTGTTATAACAATCGACTCATCAATCAGGCCAAATAAATTAAATAGTAATGGTGGGGTTGTTCTTGTCCAATCAAAGTTTTGAATAACTACCAGGTATCGCTCTGCTTGCAAGTTATTATGTTAGCTGGTTGGCAGCATTGCGATCGACTGTTTTGCTACATGAGGGCAAATGAGACCGGTATCTACTGCTTAAATTCGATTCCAAACGAATATCCATGCTATCTGCAGAAATCGAGCTCACGAACTCCGGTACAGAAGAAGAGCGCCTTACTCTATGGGCCTATTTTTGACAACTCATTCTAAGGATTTTTTTATATTCATTATTCAGCCGTTTTGTATTTATGATGTATCTTAGCGTGAATAAATTATTTGATTTAATATCAGTTGTAATTTTCTGATTCAACCACAATCACAGAAGATTTCTTTCCCTTATACTGAATTAATTTATAGACTAAGATCAGACGAAATTTATGCATGATTTGACAACAGAAAACGAAAATGAAATAACTGTAAATATTTCGACGTTTTTCCCCTTTTTATAATCATTTTTATTAATGTGTTATCACGTGTCGAATTAACTTCTATCATATATTTATTTTCATACGGAAATTTCAGACGGAATTTATAAACGACCAAAAAAAAAAAAAAACGAACTGTTGCATCGCTTTTTTCTGTTTATTAAATATTTAATCTGTAAAATAATCATTTTAATTATAATCTTATGATGGAGCTACAACTAGTGCCACGTGTCATTTCCCCCAGTACCCTAAATGACCGACTGACACCCCCACCTTTTTTAGGGGGGGGTGGAAGAGTCCGAAAAGAAGAGCAAGGTTTGCCAGAAAATAGGATTCTAGAATTTGGCGATATCTCCCACGCTTGGCGTCCCCACTGAACTGGGTTCCGGGAGCCCCGTAAACTTAGAAACGACCGGGGCCTGCTGCCATGTTTTTGGCTCTATTTTTGTACAAGGGATCGCCAAGTTGTCGCCAAGTGATGTTTACAATTTGTACTTCGTTTTGTATTAAGTTTATACCCAATTTCAAAGCAAATTTTGAACAAAAAAAGATTTGAAATGTTGTTAAGATGAATACAAATTTAAATTTGAGTTTTTTTTTTTTTTTTTTTTTTTGTAATTAAAGGCGTTTTTGTACTGTTTATTGAACTAAACAGTGCGGAATTTTTGCAATAAGTGCAAATTAAACAAAATATAAGCATTAGTTGGTTATGTTTAGGCAATTATGCTTATAAAATATTTAGTTATATTTATAGAATACGGTTGCTATTTAATGAAATTATTTTAAAACTATGAAAAGATTAAAAAGTAATAAAGTACGGTACAAATTACTTCTAGAAATTATTAGCTTAAAATGAAAATATAAGAACGGAGTAAATGTTTTAGATAAATAATAAATTTTTAGCTTAAAATTTTGAAGATAGTAAGGGAGTGAAATGATTTTTTTTTATCTAAGTGAGGTAAAGCTTCCCTTGATCTTCTGTAATAATAACGGCAGACGGTAGTAATAAAATTGCTTTTATTACTTAGCGTATCACTTTTAACAATGTGATATACACTATAAAATAATATAGTTTAAAAATATTTCTTTTTCATTTTGTATTAAATTAAGACACAATTTTGAATAAAGTTCAAAAAGCAGTAAATAAAAAAAACTATAAATGTGAAATATAACATCACTTGTTACCCTTCGAAAATTAAGCATAAAATAGAAAATAAATAAAGCGCTAACCTAATTTAAGTATCCTGAGTTGTTGATGGATATACACGCTTCATCTGATTTAAAAAATCCTGAAAAGCATCTTGCGGAATTTCTTTCATTTTCCTCCACATAAATTCACAAAGGTACGAATCAAATTGATTTTCACACTTGCGAACTGTGTGGAGGGATCTCTTAATTGAGCTCTACAAGCCCTCACTTGTATTGGTGTGAGCTCCAGTTTTAAATTTGTAAAACGAAAAAAAATACCACAAGAACTCAGGCAAAACGGACAAACCTCCAGAACACAGCTGAAATGGACAAAGACGTGAAATGGAAGCTAGAAAAACCAAATTCAGCGGTCTTGGAGTATTGTTAGTTACAGGAACCAATAAGGGTCAGATATTCAAATCACGTGTCATTTCCCCCAATACCCTAAAATAAAGTCGCAGATTGACACCCCCACCTTTTTTAGGGGGTGGTGGAAGAGTCCGAAAAGAAGAGCAAGTTTTGCTAGAAAATAGGGTTTTAGAATTTGGCGATATCTCCCACGCTTGGCCTCCCCACTGAACTGGGTTTCGGGGACCCCGTAAACTTAGAAACTGCCGTGCTGAATTTAATTTATATCATATATTTTTGTTTAATATTTTTGACTGAATTTATGTGCCACTTGACAACAAAAAACGAAAAATCAAAGAAATGTTCCAACACTTTCCATTTTTTACTTTTATTGTGACCAATTAACCAATAAGGAAAAACCAAAGAGCTGTTCCAACGTTTTCCATTTTTTATTTTACTTATTTAAATTTTAAGTTACAAATTCATAATTCATAAATTTGTATTTATGTAGTGCTGCCATCTGTTGGGGTTATTGGAAATTGATTTATTGTATCTAATACTTAAGTCAAACAACCACGTTCAGAAACATTTCCTATAATTATTTATTAAATAGTTTTATTTCGAAAGAAAATATAGGTGTGTAATTTTGTTAAAATAATACGAAAACCAAAAGAAACGATTTATTCGAATTTTTACGGGAATATAACTAGATATATAAAAACTTTTGATAATTTCTCTAGTAAATGTAAACGGATTTCTATTATACGTTTATTTGAATTAAAATAATAATGGTATTACATAAACTTAAAGAAAACACAAATTATTTTCACAATTACCCTGATAAATGTAAGCCTATTTCCCTTAAGCATTTATTTGAATGAAAAGAGTGATAATAATTAATTTAATTTACGGAAACACTTCTAAATTATGAATGAAAAAAAATCACATTTATTCTGGTAAATGTAAACCCATTTAGTTTATATATTTATTTGAATGAAAAGAATGATAATAATTATTTTATTTTAAGATAACACTACTAAATTATGTATGAAGAAATTCACATTTATTATGGTAAATGTAAGCCTATTTCCCTTATGTATATATTTGAATGAAAAAATATTATTATTAATTTAATTTTCGGAACCACTACTAAATTATGAATGAAAATCTTCACATTTATTCTGGTAAATGTGAAGTCATTTATTCTGTAAACCTAATTCCCATATTCATTTATTTGAATGAACAGAATGATAATAATTAATTTAATTTACGGAAACACTACTAAATTATGAATGAAGAAATTCGCATTTATTCTGGTAATTGTAAACCTATTTCTCTTATGTATTTATTTGAATGAAAAGAATGATATTTAATTTAATTTAAGGAACCACTACTAAATGATGTATGAAGAAATTCATATTTATTCTGGTATGTGGAAACCCGTTTTCTTTAAGTATTTATTTGAATAAAAAGAATGATAATAAATATTTTAATTTTCGGAAACCCTACTAAATTATAAATGAAGAAATTCACATTTATTCTGGTAAATGTGAAGTCATTTATTCTGTAAACCTAATTCCCATATTCATTTATTTGAATGAAAAGAAGGATGATAATTAATTTTATTTACGGAAACACTGTTAAATTATGAATGAAGAAATTAACATTTATTCTGGTAAATGTAAACCTATTTACTTATGTATTTATTTGAATGAAAAGAATGATATTTAATTTAATTTACGGAAACACTACTAAATGATGTAAGAAGAAATTCACATTTATTCTGGTATGTGGAAACCCATTTTCTTTATGTATTTATTTGAAGGAAAAGAAGGTTAATAATTAATTTAATTTAAGGAAACACTACTAAATTATGTTTGAAGAAATTCACATTTATTACGGTAAATGTAAGCCTATTTCCCTTATATATATATATATTATATATATATGAATGAAAATAATATTCTTATTAATTTAATTTTCGGAACCACTACTAAATTATAAATGAAGAAATTCCCATTTATTCTGGCAAATGTCAAACCATGTATTTATTTGAATGAAAAGAATGATAATAATTAATTTAATTTACGGAAACACTACTAAATTATATATGAAGAAATTCATATTTATTCTGTTAAATGTAAACCCATTTTCTTTATGTATTTATTTGAATGAAAAGAAGGATAATAATTAATTTAATTTACGGAAACACTACTAAATGATATATGAAGAAATTCACATTTATTATGGTAAATGTAAGACTATTTTAATTATATATTTGAATAAAAATAATATTCTTATTAATTTAATTTTTTTAACCACTACTAAATTATAAATGAAGAAATTCACATTTATTCTGGCAAATGTAAAACCATTTTCTTTAAGTATTTATTAGAATGAAAAGAATGATAATAATTAATTTAATTTAAGAAAACGCTACTAAATGATGTATGAAAAAATTCACATTTATTCTGGTAAATGTGAAGTCATATTTTTTTAAACACAATTCCCTTGTTCATTTATTTGAATGAAAAGTATGACAGTAATTAATTTAATTTACGGAAACACTACTAAATAATGTATGAAGAAATTCACATTTATTCTGGTATGTGGAAACCCATTTTCCTTAAGTATTTATTTGAATGAAAAGATTGATAATAAATATTTTCAATTTCTGAAACACTACTAAACTATAAATGAAGAAATTTTATTTTTTTTTTTATATGTAATTTTTTTTATTTTATTTTATTTTAATTTTTTAATTTTTATTAATTTTTTAATGAGTTTTTTATTATTTTGATGAATTTTTAAATGTTTTAGATACTTGTCTCTTTTAAATTTTTATATATTTAAATTATAAATTTTATTTTAAAAATTTAAATATTTTTTTTTTTTAATCATTTTTTTAATTATTTTTTTTTTTTTTTTTTTATTATTTATTTTATTTTAAATTTAAATTTTATTTATATTTTTTTATTATATTTTTTACTTTATAATGTATATATTATATTTTAAAAAAATTTTTAATATATTTTATTATATTAAAATTTCTATTTTTAATAAAAATTTTAGCATTTAATGTTTTTTTAATATTTTAATAATTTATTTTGGATTTTAAATAATATTTTTATTTTTTATTATATATATTTTTAATGAATTTTTTTTTTTTAATGTTAAAAATGATATGAATGCTAATGATTTAAAT
>CM063499.1:25194341-25196841 GCA_032207245.1 Pardosa pseudoannulata
CATTTTTCATCAGAAAAAGAAATGTAATTTGAATCCTTTGCTTTTTCGAAGCATAAAAATTGAGGTGGCATACGACCTTTTATCAGCAATCTAGCTTTATTTAAAAACTTTTAAAAAGGTTTAAAGTAACTTAGGTGGTTAAAAGTACAGACTTTCAAGCTGAAACGAAACTGATAAACTCATAAACGAAACTGTGCGTTTTTAGTGAAAAATGGCACTTATTTCACATGTTGACAACCATGAGGGTGACCAGTGACCGGCACACAACTTGGCTACAGTACCGTGGGGGCCACCAGTGACCAGCGATGCAGCAAATAATAAAAGTACATAATTATTGTAAATAAGGATACTGATAAATTTTTCAATAATACCAATAGGTTCGTGATCACAGTGTCCTCCAAGTTCTTAATCAATACCTCTTGGGATGGCAGGCTAAGTATATGGGTCTTCTGCCTGGTCCCTGCTTCAAAATTCGACCACCACTTGAGCAATGTCGTTCTTTCACACTAAAGGTGCTCGTTGAAACGAAAGCCTCAACCTTTACCCTTAATACTAGTAGCTTATGACACAATTGTGCTTGTTTTGTCCAAGTGGCCTCAAAAGCAACAACAACAACTATTTAGGGACTATAAAAAGGTGTTCTGGTAGTTAAAAGTATATTTAAAGTTCATGAAGCATCTTTTGATTTCAGTTATTTTACAATATTTTGGCAACAATGAGTTTGTTTATGTACGAATTAAGAAGTTTGTGGTGATTACGCAATAACAACTAAAGTCGTTGCCTCGTTTTGGTTCACAGAAGATTGACGTCATACACATCATTTCTAAATTAAGACCGTTGACGTAATGTTCAGTCGTTGTAAATAGTGTCTTGTATATATTATAAATATTGTAATGTATTTTCGCATATTGTAACGTGAATTCATTGATCTGTATTGATATTTGTTATGAGTAAGGTTTTATATTTATCGTATTTTTATTTGTGGCAACACAGCATCTATTTAAATACGCAAATATCTGTAATGTAGTATATATGTTGTCTGCCTGTATAAGAGTCAATGTAACAGTATCAGATGGCTCGGTTGCATCAAAGGTGCTGATGTTTGTTTATGTAACTTGTATGTGCTTTCAGTATATTAACCTTCTGTAACGTTAGTTCAGTTTGATATCCAGAGCTCTACGTCATTCATTATACTATCTTAAATAAATGCCTGTGTCTAGATATAGTTGTTTCATTTAACTGCACCGTTGTTTTATTAAACTTCTGTAACGTTAGTTCAGTTTGATATCCAGAGCTCTACGTCATTCATTATACTATCTTAAATAAATGCCTGTGTCTAGATATAGTTGTTTCATTTAACTGCACCGTTGTTTTATTAAACTTCTGTAACGTTAGTTCAGTTTGATATCCAGAGCTCTACGTCATTCATTATACTATCTTAAATAAATGCCTGTGTCTAGATATAGTTGTTTCATTTAACTGCACCGTTGTTTTATTAAACTTCTGTAACGTTAGTTCAGTTTGATATCCAGAGCTCTACGTCATTCATTATACTATCTTAAATAAATGCCTGTGTCTAGATATAGTTGTTTCATTTAACTGCACCGTTGTTTTATTAAACTTCTGTAATGTTAGTTCAGTTTGATATCCAGAGCTCTACGTCATTCATTATACTATCTTAAATAAATGCCTGTGTTTAGATATAGTTGTTTCATTTAACTACACCGTTGTTTTATTTAACTTCTGTAACGTTAGTTCAGTTTGATATCCAGAGCTCTACGTCATTCATTATACTATCTTAAATAAATGCCTGTGTCTAGATATAGTTGTTTCATTTAACTGCACCGTTGTTTTATTTTACTTCTGTAACGTTAGTTCAGTTTGATATCCAGAGCTCTACGTCATTCATTATACTATCTTAAATAAATGCCTGTGTCTAGATATAGTTGTTTCATTTAACTGCACCGTTGTTTTATTAAACTTCTGTAACGTTAGTTCAGTTTGATATCCAGAGCTCTACGTCATTCATTATACTATCTTAAATAAATGCCTGTGTTTAGATATAGTTGTTTCATTTAACTACACCGTTGTTTTATTTAACTTCTGTAACGTTAGTTCAGTTTGATATCCAGAGCTCTACGTCATTCATTATACTATCTTAAATAAATGCCTGTGTCTAGATATAGTTGTTTCATTTAACTGCACCGTTGTTTTATTAAACTTCTGTAACGTTAGTTCAGTTTGATATCCAGAGCTCTACGTCATTCATTATACTATCTTAAATAAGTGCCTGTGTCTAGATATATTTGTTTCATTTAACTGCACCGTTGTTTTATTAAACTACTGTAACGTTAGTTCAGTTTGATATCCAGAGCTCTAAATCATTAATTATACTATCTTAAATAAATGTCTGTGTCTAGATATAGCTGTTTTATTTAACTGCACCGTTGTTTTATTTAACTTCTGTAACGTTAGTTCAGTTTGATATCCAGAGCTCTAC
>CM063499.1:25201841-25222843 GCA_032207245.1 Pardosa pseudoannulata
ACTTACACGATTGAAGACAATGTTATTTTATGTAAATATATACATATACATATATATTATATCATATATATATATATATATATATATATATATATATATATATATATATATATATATATATATATATATATATATGTAGGCATGGCATCTTCGACAATGCTCAGCGAGGTGAATTTACTCCGAGCAAGCGAAGTTTTCCTTTTGCAGTTTGGCAACAACTCTTCCCAGTAAAACGCAGATATAGACGTCAACGTGTGCAGACGGCACTTCTCACTGACCGCTAACTGACCGCCAAGACGGGCGCTGTTGCTGTGCCGGACGGGCACTGATGTCCAGTTTTATTTTAATTCTCCCTAGACATCAATTTTGTATATAATTTGTAAATAGCTTAATTAAATAAGTTAATATTAGTTGATCTTTTGTGCATCTTTTCTACCGTGTTAATATATGTCCTTCATATATGTATATAAACACAGTTATATATATAATCATACATATATATATATATAACTTGCGTATAGGTACATATAGTAGTTCGAGTAGTCGTTGTAGATTATTTTTTAAAAAGTAAAGTAAGTTATGGAAGTTGGAATGCAGCACATTCTATGAGGTAATTTTCCTTGTCTCTAAGTTGTTGCTTGTTGCAACCTTTGATTTAAAACCCTACAATTTATTTTCTTCATATAGGCTAGTGAGACTAATAACTATTGGTAAAAACCAATCTATTTATGCTATTAGGGGGATTTGGACCTGCAGACTTCGGAAAATCAAGATGTCATGATGAAAAATTACCTAAACAGCAACAATCGCTTATGTCCGTTTCCCTAATGTATGTTTAATTGACAATATATTGATTTTTTAAGACTACAAAATGTTTCTTAGTTTTGAATTTAGGGTCCTTTTAGTGATATTGGTGTTTCTGTTACAAAGCAAGCTATTCTTCTATTCATTAGAGACAGATAAGTCTTTAATTGCTTCAGTAGTACGTTAGGATACATGACTTAAATCGGAGCAAGATAATAGATTTGTCGCCGATAAATATTAAAAAATTATAATTATGGGAGAAAACTGTATGAAACAATACTTTTTGAAAATTCAGAAAGAGATTTGTGAGAAAGGTTGAAAAATAGGAAAAATAAGGGAATATAATGTGGTAAAACAATTTTTGTTCTAATTCAACATTGTTATAAAAATTATTGCAGCATTTATAAATTACCTTAGTTAAATAAACTAAGGTTATTTTTTTAACTAAGGTAAATAAATTACAACAGCAATTATTTCAAAGAAAAAACGTCTTACCTCAGTTCTTCATTATTAATTTTAGTCGACCTCTTAGCACTGATGCCTCTGCAGAGTGGAGCGAAGACAAAACGCCTAAAATAAAGAAAAAAACTGTATATTTATATGTTTCTAAATGCAGAACTAACAAATTTTGCATTTCTAAGTATACTAATTATTGTCTTATATATTAAAATCTAATTGTAATTATCTATCTATCTATGTTTGTTTGTGAGTCTATATCCTCATGAACCGCTGAACGCAGAAAGTCGCCAAAGGTACCAAAAGATTCGAAACTATCCGGTGATGTCATTTCGACTATTCGTGTTCCGATATTCCAATTAGTTCGAAAGATATTAACGAAAACCTGACCAAAATGCCAGTTTAATTTTACTGCACGCTCAATTCCATTGTTGAATTGGCGTAAAAAAAATGGCACTTTTATTCAATGTTGGAATTATTATCGTCTGATATTTGGTATTCCGAGTACGAAAAAAAAAACGTATCCAAGCTATTAAAATTCAAGTGGAAATATATAAATATATGAGGGAATTTATGTATGTGAGACTATTTTCGTATTTGCTAAACGCTGAACTCCATTTTGTTTTTAGGAAATCACTTTTTTTTTCAATTTTATAATCTTGGCGAGATTCTTATTTTCAGTAATTAAAAACTCGTCGTGTTCTATCAAATTTATACTTCGAATTTGCCATTTCTTCAATAAAAACTAATTTATTGCTATAGGTTTTGATTTTTTAAACTACATTTTCATTATTTGGTAAATATAATTTTTATATTTTATCTTGACAATATTTTTATTTTAAATAAATTCAAAGTCGCCATGTTCCATCAATATAAACTAACGAGCTGCTATGGGTTTTTATTATTTAAATTTTTATTTTTATATAAATGAATCATTCATGCTTAAATACAACAACTAAGGGATTTACTTAAATACAGGACCATTAGTGATTTTTAAATTTGGTGCACCTTAACATTTATTCCTAGAAATTATGAAATGACTTCTGACGTCATTTTGACGTGAAGTCAACTGTGAAATATCTCAACTGAAGTAGAGTAGCACCCAAAATGCCAATAAAATTAATTTAATAAATTTGAGTCACAAGCAAACGATAGACTTCATGAAGCGCATGAAATAAAGTGCTACTCAACTTGTGGACAGTAAACTTTCAACTGCTTAGAATAATTTAATCTGAGTTTTTCATACATCTTCAAACTAGAAGGTTAATGAAAATTATTTAAGAAAAACTTTAGAACAAATACTAGCTAATAGTAACATTTTTAAAAGATAAAGAAGAAAAGATCATCAAAAATTTGTAAGTACATCAGAATTTGTGTTTATTATTAGAAAACCCAATAATTCCTCACTATTAAAATGTATGAGTATTAAATATATGTCTTTAATGTGTGTATGTGAATATTGACTAAACTTTTAAGACTCCACTATTTAATTTTAAATTCGGAGCAGTTTAATGCTTATTTCTAAAAATTATAAGAAATGTAAATTCAGCAGAATGAGAATTTTTCCTATAAATTTATATATAATTTCTGGATATACAAATTTTACTCTATCTTTTTATTGTATAAATTTCTACTAAAATTATAGAATTGAAAATAATTTTTATGCTATTTTTACAACATTAATATACAATTGTTGGTAATATTTAAGAATAGGGTACAAATTTGGCAAAATTATTGGCGATGTTTACTAAACCACAAGAGCAATACCTTCGAACACTGTATTCTGTCCTTTTTGGCTACTTTTAATTGAGGTAGAGTGCGCTATTGAAATTGAATTATATACTCTTACTTAATTATCCTAAGCCACTTAAAAACAGGGCATTTATATACATGTGCAATTAATCCCTCAGCAGTTTACACAGCGAGCTGCTATAAAGTATTAATAACTTTCAACGGTTAGCCTATATTTGAGGGTGCCTCTTGATTCTCGCCAAGTTGTGATCGCGGTTGATCGCCAAGCGCCAATGTTGTTTTATTTATGGAAACGTCTGTAGTTTTTTTTTTTTAAACCCAATCTTGATTTTGATTGTTTTAGATTTTAGATCTATTTTTGAATGTATAACAGTATATGTAATTCCAGAGGTCAGTTAGTTCTGCGTTGGATGTCGGCTGGTAAGGTTAATAAGGCAATTTCACGCAGTAGGGCAAATTCTCAAATTATGACAATTCTGGCTTTAGTTTCAAACGGAAGGGCAGTTTATTGTTTGTCTGTTGGCTGTTGTAAACATGAAAATGAATGGGAAAGGCATTAAAGTAGTTCGTGACATTGAGACAAATTGCTTTATTTTGGATTGGCGCCAAACAAAAATTGCCAAATTCGCCAAGGGGGCACCCTCAAATATATTTTTACCACTTTCAACAATCTTGCAGCGTATGAGGTTTAAGATTATCAATGTTAACATCTAAAATAATGGTTCTAGAACTTTACTTGTGAACAGTTATTACCAATAACGAAGGCTGGTGTGAAGCAGCTAGTTTTTTATTAATTTCTTATATATTAAAATCTGATAGTAGCTATGTATGTGCTTCTATCTCCTCGCCAACCGGTGGACGCAAAAGGGCGCCAATGATACCAAAAGACGCAGGACAATCCGAGGATGTCATTATTTGCATTCTGATATTCCAATTAATTCGAAAGATATTTTAAAAAAACCTCACCAAAATGCCATTTTAATTTTTTGGCACGAACATTTCCGTTGTTGAGTTGGCGTCAAAAAGTGATAGTGTTATTCAACGTTGGCATTTTTATCGCCTTCTATTTGGTATTCCGAGAAATATAAGAATGTATTTACGGTATTAAAATTTAAGTCTAAAGAAATATATTTATAAAAATATATATGTATGTGAGAATACATTTTTATCTTCTAAAATCATCTGTTTTAGAAAATCACTTTTTTTCTTGGCGAGATTTTTATTTTCAGTAATTCAAAACTCGCCAAGTTCTATTAAAATTTTGTTTGTATTTTGCAGTTGCCATATCTTATACAAAAATTAACTTTAATTTTTACCATTTTAATATTGTAAATACATTCTTATATTTCCCGGAATACCAAATAGCAGACGGTAATATAGGTTTTGATATATTGAAATATATGTTTATTATTTAGTAGATATAATTTTTATATTTACGATATTAAAATTGAAGCCTAAAGAAATATATTTATGAAAATATATATATGTATGTGAGAATACATTTTTACCTTCTAAAATCATCTTTTTTATAAAATCACTTTGTTTTCTTTTCTTGGCGAGATTTTTATTTTCAGTAATTCAAAACTAGCAAAGTTCTATCAAATTTTTGTTTGTATTTTGCAGTTGCCATATCTTATACAAAAACTAACTTTAATTTTTACCATTTTAATACTGTAAATACATTTTTATATTTCTCGGAATACCAAATAGCAAACGATAGTATAGGTTTTGATATATTGAACTATATGTTTCTCAGTTGATAGATATAATTTTTATATTTTATCTTGATATTTTTATTTTCAACAAGTCAACTGATCTACCGCTAAAATAACGCAATATTCGAAAAGATCTATGGGTCACCAGATTAATTATTTTTTTAATGAAATTGAGACTCTTTTTACGCTGTGCAAATGTACATATTTGAATCCATCAGTGCCAAATATAACACACTGTTGCGTTAATTAATAGAGAAAGCTGTGTAATTTGGCATCAATACACAGGCGGGTAACACAGAGCATATACTTAGTTATAACTGTAATTATCCATTAATAATAAGCTATCATATTCGTCAACAATCTTGCGTATGAGGTTTAAGATTTTTATGAATATGAATCCCCTATATAATAATAGCCTAAGTTATCTGTCCGTCTGTCCTCGAATTTATGAAGCTGTTGTACCTGGAATCGATAGAGGTGCGATATGCTTACGATATGCCATCCATATTGGATTCTTGATGAGTTAGGGTTAGCAACTTTCGAAATCCACCTCTTCCCCCATTTTCTAGCATTTAATGCCATTATTTCAAGCCTTATTTTCCCCGTTTAAGAGCAGGCGATTAAGTTTATCAATTTGTCACATAATAAATAGGTAAAAATAAAAAAATTTCTAGAATTATGACGTCATTCCTTTAACCATCTCCTTAACCATTTCTTATTTTACATTACTTAAATATCGTCTGCCTTATTTTCATACGTTTTATCACTGAATTTGGATATTACGTAAATAATTTACTTTTTATATTTGGCTTAAATAATAGATTAGGTACATACGTGATTATTTTAAATTTAATCATCGATTTTCTCTTTTGCAATGAAAGTTTTATCACGGGTATTAACAACAAATTCTATCTACTTCCAGTTTGTAGTGGAAATGATAGTTTCATTCCTGTACTTCCATTAATTACTGTGGAAAAAAAATGGGAAGAGCTCAACGATAATTTCGACTTAGCTCAGAAAACTTTGAATTATCTTTCTAAATGAAATCAACCTGATTCTAAATTGTATTCACAGTATCGGAAGACTTTAGAGGAGTATGAAAATAAACAATTATTGAGATTGTACCAGGTAATTTTCAGCGAAAAAACAAACCATTTTTTTGTACCAGCCTCATAGGGTACTCTACAATTCTGGAAATTTTAAAAACTTTCTGATCCCGTTATATGACGGGCTAAATGCTAGTACCTATAATCAGGGTTCTAAAACTTTACTTGGGAATATTTATTACCCAGACAGAAGGCTGGGTGCGAAGCAGCTAGTAAGATATAAAATAGTATTCAATAGATTTTAGATGGGTTTTCTTACTCTCGTAAATTGATTAATATATTTACAAAATGGAAAAAAGTTTCAACACAAAATACTTAAAGTTTCATTATTAATTGTGTTGCATTTTGTTGTAATAATCACCTTCATTTCCTGATTAACTATTTAATAAAACTTCTTTTTTTTCTTGCTTTAAATTATACTTAAATGAGATAAAATTGACAAATTTTTAGTTAATTTGGCATACCACCTTTAGAAACTAACCTAAAAATTTTCATCACAGTAACTTTTTTCGATTTATTACACAGAAAATCTTTCCGCTTTAGTCAGATTGCTTTTTTTAAATTTATAATAATTATACAGCCTAAAAATCTACTTAATTTTGTCACTTCAAGTAGTATAGTTTTTATAATAACGTAAAAGATGCATACCAAATGAAAATAAAAAATTCACTTATCCACAAAATTACTTCTGAAATCGATTAGAAACTAAAATTTTACATAAAATTAACGTAAATTATATAATTTATGCTAAACAGTCTTTAGATCAGGGGTTGCAAATTGTAAGAACTTGAAATCCATATTGGAAACATTAAGCACCGTTGAAGGTTGCAATTTAAAAAAATTGGTCAAGTTTTTTGTAAAATTCTGCAGGCCAAAGGTGCCAGTGGGAATTAACGTGTATAGTTTAATTAAAACAAAGATTTAGTCATGCGAGTTGCTTAAAACCCTTGTGTTACCTCTGAATTGAATACCGTTGTGTTACAAGATTACATTATACAGTTTTATTTAAACTTGTGTTATGAAATTACATTATATGGTTGCATTTACCCTTGTGTTATGAGATTACATTATGTAGTTGCATTTACCCTTGTTTTATGAGATTACATTATATGGTTACATTTACCCTTGTGTTAAAAAGTTACATTAAGCACCATTGAAGGCCGCAATTTAAAAGATTGGTCAATTTTATTGTAAAATTCTGCAGGTAGGCCATAGGTGCGTTTGTGAATTAATTTATATATAGTTTAATTCAAACAAAGGTTTAGTCATGTGAGTTGCTTAAAACCCTTGTGTTACCTTTGAATTGAATACCGTTATGTTATGAGATTACATTATATGGTTACATTTATCTTTGGATTATGAGATTACATTATATGGTTGCATTTACCCTTGTGTTATGAGATTACATATATTGGTTGCTTTTACCCTTGTGTTATGAGATAATACTATATGGTTACATTTAACCTTGTGTTATGTGATTACACTGTGTAGTTACATTTACCCTTGTGTTATAAGGTTACATTAAGCACCGTTGAAGGCTGCAATTTAAAAAATTGGTCATTTTTTATTTTTTGTAAACTTCTACAGGTAGGCCAGAGGTGCGAGTGTAATTTAGTATATATAGTTTAATTAAAACAAAGGTTTAGTCATGTGTGTTGATTAAAACCCTTGTGTTACCTTTGAACTGAATATGGTTGTGTTATGAGATTACATTACATGGTTGCATTTACCCTTGTGTTATGAGATAACACTATATGGTTGCATTTACCCTTGTGTAATGAGATTATATTATATGGTTGCATTTACCCTTGTTTTATAAGATTATATTATATGGTTGCATTTACCCTTATGTTATGAGATTATATTATAAGGTTGCATTTACCCTTGTGTTATAAAATTACATTACATGGTTGCATTTACCCTTATGTTATGAGATTATATTATAAGGTTGCATTTACCCTTGTGTTATGAAATTACATTATATGGTTGCATTTACCCTTGTGTTATGAGATTACATTATATGGTTACATTTAACCTTGTGTTATGTGATTACACTGTGTAGTTACATTTACCCTTGTGTTATAAGGTTACATTAAGCACCGTTGAAACTACAATTTAAAAAATTGGTCAATTTTTTATTTTTTGTAAACTTCTGCAGGTAGGCCAGAGGTGCGAGTGTAATTTAATATATATAGTTTAATTAAAACAAAGGTTTAGTCATGTGAGTTGATTAAAACCCTTGTGTTACCTTTGAACTGAATACCGTTGTGTTATGAGATTGCATTATATAGTTACATTTACCTTTGGGTTATGAGATTACATTATATGGTTGCATTTACCCTTGTGTTATGAGATAACACTATATGTTTACATTTAACCTTGTGTTATGTGATTAAACTATATAGTTACATTTACCCTTGTGTTATAAAGTTACATTTTTGGGACCTCTTAACTATTTGTACATTAAGAATCATCAGAAAGTAAGAACGAAGTTTCTAATTCTTTAATTGATTTATATTGATGTTTTATTGATGTTTTTTAAAATTTTTACTTCATTCAGCAAAATTAAATAATTTTCATAAAGTTAGACCTTTATTTTTATGTAAGAAAAATTTTATTTTCAACAAAGCAGAGCTTTTTGTTTTATATTAAATTTAAATTATTATGTTTTAATAATTTGACAGTTTCATTTTTTTTCCAGAATTCGATCAAAAAAATGTCACATTATTTTATTGCATTTTGTTATTCATTTTACATTTTTAAGTAAAGATATGTTATTAAAATTAACATTTCTAATATTTTTAAGCATTTATTACAAATTTTTTTCTTTCTATGAAAGCATCATAGCACTGAAGTTTACCTTTAGTTTCATCGATATCCAAGTTAATTTTTGGAATTCCAGTGAAAGCAAATCTAAGAGGCGAATCCGAAGGATTATCACAATTAATTTCAAAAAATTGTCTTGCTTGACTGATTTCATCTGTACTAGTATCAGAGTCACTACTATCCAGGTCACCTAGTAAACTTTCGCTACTATCATTTACAGATAATTCATTTTCTGATTCCGAGTCACAGTTCGAATGGCAAGAAATTACCTCCATACGCTCTGAATTATACATTATTTAAAAATAAAATATATTATTCAACTCTTACATCAATAAAATTATCAGGCAGTTTGTAAAATATAACCATAAAGCTATACACTGAAAGATAACAATTCTTCTGATGCAAGACATGGTAAAAAAAACCCGAGCTTTTGAACCAATCAGAGTACAAAATACAATAAACTGCAAACTATCATTTACTGGACATCTATACGAATAATTTGTTACTAAAATTGGAAAAAATATGGCCGAAACAGTGCAAGCGAATTGGAGTATGTGCAAATCAGTAAAGGCCCAAAAGCTGTGCCCGTACGCTGTATGGGCAAAACAGGGAAGGGGTTAATGAAAACATCTCAGATTGAAAGGTACTCTCTCTACTGTCACTTCAAAACGACATAATACCTTTAGAGCAAAAAAATTTTCGAAAAAGTTAACCAGTAATGCGAGTACTCAGCTACCTTAATAGATTTTATCTTTACCTATTATACAACTAACCTCTATCATGGTTATACGGAAATATACTATTTGAAATGCTTTAATTAATTAAAGTAATTAATTATCTTTATAATCATTAAAACTTTTCTAGTCATTACATCTTAAAACAGGCAGAACTGTTTATATCATATTAATTGAAAATTGAACTGTTAAAATCAAGATTTTAAGCTTGTAAAGCTATTACGAAGTCCCCTTAAGTGCTTGTTATAAACAATTAGCAGACATATTTCTTCGATAAATTATAGGGAAGCAAAGATGTCCAGTACTAAGTAGGGTACTCAGCTACCTTAATAGATTTTATCTTTAACTATTGTGAAGACTCCCCTTTGTCCGAGCACGTGCCAAAACAGCTGATCGTAGTACCCCTGTAACTGGACAATAGAGTGGCGTCGCAGAGTCGGGGATCTTGACAATCGGACTGAATAGACGAATACGCCCCTGATGGATCTCGTTAATGAATGCTGGAAAATTTCGTGAAGAGACAGCCAGCGAATGAGAATTCAGTTAAAAAATATAACTGTAACTTTAGCTGGAGTTCTCATGTAACTGGGATCTTAACTGAGAAAAAAACAGTGGCGGGACCATAACTGACCCCCCAGGTATAAAAAGCCTACAATTTTGCGACTCAGGGCTTTTCGTCATTTTTTTCGGAGGTGTGTTGACCTCGTGGAGGCTTTCGCCTTTTACCAGCGACAGCTTGCTAGTTCGGGAGATTCGTAAAGTCCGCTCATATAGGGAGCGGCAGAATCTCGGGACCGAACGGGTGATAAATTGGGTTTGATTGCACCCTGAAAAGCCTCCCAATTTGTAAGAGGTTATTAAATCTCTTGTTTTTCTTTAGACTGTGATTGTCGTGACGAAGTTTTATCGGCAACCACCCTTTGCAGTTTTAGATGATTTAGGAATTAACGTTCCTTTGTAAATAGCCGTATTTAATCCAGAATTAAAGTGAATTTCCAATATTTTATCTTTGACTGTGATCCATTATTCACGTTACCTCTTATTTGAGAATATTGAAGGCGTCACACTATTATACAACTAACCTCTATCATGGTTATATGGAAATATACTATTTGAAATGCTTTAATTAATTAAAGTAATTAATTATCTTTGTAATCATTAAAACAATTCTAGTTATTAAATCTTAAAACAGTCAGAACTGTTTATATCATAATGATTGAAAAGTGAACTGTTAAAATCAAGATTTTAAGCTTGTAAAGCTATTACGACGTCTCTTTAAATGCTTGTTATAAACAATTAGCAGACAAGTTTATGTTTCTTCGATAAATTATAGAGAAGCAAAGATGTCCAGTAAGTCGGGCACTCAGCTACCTTAATTGATTTTATCTTTATCTATTATACAACTAACCTCTATCATGGTTATTTGCTTAGCATGTTGCCACCATACGGTCCAAAACATAACATGCAATTTTTTTTCAGGGTTTGACTAGAATGCCTCCATTAGGAAATGCTTGCCTGTTTACGCTGCTAGAGATTGCTTCCTCTTTTTTTTATGATACCCCCCGCGTTGTCATGGATACAGCACCTCGTAGGAGTGTTAATGCATTCTGTCCGACAGCGTGTTTTACGACGCGTTCACTGCTCGCGATTTGATGAATGCACTCCAGGAACTGGACCGAGCAAGCTAAAAACACAGAAAATCTCTCGGGCTCGTTCCGGAAAGGCCCCATCCGTTACTAGGTGTTCAAAAGAAAAGTGTTAGATGCAGAGGTTGCGCTTTTCTGCTGCGATACTGGCTTCTGCTATCCAAGAGACGGAAAAGATAGGTCATTTATCAGGTACAAAAGAAAATTTTCAAGAAAGCGACCTGCGAAACAAGTGCTGCTTTGTTTTTCATATTTTAAAAAAGTGCAAGATTTTGATCATAGTGGAAAGAATGTTATGACTATATTTAAAAAGACAATTACTCATTAAGTAATAAATATTAGAATTAAAGAAGGACATATTCGATGAGACCTAATTAAGTTATAATTAATTATTTAATATCAATATTACTATCAATTTTAAGACTTTTTCTCTTTCAAAATATAAAAATAAATTTAAACTAAAGGTAGGTAAAAAAAATTAAAATAATTTATTTCGGGGTGATACTCAATGTTTAAAAATCAGCACAAGGACACCTAAATGCGCATTCGTCCTGCACACACACACACAGAGAGGTATATACATATATATAAATATATATATATATATATATATATATATATATATATATATAAATATATATATATATATATATATATATATATATATATATGTGATATATCAAAATTATTTAACTTTAATATTTTCTTAAAAACTCCTCTCTCCCATTCTAATTCCTTAAAATCTTTTTCCCATCCTCTAAATGTCTTAATCAAAGAATTGTCTTCGACTTAAAATTCTGTCGATGCATTTCCCAAAGCTTTATGTCCTATATCTGTAAATTTTCTGTCTATTCAACACGTTTTCAGCTATCGCCGGTAAATGGCTCCTCTTTTTTCCTGATCTTAACAGCTTCATTCACTGACAAAGTTTCTTGGTCCTTGGGAAAATTCTTTCTGTCTTCGCTCTTGGGTGCACCTCTGTTCAAGCAGATTGATTTTTCTGTCTTTCTCTTGTCTGTTGTTCACTAGTAAAGAAGTCCGTTTTTAGCAGTTCTAAAATAAAGTTAAATAATTTTGCATGACAGGTCATTCTATTTTTAGAATTAGTTTCTCCACGTTATAGATGTGCGATTTCGTTTATTATTTAGACATTAAAGTTAAATAATTTTTATATATTACACACATATATATGTGTTTATGTATATCTGTATAATAAGTATATATATATATATATATATATATATATATATATATATATATATATATACACACACACACACTTATATATATATGCCAGGTATAAAAGTGTTGGTTAATCGACTATAATTAAACGACTTATAAATAAAAATAGTTAAAACTCATTAACGATAACATAATAGGACAAACAGACACTCTAGAGCGGAAATATACAGAGTAAAGAAGCTGACGCGGAAGCAGACATATGAATTTGCTTAGGTAGCAATGCCAAAAAAAAGACAGTTCTGAGAGGGAACTCAGGCTGATAACATATTCCACGCTTGGCGTGGCTAATTATGAGAACAAAGGATATCTAAATAGCATAGCGATGGATAGAAGAATTGCAATAAAGATGTTTTTACATATGAAATCAAATGTGTAATCCATGCCTTAACCACTCGTCCGTGTCAGATATATATTGATCTACGATGCACTTCATTGAGTATACATGACACTATATTTTCCCTTTTCTGTAAACTACCCATAGTAAAGATTTAATAAATTTTGCATTTTATTATTAATACGTACTATTCAAGATTACTTTCATACGATGAGATGCATGATGTCTATTTCAAATAAGATATAGATTCATCATGTAGAGGGGAAACTCTGTTATGCCAAACTCACTTGTACGAAATAAGCAGTTATACGATACATTAACTATATAATAAATTATTTAAGCCTTAATACGATAGAAGTTTCGACCCGACACCTACATTTTTTACCGTAAAATTTATTTAGTTACACGAATATATATATATATATATATATATATATATATATATATATATATATATATATATATATATATTATATATTGTGTATGATTATGTATGATTCCTCTTACATAAGACCTTTCATGACTTAAACATAAATTCAAAAAAAATTTTTAATGAATTAAAACATTTTAATTAATACATGATTAAATAAAAAAGTGATTAATTTTTGAGTTAATAACTTTCAGTTAACCGGTAAACCAATTTGATTTCCTTCTATTTGTCTTCTGCAAACAAACACATGAGCTAGATAATTATTTCAATGAAGCGATACTAATTTTACCCAACATTTTACCGCCATAGTCTAAAGAGCAATCAAAGTCTGCAGTATTAGCTCTCGATTGTTTGCAATTCCCAATCCCGGAAAATATTGCATTGCAACCCATTTTCCTCAGAAATGATTGCATTTACCTCGGCAGAGTTTCTCTATATAACGATCAAAGTTATACCGCCCTAGAAAAGGACAAATTCTGTGCGGATAATTTCTTTCCCCAACACATGTTTAGGGAACTTAAACTAGAAGCAGGATTGAAAGGACTGATAGATTTGCTCAGTGGACTTAAAGATAATCTTTTGCAAATCAGTTCATTTCAAGACAGAAAGGGCTGATTAAACACCTATATTTAGAAATAGTTTCTCCTCGTTATATGTGAGATGTATTTCATTTAGTTTACATGCCACTATATTTTTCCTTTTCCGTAAAGAACCGATAGTTAAGAATTAATAAATTTTGCATTTTATAAATAATACTTACTATTCAAGATTACTTTCACATGATGAGATGAACGATGTCTACTTCAAATAAGATATAGAATTATATAGAGTGGAAACTCGCCTATACCAAACTCACCTGTACGAAATAAGCTGTTATGTGAAACAGTACCTATATAATAAACTATACAAGCCTAAAAAACAAATTATTTACTAATAGGTATATTCACTTATACGATGGAAGTTTCGACCCAAAACATATATTTTGGAGCGTAAATTTTATTTAATTACACAAAGAGAACAAAACGTTTTCGTGAATAATTTCCCTTCCATAATCAGTCGATTACCTACTCAGAATAGTTATAAATGTTATTACAAATAAATAAACCCACACATATATATGTATGTATTTATGTGCATATATATGTATATGTACATATATATATATATATATATATATATATATATATATATATATATATATATATATATATATATATATAATATATATATATATACATATATGTACAGACACACACGCATATATATATTATATATTGTGCATGATTTTGCATGACTACTCTTAGATACGTGTTTTCATGCCTTAAAGATCAATTCAAAAATAATTTTTAACGAATTAATATACTTTAACCTCAAATCTTCTTAAATATGAAAAGTGATTAATTTTGATTTAATGACATTGGGTTAGCCGGTAAGGCATTATATTGTGCGTTATTATGCATGAATTCTCTTACATAAGACCTTTCATAACTTAAACACAAATTCAAAAATAAATTTCAATGAATTAATATATTTTAAACATAAAAAGCTTACATATAAAAAAGTGATTAATTTTGCGTTAATGTCTCTTTGTTAGCCGGTAATCCTATTTGATTTTTTTCTCTTTTTTATCTGAAAACAACCTAAAACAAATCAGCTAGATAATTATTTCAATGAAGCGATATTAATTTTACCCAAACTTTTATCGCCATAGTCTAAAGAGAAATCAGAGTCAGCAGTAATAGCTCCCGATTGTTCGTAATTCCCAATCCCTGAAAATATAGCATTGCAACCCATTTTCTTCGGTAATGATTGCATTTATCTCGGCAGAGTTTCTCTAAATAACGATCAAAGTTGTACCGACCTAGAAAAAAACAAATTCTGTGTGGATAATTTATTTTCCCAACACATGTTTAGGGAACATAAACTGGAAGCAGGATTGAAACGACTGATAGATTTGTACAGTGGTCTGACAGATTATCTTTTGCAAATCGGTTCATTTCAAGACAGAAAGGGAAAATAGCTGATTAAACACCTATATTTAGATATAGTTTCTCCACGTTATAGATGTGCGATGTATTTCATTTAGTTCACATGCTACTATATTTTCCTTTTTCTGTAAACTACCGGTAGTTAAGAATTAATAAATTTTGCATTTTATTATTAATACTTACTATTCAAGATTACTTTCATACGATGTGATGCATGATATATATTTCAATTAAGATATAGATTCATATAGAGTAGAAACTCGGCTATGCCAAACTCACTTGTATTATATAAACAGTTGTGTGAATCATTACCTATATAATAAATTATTTAAGTTAATGTAACAATTTATTCACTAATACGTATAATCAGTTATACCATTTAATGTTTTACTCGGTACTTAAATTTTTGACTGTAATTTTTATTCAGTTACATGAAGGAAGCAAAACGTCTACGTTAATAGTTTCACTTTCATAATCAGTCGATTACCTTTAGAAAAGAAAAGATATAAATATTGTTACAATGAAATACACACACAAATATATATATATATATATATATATATATATATATATATATATATATATATATATATATATATGTATGTATGTATATACACATGATGTGCGATGTATGTCATTCAGTTCACATGACACTATATGTTTCCTTTTCCTTAACCCCTCAGGGGTTTACCTACTTTAGGTAAACACGGGTGTCGCAATCCCGAGGTACCCCAGCGATCTTTTGTTCTTTTCCTGTTCTTTCTTATTTCCTCTTCTCTTCCTTTTTTCTTCCTTTCTCCCTCAATGTGGTTACCTTTTCGGAGGTGAGGGCTTATCGCGATATGTTGTGTTCCTTTTCTGAACACAACATCTCGCGATTTGTTATCCGCCCACGTGTTTGCCGTGCGTGGAGACCCGTGTCCCCGGAAAGGGGGATCCTGGTAATTGAGGGAAACCAACACATTACTTTGGCCCCTGCTTCGGGTAAACGGGAGGTGTAGAATGGTCCCATCTACATCAATCGGCTGGTCGGACGACTTTTGTCACTGGCCTGGGCCAAGCAATCGGTTACCTGCTGGGCACTTTAATGGGTCGAGGCTGCTTAAGGGGTAGCTGTGCGCGTATAGATCCCGGTTAGCACTGGTGCGACTTTATGTCCCTTTTTGGGAGCGTTTAGCATCCCCTTGTTGGGCTCCATGGTGGGTGGTGCCGCCGGGATCTGAACAACTTCCTTTTCATTATGGAATCTTCAACCCCCCCACAACCTCTCCCCTTGGGTCAAAAGGGGCACAATGATGTTCATGTCAACATAAGTCTTGCGAAATTTTTTACAGTACAGAGAGAGGGAAGCTTTTCTGCTGTCTCGCCTTTTTCTTATACACAAATGCTTATCAACATCTGTCGGTGAGGTAAAGTCAGTGAAAAAATTAAGATCTGGTGTCTTGCTGATTGAAGTGCAGCAGACAAAGCAAGCCTCCAATCTACTAAAATGCACCAAATTCGGAGAGCTGTCTGTGACGGTCTCTGTTCATAGCACCTTAAACTTTAGTAGAGGTGTTATCTCAGAGGGAGAACTTTACAATGTTTCCGATGAAGAAATATTAGAAGGTTAAAACAACAGAATGTTTGTGGAGTACGAAGAATTACCATCCGTCGAGACGGCAAAATTCTTCCACAAAACATCTTATTCTCACATTCAACACTCCATCACTGCTCTCTCATCTTAATGCTGGATACCTTCGATGCCCTGTACGTCCCTTTGTTCCCAATCCATTACGTTGTTTTCAATGCCAACGTTTTGGACATTCTAAAACATCATGTCGTGGATCCATTACCTGCCCTCGTTGCGCAGAAGTTGGCCACGATGGCGTTGACTGCAAATCAAAACCTAAATGCGTCAACTGCAAAGGAGACCATCCTGCCTTTCTCCGTACTTGCCCTAAGTGGGTACTTGAAAAGGAAGTACAGGCAGTAAAAGTGAAAAATAACATCTCTTAGAAGCTAGGAAACTGTAGAAAGAACTAAACCTGGAATTTCTTTTGCTGCAGCTGTAAAACAATGCAAAGCACACAAACTGAAAATATAAATATGCCGTCCTATCCTAAACTCCTCGTAATTCAGCACAGTAAATTATTTATTCCAAAACCATTAAATGAACGCGTACCTAAAGTAAATTAACCCCCAACAAGTTTTTAAACTTTTCTAAATCTATAAGAAAACAAAACAAAAGACGAACATCAAAAAATTACAGCTGCAAGACTAAAAAATTAAAAAAAAAAATATCTCCTGGAGGATTCGTCGAGGACGAATCCTCTAAAAACCTTTGAAATGTTTTCGAAAAATTCTTAAAAATCGTAACAAGCTGAGGACGATTCAATCAAAGGTTATGTCACATCGGAAGAGGATATGTGAAGGAGTGCTAAGACCCAACCTATAATTTCCATCCTTTTCCTCTTTTTTTTTTATGGCGCTTTTATCTTGATATCAGAGATCAAAATCACGTCTCTGTTATCAGTCAGACCATCCTTTTTTTTAAAACTTGCACGCTACAAGAAGCAATGGTTGGAACATGAATCAAACTACAGAAAAAAACAAAACACAAAAGGGTTCAAAAATTTTCTCAGTACTTTTAAAGAAACATCCCACCTCCCATTCAACTACAACCATATCCACTCTCATACTTTATACAATAAAACCCTACAACATTATCTCCAGAAGCAATATACACAACTTATTTTTTTTTTTTTGCAGTTTTGTCCATTGTTGGGACTTTGAATGACAAATACGTTTTACCCAATCCCACCCTGATTTCCATATCTGTCATCCCATTTATTTACATGATATCTATTTTCCTAAAATTACCTGGTAAAGTAAAAACTATAAAAGAAAAGCGTTTTTATCCGTTTTAAAAAAATCCTACGGAGACTTTATTTTTAGAAATGTAAGTATTTTCCGTACCTTATCCAAGGATTCGTGGGTGAATATATAGCAGTATCTTTCCTCCAATTTCAATACCTGCCAACATTTTTATAATAACTAACTATCCGAGCCGCACAAGACATTAAACTAATCTCCAATAAGATCAATAAACTATAAGATATTTTTTATTTTACTTTGACACTTTTTTCGTTTATATTATAGTTTTATTTAATACTACAAAGAATTTCCTTTTGTAAAAATTTTTAATCCATTTTTTTAATAAGACATAAGCTTTCCAATAAAACTTATAAAAATCAAATTAAAAATATTTCTTTACTATTTTCGATTTTTTTCGCACTCCCTCACTTATTAATTTTTTGCTTTTGTTGTTATTTTGTCTTTTTTTTTGAAAAAAAATCTTTTGGAATATTCTAATGTTTTCCAGAACAATTTCATCCTTTCTACTATAAACTTTCTCCAACTTAACTTTTGCCATGAGAACATTTTTTTGACCGGATACATTTTTTCTTGATATCCCCTTCTTGTAGTCCCATAACGACAACTAGACTTAAAGATAGTAATTCACTTTTTGCTTTAACAACCTTTTGAAGAGGCTGCCCAGCACCTATGTGTAAATCAATCCAGAATGATGGTATTTTTGTTATCAAAAAATTACTTTTAATAAAAAGGGGAAGTTTTTCTATTACACATCTGTATAAAATATATAAATTTAATTGTGATCTATTTTTCAAAATAGGTTCCTGAAATCGACAGCTCAGAATCCATTTTTGATGTTTCTTGATTTTGATCTCCAAAACCTAAGAATTTTGTTGTCGACGAAATATATTTTGAATTCAATAACCAATAGGTTGTTTGTTTTTACCCAAATTTTTTGACAATGCTACCTATCCCCTCTTTTGAAATTATTTTTTTTTATTATTCATATTGCGAAAAATCCAGCACATCACTCCACTTAAAATTAACAAATATACCCCAATCATTTTTACAAATTTATTTTCAGATAAAATTTTTCCGCAACTTTATAAACAAGTCAACTGTAAACTACAGACACCCCTCTATAATGTTTTTGTCTTTTCCATTATCTAAACTTTTTTTGTTTTATTTTATCTTGAATTTACCATCCCAATAGGGCACCTTTTCTATTTTTCAAAATGGTTATCTTAATTCATGTGAATCCACATTTTTGCCCTAACACCCGTGCAAAGGGACTCCTACCGTTCTGCTGGTAAGCATCCCCTGACATTTATTTTTTACCGAAAACTTTTATAAACATGCAAAACTAAAATGTACCCCACTGTTTTTAAGACATACTTTTACTGAATCTCAACACGTTTTGCAAATTGTTGCGAAAACTAACAATATAATGTAAATTTGAGAAATTAATAGAACACATATATCCCAAATTAAAATACTATTTAAAAAAGAATTTTATTTTTTAAAACCTGGTATTACCATTTCGGCCATGCCCTAACATCTTTCTTTTCGCCAAACATCACCCCCTTTTATAAATAATAAAATTTTTTTTGTTTTTTTTCTAATTTCATTTAATTTTTTTCACACTGCAATTCACATTTTTTTTTTGCCCTAAGTGGGTACTTTTTTTAGAAAGAATTTTATAGACGCTCGGAAACTAGTAGAAGAAAGAACACCCAAACCTGGAATCTCTTTTGCTGCAGCTGTAAAACAATGCAAAACAATAAGCACACAAACTGAAAATATTACAAAATTACCCAATAGCCCTAAATCTCCTCGTGATCAAATCTCAAAATTTGAAAATAAAGCTCTTACAGTTGAAAATGTAATTGTTCCAAAACCATTAAATGAACGCCTACCTAAAAGTAAATTAACCCCTAAAACACAAGTTTCTAATAAGCTTATATCTAAATCTAAGATTAGCAATTTTCCATCAAAGCAAAAGACGCCCAAACATCAAAAAATTACGGCTGCAAGATTAAAAGAAAAATTAAAAAATAAAAGCTTTAATCTCCTGGAGGATTTCGTCGAGGACGAATCCTCTAACAAACCTTTGAAATGTCAACTTTCGAAAAAAGACTTCTTAAAAAATCGTCCAACTGCTGAGGACGATTCAATCAAAGGTTATGTCACATCCGAAGAAGATATGTTGACAGACCACTCGGACTCTGAAGGCATGTGGGCTAAGACCCAACCTACATAATTTCCATCCTTTTCTTCTCCAAATTTTACAATGGCGCTTTTGTCTTGGAACTGCCATGGCTTCAAGTGTCACGTCTCTGATATCAGAGACCTCGTAAATAAATACCATCCTGTTTGTTTTGCACTTCAAGAGACCCTTCTTGACAGCAATAAATCAGCCAAATTAAAACGCTACAGTACTATCAGAAAAGACTACATAGAAGGGGGCAGGGTTTGTGGTGGTGTTGCCCTCTTCACTTCTCATGATTACCCTTTCAGAACTTTAAACATTAACACTGACCTCCAAGCAGTTGCTGTTCAAGTACACATACACTCTCTTATAACTGTCTGTAACCTCTATATCCCTCCAAACAATATCATCTCTCAGAGCACTCTTAATAACCTTATTACTCAACTTCCAGTCCCTTTTATTATTGTTGGGGACTTGAATGGCCACAGTCCATTGTGGGGTAGCCCCAACCTTAATAAACGGGGTCGTCAAATAGAAAAACTGATATCCGACCATGATCTGTGCATCTACAATACAAACCAATATACTTACCTACATTCTCCTACAAAAACCTTTCACTCTCTTGATTTAGCAATATCCAGCCCTCAAACTTTTCCGTTTTGGAACTTTTACAGTAGATTCATACCTCTATAATAGCGATCACTTTCCCATTATCCTTACTCATAATAATGGCTCTAATGCCAATCAGCGTGTTCCCCGTTATATTCTGGGTTCCGCTGATTGGGATAAATTCCGTATCCTTGCTAATATCTCTACAGACATGGTCGACAATAATACCATTGATGAAGCAGTCAATCAGATAACTCAAACAATAATTTCTGCAGCTGACATTTCTATCAAAAAA
>CM063499.1:25222943-25225443 GCA_032207245.1 Pardosa pseudoannulata
AAACTCAAATGGTTACAAACATTTGTGATAGCAGAGGAATCCACAGATTCCGTGTCAATACTACACTATAATCGTTCGACTGTACTGTTTTCTTTAATATAAATTTATAAAGTTCTTCAAATATTATAGAAATGATTTTAGTTGTGAAATTCATTGTACGCAAATAAAACAAAAATATTCAACCTATTCTGGATGTGAACATTTTATAGACAATTTTCTAGATAATAATGCAAATAATATAGGATTAATAATGTAGCATAAATTTAGCAGTAATTCTGTTTGACATTGTAAGTTATGATTAGTAGCGGATGAACTAATTTGATTGGTGTAACGTATGACTGGTTAAGTTTGAAGTATTTAAATCTTTCCTAGATTTCTCACTTTCTATTGCGGCATGAAATCGAAGGCTGTCTGTGAACGAGAATTTGAAGATTAGTTGAGATGCAAAGTTAGAGTATAAAAGTAGTAGGAGGAAGGAGTAGGTATAGTAGAAGGAGAGTCGTAGCGGAGGATAGCCTTGTATTGTAAAGGTAATTGTAAGCTTACACCATAATAACGGCATGCATATGTATGAGTCTTCACTGCTGCCTTAATTTCGCTCACAGAGAGAGTGATGGTTTGGTTTGGTTTGGAGAGCTGCGGTCTACTGTTTTGCACACGAGGCCTAATGAGACCGGGATCTACAGCTTAAAGCCGATTCCGAACGGCTACGAACATCCATGCTACTGTGGGAATCGAACCCACGAACTCCGGTACCGAAGGCTAGCACCCTAACCAATCGGCCATCGTCCGGCCACAGATAGAGTGAAAAAGATCTCTTTGCTAGAGGTATACGAAAAGTAGAATAATAAGTCTCAAATTAAGTCGCATATCAATAAGTACTTATATTTAACTTTATATTGTAATTTTTACTTTACTTGTGCCATTTTGAATGAAAAGAAAAATTAGTTACGATGTTTTCGGAACTGAAGGTCAATGTCGAGCGTAGTCCGGAGATTTACAACAACATTACTGGTACTGTAACAATATACCTTCCCTAAATAAAGGAAATAAAGCAACTAAATAAAGCAACAGAAAGTGTACGTTACCTCCTTTGGCGATCTTTTCTAAAAGGAGCCAAAATATCATCAACCTTTCCAATGAATTTAAATTCATGTCTTTAAATCAACTGACTCAATTTACTAACAAAATACTTACTCTGTTTAATCAAAGGGTCTAAAATTTGATTACATATCTACATTTTTATTGTATAATCAAAATCCAAATAACATTCACATTCTCCGTCTTAATGTGATCATATTTACACGTTATCATATTTTACCTTATCTAACTTGAATTCCAAAAATGCCTTTTCGTAATCAGGACGAAGTAGTATAAAACGGTCCTCCATATTCATCTAAATATCGAGGTCAAATTTTATGATGATTAAGAAATTTTTTCTGTCTTTCATGTATGCAGCAAAAATATGTAGCTAAGCATAGTAAAAGCAATACAATAATCTTCTACAACCAAAATACTGTCCTAGTAATGAATTTTCGTCATATAATTGCTTTCAGGTAAAAGACAGTAAAATATTAAACTGTGACACGTTGTCCTCCAAAATGACATTCTTGTACGAAAAATGAGTATAAAAGGAAACTAAGCTTTTGGTTTAATGGGCCAGTTACGTTTTATTACAGTAAGTCTTCTATATCAATCGTAATTGTAACGAAAATATATAAACCTTAATTTGTGTCGTTTCTATATTAAGAACAATCATTCCTAAAAGTAAAGCAAACATAGCATTTAACTTAGTGGGCCAGTAAAAGAGTTTTTAATTATATGCTGTAAAATGTGACGATAAAATTTAAAACTTCAAGTGATGCAGCTTTATCCAATGCTTTTAATAACAGCTTATCGCTTACTGTATTTTAGAACAAAAGATAAAGCAGGAAGAGACAGACGCATAAAAGTTCTCATTACGTTCATAATTTAAGCGACATGTAAATGTTTTAAAGGAAAGGCCGTGTCAGACGAAAAAAAAATTTCTTTTTAAAGGCGTTATAAATCAGCAAGGGCTTACAAGATTTCCAGATGACATGAAGCGCATGTCACTTCCTCCTTTCTCGCAATTTTTATATACTTGAATTATTACGCTGCTGACAAAAGTCTACCTTGAAGACATTTATTACGACGACAGTGGTCTAGAGAATGTTCTTTTCAAAAGACGGTTCGTTACACAATGCATAGACAGAACCTGTGTTACACGTTAAGACCTCAGCCTTATCTAAAGCTTTATATACGTTAATTTCCAACTTGTAATGTATGTTGAAACCTCTTGATACTCAGACGGAGATTTTATAACAAATTACGCGGTTTTGGTGCAGGCAGATTAACTAATAGTTAAGTTTTACAAATAAGGCTCCAGCATGGTCGGGAAAAGTTTACCAGTGGTTAATTGCTATTAAAGTAGATGGTTATACTCCTTCAATTTTGCTAAAATATCATTAAGGCAAACCAC
>CM063499.1:25230443-25232943 GCA_032207245.1 Pardosa pseudoannulata
GAGGTAAACATCAAAACAATCAAGGTAAAGTCCTATATTGTAGTGGCTTGCATCAAATTATAGTTTCTTTGCGAAATAATTCTTTTGCAAGTTCTTTGCGGTTTTGGGGAACAACGAACAGCACACTATTTGCAAGGCTCTTTTTTTTTCGCAAATGATTTGGAAATATGTGGTTTGTAAAATGACTAGACGTTAATCTGAAACTGTTCAGAGGTGTCTTCCAGGTGCAGAATTATTTATTTCGCTGGATAAAGTTAAACTTTTGTGACTAAACGACGTGAACTGTGATTTCACATGGTAAAAACTGCAACACTCCAAAAACGTTCCTCGGTTTTTGTATGTACGGAGGCGACAGACACAACATACACAGCTGTATACAAAAAATACTGGAATCGTGGTTATTAATTTATTAAAATTCAGGTCCTGTCGATTTCAAAAAGGTTAAAGATGTTAAGAGGGCAATATTGGCTTAAAATACTCTTTATTTTCACTTTTATGACTTGCTGGGATGGAGGATCTATCAGCAAAGTCATCGGTCTTCGACAAAAAGACATTAAAAAAAGACTAAATCAGAAGAATAAATTTCTTTTAAACAGAACCGGATCCTTTCCAAAAAGTTTTGGCCAAATGATGTCCTCTCAACACAGCTGGAGAGCTCAATAGGAAATTCTCGCCAGCAGGAAACAAAGACAAACGCCAAAAGGAATCGTGAATAGGTTTGTTTTGGAGCCCTACGGTCTACTGTTTTCCTCACGACGGATAATGAGACCGGGATCTGCTGCTTAAAGCCAATTTCGAACGGCTATGAACATCTATGCCAGCTACGAGATTCGAACTTGCGAACTCCGGTACTGAAGAGCAGCGCTCTATCATTCAGCCCTCTTTCGGTGATTTGTAAATAGGAAAATTAGCCAGAGATTTTATGGTGCTAAGACAAAGCTCAAGAGGAAAATCAAAGGAAAACGTGGAGAGCAAAAATGGGCAGCTCGGCAAACTCTAGAGTGATATAAACATGGACAATCAAGAGCCAAACCTAGTCCATATGGCTGTGAGACCTTCAAGGAGTACCCTGGCGGCGGTGGTCAGATAGAGAGTACTGGGCCACCTCATGCGCAGTCGATCCTTTGAAGAACCCGGAGCGCACTCGTCGCGCCGCAGCTGCCATCATATGATGAACGCAGTAGAGCTGCGCTGATGAGGGAGGACCCCCTCCTCCTCCCAAGAAAGGGAGGGGGTTCAAGAAGCTGAAAATTTCCAGGGATTCTCTTTCAGATAGATTGTGAAAATACCACACCAGAAATACCATTTGAAATTTGATTGAAAGACTATATATTACAAAAAAGTTTTCAAAGACGACTCAACACTAAAAAAAGACGGGATGTTGGAAGGAGACATTGTACCTTTCGAGTTTTAACATCTTCATTATAATGGAATTTTTCTGATTCACCATAAAACAAAAAGCTCTGCTTTTAGAAAGATTTCTTACAGGGTTATTAATAATGCTTGACCTTCAAAAGAACGTTTTCATTTTAGCTAGAATATTTTTTTTAAGAGTAGAAAATACGCATGAAAGGAAAAATACAAATTTACTTACCCACAAGATAAATTTTGAGATATGTATATTAGAAATTAAAATTTCATAACAAATTGAAGTAAAATGTATGTTTTATTCTGTAAACCTAAAACTTTAATTATATCTGACATTTTGAATTCCTTTCACTCGACGTTTACCTATGGAAAAAATTAAAGTTATCTATGGCTGGCTAGCATTTAAACGACATTTAAAAAATATACCAAGTGATGGAACAGTAAATTCTTTAGGATTCTTTAGATCTTTACCTCAAAAAAATTGTAAAAAAAATATTTAATTTTAAGCTATTTGTCAAAAAAATTGCTGCGCAAATAAGAGCATTTAACAGTCATATTAAAACACACACGCAAATCGAAACTGAAAGCATGCTAGAAATTTCCCTTTTCTATCATGTAATATATATCTTTAAAAAAAAAACGTGCGACAAGAGGACTTTAATTTTCCTCATAGGTTAACACTGAATGAATGAAATCCAATATGACAGATACAGGCCCGTCTTAAGGGGAGGTAGATGTTAATAGCGTTTTTGTAATTTATAAAACTTTTGAAACATTGCACATGTATGCAATGAAGTTAAAGTAAATTAATCACACTTAAAAGAAATCGGATAGTATTTTTCAAAACTTCAATATTTTTAAATGTTTAATAATTATTAAAATAGTGAATTATTAATTATTCCAATTTAAATTTTTTTTCTCTTTACTTTTCATTATTATTACTCAACAGCATATTTGAACATAATTGGGTTCATTTTGACTGTTTGAACAGTTAATTTACAGGAAATGATTTTATGTCCATATGCTAATGTTCACGAGAAATTCGCACTCTTTAAAATGGAGGTAATTTAGCGATTTTCTATTATTTAATTTTTGTTTTTAATGTTCCTGATTGTTTAGAATACTCAATCGC
>CM063499.1:25242943-25245443 GCA_032207245.1 Pardosa pseudoannulata
AGTATAAAGCATCCAAATTCCCTCTCCTCAGCAGTGCACCTCTTCTGCGATCAACCGCAAGCGGCGCCTGCCGCGCGACGGGCGCGTGCCGGGTACTTCGAAGGGTTTAGTGTGGGGTGGGTTAGCCCTATACTTGCGATCTGCCCACCACAGCCGGGATAAGTCTGGAGGGCCTCACGGCTATATAGGCCCTGTTGGCGCTTGATTGATTGATTGTCTTTCCTCTGCCTTGACCTGTGGTCACTCTGGTGACAGACCTACTGTGTGGCTCTGAGGTTAAGGAATCCTAACAGCCAAATGGGTGAAATTTCAGGGAGTCTAGGGAAAATTTGGGAAAGCTCAGACTGAACGGGGGGGGAGGGGCAGTCGATTCGAGACCAACCTATTAATAGGAGAGAAACCGAACCTGAAAAACTTAAAACAAAGAGTTTAGGAAATTGGACTTACCCCTTGGTGGTCAAACTTGAGGCTGGAAAGAAAGGGAGCTGTGTAGTCGCCTGTGAGGAGATTTTTTGTGTACCCCCTGCAGAGGAAATAAATAAAAGAATAGCTTAGGAATTTTGGGATAGGTGCTCTGGGCCTAAAGGTGTATCAGAGGTAGGCTTGGCTAGTACCATGACTGACAGAAGGACCCAAGAATATTGGGCTTTGTTGTGCCAAACACCTTGAAGATACTGACAACTGTTTATCGTGACTGTATCTTGCTGCAGACAAGTGAAAATCAACGTGTTTGTTCCATAATTTCAAAATTGTCCATGTACATTTTCCATTGCAATTTCTATAATATTTTAGTTGATATTCAAATATTTTGTTCATTCTGAAATGCACAATATATCAATTCAGTTCCGGTTTTCGTTCTGCCAAAAATAACTGTTTTCGATTTTCGGTTCCGTTCCGAATGAATAATTTTATATTATTCATATTCTTATTCGTACTAAAAATGTAATTTTCTCATAAACAAAACTGTAATTCTATCAAAATTTAGAAGATTTTCTTCTTTATTCTTTTAAGTAGTACACTATGTGAATTGATGCAATTTATTAACATGTACGATACGAGCGGTGAATAACAAACATTGGCATTGTTATCCATTATCAAAATCGTATTTGATAACTGAAAGTTAAACTGAATTAAATCTGACTTCTACAAGTAATTTCATGAAAACTTGAAACAGAAAAGTAGTAATGAACATCAAAACAGGAAATAATATACCTGTAGTTTGGTTTGGTTTGAAGAGCTTAAGGTTAGATGACCTTATTTTTTTTTATAGTTGGTGCACTGTGTGAAATGATACAGTTAACCAACATTTACAAAGCTAGCCGTGAGCAGAGAAAAGTGAGCTTTGGCATTGTTATCCATTATCAAAATCGCTTTTGATGACTGAAAATTCAACTGAGTTAAATCTGCCTTCTACAGTGTTGTGAATCGAAGTGAAATGTTGATGCCGGCAGTCGGTATTGGGTATGACGTCAGTCTGCAAACTGACTAATAAAATCAGAACTTCTTGAGATTTCGATGATGACGGATGTATTTGTTTTTCGTGTATTGAACTATGCAATTTAAGGTGGAATAAATATATGTTCTATGCCAAGCTTCTAGTCTTTTTTTGGCCAAAGTCATCCCGCATCTGGTAGATGCATCCCATGAATCAGAATAATTTATTTCTACGTTTGATTGTGTTTCGAACATGCAAGTAGTTTCAAACGAAACTGAAACAGAAAAGTAGTAGTGAACAACAAAACAGGAAATCGAGAAGAAAAGCACATGTAATGACGATAATTATATGGTTCGCGTTAAAATTAGAAAATATTGATATTATACAGTAACAAAATGACTGAAGATGTATCGAACCGAAAGAAACCAATATTTTATATTCGGTTCAGTTTCGGTTTTCGTTCCGACCAAAATAAGGGCTTTTCCGGTTTTCGGTTTAGTTCCAGTTAAAAGCCCTTGTTGTAAATCTGTCACTGAGGTAAATTGCGAAAGTTCGCATCGGTTTTTCTAGTTTTTATTATATATTACTAAATTTATAAACGTCTACTAAGATTAAGTAAGGCAATGGGGATGTACATTATAATGGCCCACTTTTGACATATTCTTGTTTTCTTGCAAAGCATATAAATTGGAACCCATTTCATCACTGAGTCGAAAATGCCTGCGGTAAATGTCTTGAACTTGATTCTCCGAATCACTGGCAAGAGTCCTAAATCGGTCAAGGCGCAGCATAAAGGAGTCATTGAAGACCCCATTTTTTCCCTTCCTTTTTTCTTCCGTAATCGGCTACCGGGCACATCGAATTTGTTTTCTTGTCCTTCTTAGAAATGAATATTTAGTTGTGTTCGATGACGTACCTCGAATTTTTCGGAACGGAGGACGCAAAGAATGCTACTAGCACTTTCTCTAAAGTAAAAGGACGGGCAACCACCCCTGTTTTGATGAACTGTTTACGGAAATTAGATATTGTGTGGCAAAATGGAACTTTCTATGACCTTGCTTTCTC
>CM063499.1:25252943-25297943 GCA_032207245.1 Pardosa pseudoannulata
TAAAAAAATTAAATAATTTTCTATTTATTGAGATTTAACTAAATAACTATATTTACCCACAAAACGTCCGCTCCCGGTGCATTTTCGCTGCGAATTGTATCCGCCCACAATGTGTTAAAAGGTAATAAATTATATCGTTATTTAAAAAAAACCTTTACTTATGCATTACACATTTTTAGTGTGATACATGTTTTTGCTTTTTAACCACCCGTATGCGGAGTTCAATGACGTCACTGCAAGATGAAGTCACGTTGGAGTCACGACGTCACTTTGGAGGACTCCATCGACGTCACTACAAGATGGAAAGCTGCATTTATTTCAAATCTAAAGCGATATCGAGTTTTAATTGCTGTGACAGAAGAAAATGTTTTTTGCGCACAAATATGTTGTTGAATATTGAATTAAAATAGTCAGTCCTCTCTCACTCAGTGATGGGTATTCATTTTTCAAAGAAAGACAAAAATGAGACCTTGGTAAAGATGACTAAAATATAGCTTTGAGACTGAAGTCCCAAGATAGATCGATGAGGCTTTTATTTTTCTTCAAGTTTACTTTGATTTTTCCGATGCAAAAGTAATGAAAAGCATAATTCATCCATACGTTCTGCTAGTTTTCTTTTTTTTAATCTGAATCTCAATGAAAATTTTTGTTAGTTGTGTTGCAGCTTACAATAAATAATCATCTGTTTTTTTCTGAGGACCGTCAAATTTTTTCATAAAGAGTTCATCAAAAACTAGTGGACCATCATTTGGCGACTGCTGGTTTAGATGTCTCCTGCTGCATGAAATTGCCCTATAATATTATGACTGTTGTTCTGCTTGGCTTGTTGCCAGTGGTGATATCCCTGGATGACGAATGTGTTGCCTCACTTTTCACCGGTTATAAACCTTCTAGGGTAGTCGTGAATATTAAGGAAAAGAATGCCTCATGTTTCTTGAGTTTCAAATTAGATTAATACAGGGTGTTTCATATTGAATGGGACAAAAAGAAAACATGATTGTGAACGTCGTAATTAATAAATTTAGAAAATTCAAATTTACCTCAAAACTACATTTATTCAAGTTTCTACAGGTGTTCTATATGTGTCCCTCAGGTGACACGACAAATGTCTACACGATAATCAAGCTCCTGCCACACTCGTGATAGTTTATCGCCTGTGATGGAGTTCTTTTCGTCCCGGGCTTTTGTTCTTGCATAAGCAGCCGGTATCCTGGAACTGCTTCACCCACCTGCTTATATTATGCCGATTCGGTGGTTCTTTACGAAATTTCGGGCGAAAATGTCTTTGCACAACAGTTACCGAGGAGGTTTTGGCATATTCGAACACGCAGTACGCTTTCTCCTGCATGGAAGACATTTTGTTTAACAGCGCCTTTAGCTGCGAGTTCGTCATTCAATAATTTTTCCCTTTGACAAATAAAACTTGTGTAAATGTAGTTGCTGAATAAATCCATTACGGCAGTCACACTGCGCTATTCTTTTTGTCCCATTCAATATGAAACACCCTGTATTATATTCCCCAAAAAGGGTGGTGTGGTCAAAATAATTCATTGAATATGTAAATTTTGGGCTATAACATTGAGAGAAATTATAGAAGGGAATAGTGAAATTAAAAGGGGTGTATTGAACTTTTGTGAGATAGTAATATTATGAGCTGGCTGACAAAGAAAGAAAACGCAGGAGAGATAAAAAAAATAAAAGGAAATTAACAAGGAGGCAACCCAACAAATCTTGGCGAAAGTCAACGTTTTATTGGCCTGTTGCCTTGAAATGGGAAGATCTGGTTTCTTTATCCTAACTTCGTACCCTAATGCATAGGGTTGAATGAGAGCTTCCAGAAATGAAAAGAAAAATAAGATATATCAATTAATCTGTCTATTTATATGCTACTTATTATTCATATGAGCCTATGTATGCAAACATTTATTTCGATATGTTTCTTTTGTTTACAGGGTGACGTATTGTTTTATACTCAGCATTCAAGAAGGAAAGAGCTCTCTGGAGAATATTTTACTTTAATGAACCATAAACTAGAGTTTAATGACGTTTTTTCTTTACTGAGGATTAAAATTATAGATTCCAATCCTATTAATGTGACCACTTGCTAAAATCAAGATAATTCTCCGCACGGGGCGAGACAAGACGATAGTGGCATAGCGACCAAAGCTGACACCCAGGACAAGATACCTTTTCGACCCCCACCCACGAAAAACAGGTAGAAATATAATGTACAGAATATACCATTTCCCTCTGTGAGTGGCGTTCAGGGAATGGTAGGCCGTTTGTCTCCCTCCTCGCTATCCACTGCTAGACAGGCATGGAGATAGTCAATGACATGCTGGTAAGTACTATCCAATATTCCGAACCATGCGGACTCTAGTTCCACCGCCAACGGCCGAAGGTTACACTGTTAAATATCCCTATCGAATTGGTCGTAAAGATTCTTGAGTGGGTTTAAATCCAAGAAATTTGACTGTTAGAGAAGTACGATAAACTCATTCTCTTTCTTGCGAACCACTCATGTAAACAGCGAACTCTAATGACACGTCGCAGTGTCTACCTGAAAAAACGTCATATAGTGTTCAAGATAAACAGTCTACATACAGGACTGGGTATGGTTTACCAGGATGCATACCTAGTTTGATCATAATGCCATCTACAACTATGAGTACATTCAGAAAAGGCCACTAATACCACAAAATTATGCCCCACACCATAATTCTGCTCCTACCAACTTATAAACAGCCAAAAATTATTGAATGGTATTTCTGATCAGAAGTTACCAATCAAATAAACCCTCGTATTGAAAAAAAAATCAAAAAAACTGACCATTTCTCTCTGTATTAACTATTTCAAAATCTTGTGAAAAATTGCCAATATTCCCTATGAATTTAGACTTTACTGTTTGTGCATTATATGCAAAAATATTTTAATCCATGGTTCAATTCAGTTCCTTTTCATTGTCTCCAAATATATAAAGTTAGCAAGAAATAAGTACCCCACTTCTGAGGACTCTAGAACACGTTCTATTAGTCCAAATGAGATGTAATTGGAACTACAAATAATTCAAATGATTCCTTTAATATTTATTATATAAAATATTTTAGTACAAAAATCCACCTATAGGTGGAACTGTAACATATACGGTATTTATTTAGTTTCATTAAGTTAAGTCGAGCATTAGTTTTTTGTCTGCACATCATACCTACGTTGCAAGGAAAAGGATAAGATGTACCATCAAATACCAGCATCTGTGCCAGATCAAAAGTACAGCCTTCGGCTCCATGTTATTGATATTCCTGTCATTCATTCATTAGACTCAATCTGGTCAGCTGTGGAAAAATATAGTTCTGCGATTACAGCATATTGTTTAGCATGAAGGGGTACATATTGTGACGCCTTCAATGTTCTTGAGTGAAGAAGTAGCGTGAAGAAGGATCACAGACTTAACAGAATTGGAAATCACTTTTATTTTCTGGAGTAAATATTTGCTATATACAAAGTAATTCTAATATCCCAAAACAATTCGAAATGTAAAGGATTGTTGCTTGGATAACATATACACCATCATCACAGTAGTAAAAGATAATTTAACATTCTCACACGATGGGGAGGCTTTTCCAAGGTGCAACGTGAAGCCAATCTATTCCCCGTTCGGTGTCCCAGACCCTGCCGTTCCTTATAGGAGTAGACCTTACGAGTCTCCCGAACGTAATTGCTAAAAAGCTGGCTCCTGTCAAAAGTCGCGGAAGCCTCCACGAGGTCAAAGCACCTACGTAAAAAATGTCGAAAAGCCCCGAGTAGCAAAATTCTAGGCTTTTTTTACCTTTGTGTCAGTTACGGTTCCTCCAACCGTTTTTTGGTCAGTTACGATTCCAGTTACCTGTGCACTAATGAGAATTCCTGAAGTTTCCTGAGAAGCTATGGTTACAGCTAGTTAATTAGTCGAATTCTCATTCGCTAGCTACCCCTTTCCGAAATTTTCATAGCAATGCTCCGGAATCATTACCTTCACCGATCAGGGAGTGACGACTATTCAATCGAACTGTCAACATCCCAGACACTGCGTCGCCGCTCTATTGGAGTCTGGTCAAGCAGGTGGGACCTAGCTAGGCCGATTTCAGTAGTTAATGTTCTGAACAAGGGTGTGTTCACAATATTGAGCATTTTTAATGCTACTTTTTAATATTATTTAGCATTTATAAAGCATATTAAATGTGTTTATGTGTATCACAGTACCATCTGTAGAAGGATTTTTGTACTATTTTTTATGTAATAAATGTAAAGCGCGTCATTTGAAATATCTGTTCTTGCGATTGTATCTCATTTGGACCAATTTTAAAGCATTATAGAGGAAGTTTTTTTCTTTATTGTCATTTATTATAAAAGATAAAAGATAGATATTTTTATATAAAATTACAATAAGGAATTTATATATATATATATATATATATATATATATATGTGTGTGTGTGTGTGTGTGTGTGTGTGTAGTATAACGAAGTCCATCAAGGGAAGGGGTTTTAGTCATGGCCAGTTGCTGTAATAAAGGAACGGGAGACAATGAATAATGAATCTTATATACTTTTTTATATACTTCTTATATATATCTCTTATATACTTCATTATATACTTCTTTTATCTGTCATATATATATATATATATAATATATATATATATATATATATATATATATATATAATATATATATATATATATATATATATATATAATATATATAATATATATATATATATAATATATATATATATATATAAATGTGAAGCACATCATTTGAATTATCTGTTCTTCCAATTGTATCTCTTTCCGACCAATTTAAAGCATTATAGAGTCCTCAGAAGTGGGGAACTTATTTCTTGCTAACCCTGTATATTACATAAGAAAGATTTTCTACCTGAAGACAAATATATAGTTCAAATAAACATTAAATTTCCTTTATACACTGACTGTGGACATTGAAGCCATAACATCCAATTTCGTATAAAAGAAAATGAAATCGATTTCTAGTATTACAGTAAATGAACTTTCAAAAGATACTTTCTTCCTTGTTACCATGGGCTTGTAGTCCTTTAAAATGCCTCAACCGGTTCCGCGTGTGCGTCTTGTCGCGTGAGGTTCGAGTTTGCGCTCTCACTATATTTAAACGTTTCAATTTCAGGATTCTTTATAAAGAGCCGTGAACTAAAAATATGATCCCGTAAGAAAACTGTGCCAATGCATTTGGCAGCTCTTGGCGAACGGCTGAGGGAGTCGGAAAAGAAACTAATCTCAGTGTAATTTCCGCGGGCCGGTATTGTTTGTTATCCGTCAAGCTAGTATCTTTTCTCCCGCCTAAATTCTGGTGGCTTCTTTGTCAGCTCTATTGACGTCACAGGGAAGAGGGGGATTTTTCTTTGTTATGTGTGTGTGTGCGTGTTTTTATTCGTATGATTTGAGTAATCAGAACCCACGGCCAAGAGTTTCACTGCCAAGTCCTTTTGGTGCTATGTACAGAATATTATTCCTTCCTTATTCAGTGAGATAATTATCTCGAAGTTCCGCCAGATCTTCTCGGCTAGATAAAAAAAAATATAAAGACGGAGTTTGAACAAATGAGGTGTTTACAGGCTTTGTGAATGTGTTTTGTCCCAGGTTGAAATATCTCCGAATAAACTGATGACGTACAGAAGCTTTTTTTTATTGTCATTTATTATAAAAGATAAAAGATATATATTTTTTTATATAAAATTACAATAAGGAATTTATATATATATATATATATATATATATATATATATATATATATGTGTGTGTGTGTGTGTGTGTGTGTGTGTAAGGAAAATTCCTCAGAGGTTTTCAAATCTGAAGCTAAGGGCTGAAAATTCCCACGTTCTTTTGCATTCCCCTTTTTTAGTCCGTCTTATTATATTTATATATATATATATATATATATATATATATATATATAATATATATATGTATATATAAATATAATATATATATTATATATATATATATATATATATATATATACACATATACTACACATATATACCACATATACTATATTATATATATTATATATATATATATACAGGAGACATATATATACATATATATACACGACACCTTTATATATATATATATATATATATATGTGTGTGTGTGTGTGTGTGTGTGTGTGTGTAGTATAAATACGGGAAGGGGATTTACTCATGGCCAGTTACTGTAATAAAGGAACGGGAGACAATGAATAATGAATCTTATATACTTTTTTATATACTTCTTATATATATCTCTTATATACTTCATTATATACTTCTTTTATCTGTCATATACTTCTTTATATACTTCTCTTATCTGCCATATACTTCTTTATATACTTCTCTTATCTATCATATACTTCTTTATATACTTCTCTTATATATCTTTTATATACTTCTTTATATATTTCTCTTTTATATCTCTTATGTACTTCTTTCTATACTTCTCTTGTATCTATATATATCTTTTTTACTTCTTTATATACTTCTCTTATATATATTTTATGCTTCTTTATATACTTCTCTTATGTATCTCTTATATACTTCTTTACTTCTCTTATGTATCTCTTATATACTTCTTTACTTCTCTTATATATCTCTATATTTCTTTATATACTTCTCTCATATATATATCTTATATACTTCTAATATATCTCATATACTTCTCTTATATATCTGATATACTTCTCTTATATCAAATGATTGCGGCTTGCTACCTCTGCGCCATCACAAAAAGTGCCCTTCCATTGCAAATATGTTGCCGATCCCTGGTCAACAGATCTTCCAGGACCATATTTCTCGAATTGTTTCTGCGACACACAGGAATGCCACGATTGTATCTGAGGGGTTCTAATCAAGAAAATTCGACTAATATTGAAACTATTAAATAGGGCATATATTAAAAAGTTGAAACATTATTTGTCTATCCATATCACTACTCCACTATCAGAACGTACTAAAAATTGTTCTTCTGTTTTATTTTTGTGCGACCAATTCGCTACCTCTGCAGATTTCCAACGAAGTTTCCACCTTACGGCGAGAAAAGCTTAAGAACCATTGGCCTAAGATAGGAACAGACTTTCGAGAGAACAGAGCTGGATTCTCAAATAAACAATTTAACAAAAGTTCAGAGAGCCCATTTGTTGCTAATGCCACTTGGACGAGAGAAGCATGTGGATCACAGGCCTCACGATTAAGGCCAAAGGTTGCACATTTAGTTTGACGAACACCGCTAGGGTAAAAGAAGTCTTAGCTTAAGAGAAGCTTTGTAATTTAGAAGCAGGTACCACCCAAAATTGGCTTGCCACCCTGTGAGGTATCGTTTAAGAACTTGGAGAACATTATAACCACAAACCTATTTTACGCGGTCCAGTCGCTATGAACGAAGACAGCGAATCTTAGGCCGGCTCGAGCCTCGAGCCAGCACCCTTCGATTTACGAGATCGTTGCTTTATCGACTTAGCTACCACGGCTCAGAGAGCCATTTACATGTATTAATTACTTTTAATACAATGCATGACGACATATTCTGAGGTTCTGCATGCGGTTCACTATCCGCGGTCTGCAGATTTCTGTTCTAGGTCTGTTCTCAGTTTTAGCCTTGGCTGCACGCATTGTTTTAGGACACTAAATGCATTTGAGAGAGTCAATGATCCACTAGCATTTTTTCACACTTTATTCATCATGTTATGACAGCTCCCAAACAAACCATGCATGTTGTACAACAAAGATCCATGTCTTCAAGTACAATCAGAAAGGGAGATTTCAAAAGAGTCAGCAAACGACGATGATGCTCACAACCACCAAGGACATTTTTTTTTATTTTGTGCACAAGCCAAATACTCAGAATTAATGATTCTTGAGATGATTACAAGCCATCTTGTTTGTAAACAAGGAACTACACGTCCATGCGATACAATATTGATGATACTGAATGTCACAGGTATTTATTAAACTTTAAGAGGACGAAGAAGGCATACAATGAGTAAAATGATAACATTGAGAATTTTCTCTTTTGATTCCCTCACAGAACTTCTGCATACTATTGTCATTTCTATTCTGTAAGTTTTCATAGCGGCTGTTTAAATTTATATTTTAAAAGGAAAATAGATAGAGATAAAAATTGAATTTCCTCCCATCATTTGAAGGTTATCTCCAAAAATGATGGAAAAATTACCAACCTTCCACCGAAACTTGGATTGTACCTTCTATAGAAAACGCTGCTCTTATGACACGCGAAAAAATATTCTAATAAGATTTTAAAATGAGATTTACAAGATTTGTTGGCACTCTGACTGCCTCTTTTGAAAATTGAAAAGGTAAAAAATAAAATAAAATGAACATGCTCAATTAATTTTCAGGATCTTCAAAATGTAGATAAACAGGATTATATGAGTCTAGTCCGTCAATTCCCAAAGTTTTTTTTAACTATGTTGTTACATGATGCTACATAATAAAAATCTGATGTGTACATAACCGGACTCTCTTGTACACCTATTAACTTATATACACTTTTTACTGTACTCTATTTAACTTATTTCATTCGGACGATTCTCTAACACTTTAGTAAAGAGAACAGAAACACAAATGATAAAATACTTCCTTTTAATAAACGTTAAAGTTTAAGATATATATTAAGATATATTAGTTCATCAATGAATAGAAAAGTAATCAACAATGAGTAGTATATATTAACCCTTTATATCCTGAATTAATTTACCATCAAGTTTCTTACTGCATTTTTGCATCATTAGATAAGTTTTAATGGAGAATAATCATAGAAAAAAGAAATTTAATTTTTACTGTATTTCAGTAGTTAATTTTGTAGTTGGTACTAGTATTAACATATATTTTTGACTCTATGATAGAAAATAAAACATTAAATTATGAATAAAACAAAGGAAATGCTTACCTGCAAAGTATAGAAATCTCTAAAAAATAATAGTACCAAATAACTGGTAATAAACCACTAAATTTACTCAATTGAACAACACGTGTATCAACTCTAACACAAAATGTCCTTCGAATGCAGCACGCTAATTATAAAATCCCTACTATCAAAAAAAAAAAAAAAAAAAAAAAAAAAAAAAAAAAAAAAAAAAGGCTTTCTGATTGGTGCTGTCATTTCTTTTTGCTGTAGGAACAGCATCGGAACAGCAACACAACTGCTAAAATACTTCCTTTTAATAAACGTTAAAGCTTAAACAATATTAATTCACCAATGAATAGAATAGTATTTAACGATGTGTAGTATATATTAATTCAACAAGTAGAATACAAGTTCTGCCATTTAGCGTATAGGTAGCATTTTATTTGAATGTAAGATACGATTCTCTAACACTTTAACAAAGGAACATTAACACAAACGCTAAAATACAATCTTTTAATAAACGTTAAACATTTAGCAATATTAATTCACCAACGAATAGAATTGTTTTCAACAATGAGTAGTATATATTAACACATTGTGTGCGGATACATTTCGCAGCGGACGTTTTGTGCGTAAATTTAGTTATTCAGTTAAGTCTCAATAGATCGAAATTTATTTAATTTTTTAACCAAGTTTTAGTATTTTATATTGAAATATATGAACAAATATATAAATAGAAATATATAAATAACAACCATAAAAACTTTTGTAAACAAAAAAAAATATTTTTTAGTGGATAAATTTATAATAGTACCGTAAATATGGAAAATAAAATAAAAATAGTTGTATATAGTTTTAATTTTTTCGCTTTCTATGGTTCCGCATCGACTGATGTAAAACTATTTTTTATTTGTCTAAATTTTTCCAGAATCTATGTAGTAGACAAGAACATTCGGTTTCGTTTTCCTATGTATACCGTTATTTTTGTACCAGCAAACAAACCATGTTGTTACACTAACCAGTACTAGTACGTGACCCGCTCTCAAGTATCAATCGTCAGAAAACGTACTAGTACGTGTCCCTCATACAATGTGTTAATTCAACGAGTAGATCTCAAGTTCTGCCCTCTAGCGACGATAGATAGCGTTTTATTTGGACTTAAAATACGATTCTGTAACATTTTATTAAAGAGAACACTAACACAAATGCTAAAATATTACTTTTGATATAGGTTAAAAGATTAAGCAATATTAATTCACCAATGAATAGAATAATATTCAACAATGAGTATATATTAATTCAACAGGTAGAACTCAAGTTCTGCCATCTAGCGAGGATCAATAGCGTTTTAACGTTTTATATAAGGAGATTTTTCTTTATATGGAATGCGGATTGCAACAGAAAATGGAGGTGCTCATTTAGATATTGCAACATACATAAATACAAAAAATTTAGCAATATTAATTCACCAACGAATAGAATTGTATTCAACAATGAGTAGTACATGTTAATTCAACAAGTAGATTTCAAGTTCTGCCATCTAGCGACGATAGATAGCGTTATATATGGTCGTAAAATGCGATTCTATAACATTTTTTTAAAGAGAACACTAACACAAATGCTAAAGTATTACTTTTAATATACGTTAAAAGTTTAAGCAATATTAATTCACCAATGAATAGAATAGTTTTCAACAATGAGTATATATTAATTCAACAGGTAGATTTCAAGTTCTGCCATATAGCGACGATCAGTAGCGTTTTAACGTTTACTCTACGGAGATTATTCTTTATATGGAATGTGGATTGCAATAGAAAATGGAGGTGCTCATTTAGATATTGCAACATACATAAATACAAAAAATTCATCAATATTAATTCACCAACGAATAAAATTGTATTCAACAATGAGTAGTATATATTAATTCAACAAATAGATCTCAAGTTCTGCCATCTAGCGACGATAGATAGCGTTTTATTTGGACGTAAAATGCGATTCTATAACATTTTTTTAAAGAGAACACTAACACAAATGCTAAAATATTACTTTTAATAAACTTTAAAAGTTTAAGCAATATTAATTCACCAATGAATAGAATAGTATTCAACAATGAGTATATATTAATTCAACAGGTAGAACTCAAGTTCTGCCATCTAGTGAAGATCAGTAGCGTTTTTACGTTTGCTATAAGGAGATTTTTCTTTATATGGAAGGCGGATTGCAATAAAAAATGGAGGTGCTGAACTAGATATTGCAACATGAATAAATACAAAAAATTTAACATATTAATTCACCAATGAATAGAATAGTATTCAACAATGAGTATATATTAATTCATCAGGTAGAACTCAAGTTCTGCCATCTAGCGACGATCAGTAGCGTTTTAACGTTTGCTATAAGGAGATTTTTCTTTATATGGAATGCAGATTGCAATAAAAAATGGAGGTGCTGAACTAGATATTGCAACATACATAAATACAAAAAATTTAAAAATATTAATTCACCAATGAATAGAATAGTATTCAACAATGAGTATATTTTAATTCATCAGGTAGAACTCAAATTCTGCCATCTAGCGAAGGTCAGTAGCGTTTCAACGTTTGCTATAAGGAGATTTTTTTTTATATGGAATGCGGATAGCAATAAAAAAGGGAGGTGCTGAACTAGATATTGCAACATACATAAATACAAAAAATGTAGCAATATTAATTCACCAATGAATAGAATAGTATTCAACAATGAGTATATATTAATTCATCAGGTAGAACTCAAGCTCTGCCATCTAGCGAAGATCAGTAGCGTTTTAACGTTTTCTATAAGGAGATTTTTCTTTATATGGAATGCGGATAGCAATAAAAAATGGAGGTGCTGAACTAGAAATTTCAACATACATAAATACAAAAAATTTAACAATATTAATTCACCAATGAATAGTATTCAACAATGAGTATATATTAATTCATCAGGTAGAACTCAAGTTCTGCCATCTAGCGAAGATCAGTAGCGATTTTTCTTTATATGGAATGCGGATTGCAATAAAAAGTGGAGGTGCTCAACTAGATATTGAGACATACATAAATACAAAAAATTTAGCATTATGTGTGTATCAACAAGATATATATTAATTCATCAGGTGCTCAAGCATGCATCTAGCGAAGATCAGTAGGTTTAACGTTTTCCTATAAGGAGTTTAGGAACGGATAGATAAAAAATGGAGGGCTGCTTAATTTTCAACATACATCTATACTGTTAACTAATTCACAAAAAATTTTACAATGATATAAATTCATCAGGTAAAAGCTCACACAAACAAGCGTTTTAATTGCTATGAGAAAAGGGCGTTAAAAAGTGGGTGACTGATTGGACATACATAAATACAAAAAATGCATTAGTGGCGAGGTACTTCCCACGATGTCCACGTGCATGCACCGCAAGCCAGAGAAAGGACTCGATTGTTCACGTCGAGAGGACTGCAGAGAAGGTATAGCGAATGGCCTTAATGGAAAGCTCGCACAGAGATGTAACTATGATAAGTAAAAAATAATGTCAGCTGGGCCATTTAATGATATGTTTTAACAAGCGATTAAGAAGAAAAGTTAAAAGAGGTATTTTTAAGAAAAATAGTATATACGGACATCGAATAATAAAATGTTTAAGATGAGGTTATGTGTACATTCATTATTTACCTCTTTAGTAGTTAGTTTTAAGTCGCAATGCTGTTATGTTATATCTCAATATTTTGTAAATAGTGTACTCTGTCTTAATTAATTTGTATGTGTACGGTACGCTATTTTGGCGATATTTTTGGCGTATTTTTGGCGCCATTTCTCGGGCGATACTTATTTTCTCCTTGTCAACTTCACTCATTCTCTCCCGTTAAAAGATGGTAACCTCGTTCTCTCCTTTGGTTTGTGTGCTTTATCGGAAGTGTTTATGCCTTTGTTAATTTTATGAAAGTGTTTTTTGTCTTTCTAAAATTTTTGAAATTTATTGTTGTTTTGTTGTATTTTCTTGTTTTTGGTGACTATTTTCGGAGCACGACTCCATAGAGTTCACGCTGAGTTTCTAGGTCTAGCACGAAGATACATCGACCGCTCGCCATCGGAACATCGTCGGCGTCACGTTTTCCGATTTTGCGATGGCGAACGGTCGGTGTCCCGCTGCGTGTTAGACTTAGGTACTTGGCGTGTGCTTTGCGGATTCGTGTTTCGCCAATAGTCGCCAAAAACAAGATGGCGGACAAGGAGAGTACCGTTCACTGGGAATTAACCATATAAGGTATCATATTTTTACTGTGTTTCCCCTTTGTAAACTAACACTGGTGTTAAGGCTGTAAATATATTACAACAATGTGTTTAAAGATTTATATGGTTTATGTTATTATGTGGCTATGTGTTGTTTATTACGTAGCTAAACGTTATTATGAGCTAGTTCAGGAATTGTTAATTTTCGCTGTATCGGAATCTCTTATGGAGAGCAGATAACAGTAAAAAATGGATGTGCTCAACTATAAATTGCAATATACATAAATACACAAATTTAAGCACTATGTGGCTAAACGGAGTTATGATTGTTACAGAAAATGGAGGTGCGCATCTACTTACTGTTTCATCTGTTTTAAATAGACTATGGTCTCACCAAAGTCGTTTAATGGCTAACCGAGATTAATCTGTGTTTAAACGGAAAATTTCTGTTGGGAAGGTTTATCGATAAAAAAAATATCGATACAAATTATTTCGATCGTAACCGCATTTCCCCCTATGTAAATATATTGATTCAGCCGTCGTATAAATTGACTTACCAGAAATGTCTCTTATTCTGTTTGGTTTTGCTAAAAATGTTAGTAAGGAAATACGTACTATGTTAAAAAAATTATTGGTTTAGTTTGATTTTAATACCTTGTTTATATTTATTTATTATTCGAGCTGAACGAATAAACATCCATGAAATGAACTGTGTTTTGGACTCTACGTATATTTACACCACACACATAGCATGACGCTGGGCACTCTGAAAATAAGTTGAAATTTACCCCCAACAATTTCATCCAACCATTGGTTGGCGCCACGGGTTAATCGTGGTTATCCGTTAAACGAGACCGGCCCTAAGTTTTAATTTAGGGCATCGTGGAAATATTTTGATTTATTAAAGACGTCAGAAATTAACAAAGTTTGGGAACCGCTGGTTTAAACCATACACTCTATTTGTGTTAATGTATTGATATTTCATAAACAGCTGTAAAGTAAATAATAATTCAATTCATTCAACACTCTGTATTATTCATGCAAAATTATTTTATTAATAATTTAATAGAGGAGTTGTTTCTAGTTCGATTCTGTAATTTTGCAATTGGGTAATGAGCAAATCCATCTATTCTGTAAAATATTTCAATGATAACTATGATGAAAAAATTATTTGATAATTTAAAATATATGTTTCATGAATTATTACATTTAAGACTAGTATATAGCCCGTCACATGACGGGATCAGTAAAAGTTTCAATTTTCCAGAAATGTAAAGTACCCTATGAGGAAGATAAAAATATGGTTTGTTTTTTGGCTGAGAATTATCTGGGACAGGCTCAATAATTTGTTTATCTTCATACTTCTCTGAAGTCTCCCGATACTGTGAATGCAGTTTAGAATCACGTTGAGTTCATTTAGAAAGATAATTCAAAGTTTTCTTAGCTACGTCGAAATTACCGTTAAGTTCTTCCCAATTTTTCTTGCCACAGCAATTAATGAAAGTATAGGAATGAAATTATCATTTCCACTACACCCTGGAGGTAGACAGAATTTGTTCTTAATGTCGGTAATAAAATTTTCATTGCAACAAAAAATAATCGATGATTAAATTTAAAATTATCACATATGTACCTAATGTATTATTTAAGCCAAATATAAAATAAAATTATTTAATTAATATCTAAATTCAGTGATAAAACGTACGAAAATAATGCAGAAGATATTTAAATAATTTAAAATAAGAAATAATTAAATGAGATGGTTAAAGGAATGATGTCATAATGCTAGAAAAAAAATGTTATTGTTACCTATTTATTATGTGATAAATTCATACATTTAATCTCCTGCTTTTATAATGGGGTTTGATATAATGCCATTAAACTCTCGAAAAGGGGGGAAAGGGTGGATTTCGAATGTTTTAACCCTTTGAAAATCACCAACTTAAATTCTTTGGAATTTAATGAAATTAGTTTATAAATGTTATCTATGAACCTTATAAATGTAAAATATCTAAAAATTTTCTTAACATTTCTTAGAAGGGTATACCTTTAGGAGGGTTTGAGGGGTAGTTAAACTGATAACCCCCCCTTGTACATCGTGAATTAATACTTTTAAAAATTTTAATTATATTGTAAGAACAATAAATAAGTATCCTTAAAATAATACAATAAATAAAAAGTTTAACAAATAGTACAATAAATAAATAGTTTAACAAATAGTATAATAAATAAATAGCTTAATAGATTGTACAATAAATAACTTAAAAATAGTATAATAAATAAATAGCTTAACAAACAGTATAATAAATAGCTTAATAAACAGCATAATAAATAAATAGCTTAACAAACATTATAATAAACAGCTTAACAAACAGTATAATAAATAAACAGCTAAACAAATAGTGTCACGAAGATTCGAATGAACACACCGTTTAACTTGCATATAAATTTATTGGAATAAGTAGCATTAAATACAAAAAAATGCCTACAACTATATCAGCTTATAAACAGAATATTCGAGAAATAACTAATTTAATACAGAAAAAAATAGAAAGCAATATATCAAAACATAAGGAAACAATAATAACATTTTGATTAAAACCGTATTTATAAACTGCCATGTAAGATAAAATTATTTTTAATACCTGAGCTAGTTTTACATGCGGCATTAGTATAATAAATAGTTTAACAAATAGCATAATACATAAATAGCCTAAAAGTAGTTTAATAAATAAATAACTTAACAATTTATAAGTGTTGTTTGGTAGATACTTTTATTTGAAGTTATAAGTCAGAAAAATCGAATTACTGACTTTCCAGGTACTGAAAGTTTAATTGCATAGATTTCAAAAGAAAAAAAAATTAAATGTAGTGCTGTCATATATTACGATTTAAATTGTCAAAACATAAAAAATTGCAAAAAATCATTCATATGTCTACAAAAAGTAAAGAAAAAATTAAGATATTTAAATGCGGTTTCATTGCGAAACCACTGTCCGCTAAAGGGTTAAAGGACGCTTTGAATTTTGCTAACCCTAACTCATCAAGAATTCAATATGGATTCAAATAACTTGAAATATTATTATATAAAGGATAAGTATAGAGTAAAATGTTCAATATTTAAAAAAAAATTGAATCGCCTGCTCTTAACCTGGTACAATAGGGCTTGAAATAATGGCATTAAATGCTAGAAAAATGATTTAATGCTACTAATTTTCAATGTAATGTTATAATTCTATACAAATCTTTATAAAAACAGAACGGACGATATTTTATAATTATATATGGATAATGCATCAACTGCTAAATCAATTTTTCAAATTAGCGAAAATAGTAAGGAACATTCGGTCAAAACACAATGCCACGTGTTTATTTTATGACATTGTATGCAGCGTTAAGAAATAGGAAATCCCTGAACAATGATTCAGGGAACGATCCGTGAAAATATCTTATCGTGTCATAAAAAATAAACAAATGCGAATAGAGTTCATTTATTTCTTTGTTTTACTGTAACCTATTGTTATCCATATGAACTGTTCTTGCTCCATATACTTATATTGTCACTGACATTGGAAAGCTGCGAGGAAACTGAGAGCAAAGCTTCATATTCTTTGTACTAGTACCCGCCATATGACGGGATCAGTAAAAACTTTTTGTCCAGAAAAAGTTCCTATAAAACTGTACAAAAATGGTTTGTTTTTTGGCTGAGATTTTTATAACACAATAATTTGTTTATCTTTATTACCGCATGTTAGTTGCCAACTTAATTATCTATCATATTACGTGATAGGATGGACAGCAGAGGTTTTAAATTGACAGCTTTAAAACTAGTGATTAAAACAAACAATAAAAAACAATAAAACATTATCTACTGTCTCTCTAAAAAAACTATGTGAGAAGTTATTAATATTCTATAAATTATAAAATAAAATAAAGAATTGTGATTGAAAAAAAAAGGAAAATTTGCTAATAAATTATTGTAAATTCGAATTTGACATTACAAAGCAATATATACTATCTAAAGAATTAATGACAACAACATTTAAAATTTAACAACAGTACAATAGAAAAAATAATATAAAAGAACTATTACATAAAAAACAAATGCTAAATGTATATATTAAATCAGCGTAGGGAAAATGAAAACAATAAGATTTTATTAAAGATTAAAAATTTACTTACAATACTTGAATATTTTCACTCCAAACGTCTAATAAATCCACTAAAGAAACCAAGAAAAAAGAATATATGGCCGATTTAATCTGCTGCGTTAGCGAACACTATTGTGTTATTGTTTTTTCAGATTATCAATAACTATTAAGCAATTGCTGCCGCATCTAGCATCATGGTCTAGACGGAACAGCCAAATATGATGACGTCGAAAATAGAGTCGTTTGTGTAAAAAAACACACACAAACGAACAAATTTTTTAATTTTAAAGAAAATACTTAAACAAATATATATTATCCGTGAAATAGACTCATAGACTTGTGTTATATATAAAATTTTCATTTAAAAAAGTAATAATAAATAAAATTATCACATAACAATATATTAATTAAGCAAATATAAAAGAAAATTATTTACGTAAATAATATATAAAATATAAATAAATGCAGACATATTTAAAAATAAATAAAAATAAGAAAATTAAATGAAATATTTGAATAACGTTATAATATAAAAAAAAATGTAATTTATCTACTTATAACGTGATATTATAAATTTAATCTCCTTTTAAACATAGAATTGAAATAATGTAAAATAAAAAGAAATATATCGAACTCGCTTTAATTTTTGTATAACATCAAAAAATATAAATCGATTTTACGCTGATCGTTTACCTTATTTATTTATCCCACTATAATAATGTTTTCCTAATGTTTTTAACGTATTTTATTTCAAAACAGTAAAAGAGCTCAAACCAAGAAAACCAATATGGATGTTATCCCTAATAATAAAATTAGGATAACAGTATATTATATAGTTATTTTTTTAATATTATCGTTTTAGTGTTATCACAGTTTGAATTGTACGTGACCCAGCGAAAATAATCAACAATACTTATATTGACTGAATAAAAGCACCTTATAAACGCACCAATTCTTTGTATTAATGTTAGCCTGTAGTTACAACGTTTTCTAGCAACTAGTCCGTGACCTAAAGCATCTAAACTATGTATTCAAGAAATCGCAAAGAAACAAATAAATACTGTTTTATAGTAAATAAAAGTATTGTGTTAATAAAACTGTTTTCTTAGCATTTCCTTTAAAACAGCATTTAAAGAGAAATTTTCGTTAAGAAGACTGACTTTCTAAATAAACATTTAAACGTACATCATATATAAATAATAAAAATATATATATATATATACAAAAACATACATATATAAATACATACATATTATTTATATATATATATATATATGATATAAAAATATACACATACATAATATCATTTTCGTAAGGATAAATAAAAAGTTAATTTTAAATCTAAATTGATTTTTTTAATCAACCTTCCCGTTCTGTGGTTCCGCATCGACTGATGTCAAAACTAGTTTTTATCTCAATTTTCCAGTACCTAATAATAGGCAAGAACATTCGGCTTCGTTTTCCTGTCTATACCGTTATTTTTGTACCCACAAACAAACCATGTTGTTACACTAACCCGTACTAGTACGTGACCCGCGCTCAAGTATCAATCGTCAGAAAACGTACTAATACGTGTCCCGCATACAATGTGTTAAAACAGTAACTTTAGAAATGTAGCAGTTATGTTTTGTTTTTAAGTAAACAAAGCATTAATTGCATTTTTATTCAATTATATATTTTAGAAACAGCCTTTGAAAAGAAAATGGTTTTATATAACAAAAAAACTAATTTTTCTAAAACATTTAGCAACGTTTTCATCTCTACTCGCTTGTTACTTTTCGTATCAAGTTAGCATTTTATTTTCTCCCCTTTCTCTTAATTTTTAAACTATTAATTATCGTAGTGTAATTTTCCTTTTATTATATTAAAAAAAATATAAAATACAAAAAACAAGAAAAAATTTATTAAAATTTTGTAAAACGGATGTCCTCATCCGCAAAAATGTTTCTCTCTCCTTTTCAACTTTTCAACTGTCTTCTTTCATATTATATTTTCTTTTTTTATTTATTTTGATATCTAAGGTTCGAATGATTTTCTTTAAACTTTTAATGTAAATTTTCCATCCATCAACTGTAAACTACATTTCCTGATTGACACCTTGAATGAATCTTGTACTGTCAGGACGGGAGATACGGCTACAAGCTAAGGCGTCATCGAACAACTTACTACTGAACACTTCTGCTCGTTGATGACGAGCAAAATGGCGAGTTTAGAGGCGTTGCAGTTATGTTTTATTTTGAATGAAACTAGCATTAACAACAGTTTGTTTCAAGCATTTAATTCTGTACCGACGTACTTTCCCACGATGGTCAGCACGTGCATGCACAGCTGTGGAAGAAATTTCCAAGAAGAATTTAGGTGCAGCTGTTGACTTCGAGTTTTAGGGACCCCTGCAGAGGAGTTATAGATCACGGAATGGCACAAGCGTAACGGTCAAGCTCTCACAGAGATGTAACCGTGAGTTATGGGGGCAGGGGCTAAAAATAATGTCAGCTTGCACAAAAGGGGCTATTTTAATGAGCCCACCTGCACGCCCGAAGGGGGTGCAGATGTGGGAAAATTTCACCAACAAGCGATTGGCAAAGAAAAAAAAAGGGGGAGTTAAAACCGAGGTGATGAGTTGTGAAAGAGAGTGAAGAAAAAGGAGTCGAAGTCGGGATTGAAGAACTGCTGGACATCCAGAGAAAGCTCGGACCGGAAATCGATTCCCGAACCTGCATGCCAGTATATACGTACAGCAAAATAAAGGCCTCTACGCCAGTATCGACGCCCTTTACGCCCTAAGTCCAGCACCGTCGTACAGCCGGATGAAAGCAACAGCCTGTTCCCTTGTAATTATTGGAGGTAAACTTGATCTTATTCATAAATCCTTACCTTGTGTTTCGGAATCTTTTGATTAATAAATAATGCATAAAATCAAAAAGAAATTAATGAATTGTTGTCATGATAAACGTCTAGTAACGAATGTTATATATAGACTAGCTGCTTCACACCCAGCCTTCGGTCTGGATAATAAATATTCCCAAGTAAAGTTTTAGAACCATTATTATACGTATTCATATTCATAAAAATCTTAAACCTCATACACTGCAAGATTATTGACGAATAGTTTATTATTAATGGATAATTACAGTTATAACTAAATATATGCTCTGTGTTGCCCGCCTGTGTTATGATGCCAAATTCCACAGCTTTCTCTATTAATTAAAGCAACAGTGTGTTATATTTGGCACCGATGGATTCAGATATGTAGATAAACACAGCGTAAAAACATTCTCAATTTCATTTTAAAAAAAATAGTTTTTAACCTGGTGTCCCATAGATTTTCTGGAATATTGCGTTATTTTAGCGGTAAATCAGTTGACTTATTTAAAATAAAAATATCAAGATAAAATATAAAAATTATATCTACCAAATAATAAACATAGTTTAATATATCAAAACCTATATTATCGTCTGCTATTTGGTATTCTGAGAAACATAAGAATGTATTTACGGTATTAAAATGGTAAAAATTAAAGTTAGTTTTTGTATAAGAAATGGCAACTGTAAAATACAAACAAAAATTTGATAGAACTTGGCGAGTTTTCAATTACTGAAAATAAAAATCTCGCCAAGAAAAAAAAAAGTGATTTCTAAAAAAGTGATTTTAGAGTTTAGAAGATAAAAAAGTATTCTGACATACATATATATTTTCATAAATATATTTCTTTAGACTTAAATTTTAATAACCTAAATACATTCTCATATTTCTCGGAATACCAAATTGCAGACGGTAATAATGCCAACGTTGAATAACACTATCACTTTTTGACGCCAACTCAACAATGAAAATGCTCGTGTCACAAAATTAAAATGGCATTTGGTCGGTTTTTTGTAAATATATTTCGAACTAATTAAAATATCGGAATGTGAATGGACGAAATGAATTCCTCGGATCGTCCTGCGTCTTTTGGTACCATCGGTGCCCTTCTGCGTCCACCGGTTTGCGAGGAGATAGGAGCACATACATAGTTACAATCAGATTTTAATATATAAGAAGATATTAATCAAGAAATAATGTTTGTAAATAATTAGTGTACATAGTAAATGTTTTAGTTCAAATATAAGATATCATCTTTTTACTGTGCTTCCCCTTTAACAACGGACACTAGTGTTAGTATTGTAAGTACATTACAACAAAATCAGATTTTAAAGAATAAATGGTTTTGTTCCGAAAAAGAATAACGTGTCTAATGAAAACATTTAACAACGCTTCTATCTCTGCCTGTTTGAAATTAAAATGGCGATTTTAGAAATGCAGCAGTTATGTCTTATTTTAAATGAGCATAGCATTAATAACAGTTTTCTTCAAATGTGTATTTTAAACACAGCATTTAAAGAAATAGAAAATGGTTTCGTTCCACAAAAAGAATGGCTCCTCTAATGGAAACATTCATCAGCGTTTCCACCTCTGTTTGTTTCTGAAATTAAAACGGTGATTTTAGCATTTCTAGCAGTTATGTTCGCTTTTAAATGAGCATAGCTTTCGAAACATGTTTACGAGAAAAAAAGGCTTTTATCGCTAAGGTGAACTTTTGTGCTTCTAAATAAGAAATCCGAACGAAAAAATCTAGAAACACAAAGTGGTTCAACAATGGAAGGATTAAAGCTCTACGAGTATAGTCATTAGGAGCTCGAAAGAGAAGAAAAATATTACGTAGAGCGTAAGGCGGTCCCTTCTTTCTGGCTCAGAATCACCTTTTGTTTTACAATTGGTATTTTAATTAGTCTGCTGGGGCAGTCTTTAAATTAGTTTGTTGTACAGAAGGAATAAAAAATACAAGTGATGTATTTTTTATTCCTTCTGTACAGTTTATATATCTTAAGGGGAAAAGGGACCTTGAAAAACGGTTTTTAACATATTGAACATTTTACTCTATACTTAAAACAAGCATAATAATATGATGCAGTGGCGTGCGGTAGGTTTTCATGCAGGATGTGCAGAGAACATGAATTTTCCAATAAATATTATCTTGTATATACATAAAATCTTTTGTTATATATAAATAGATATATAACATGAGTCATTTTTCTCTCTATGAGTTGGAGAGCCAAATCAGAAAGAGACAAAAGTGCGGGGTCTCCTTGTCGAGCTCGGAAATACGATGCATGATGTATGGCCAGTTTTATATGTTTTGATACTTTTTGTTACATTTTTGTATATTTTAATAATTTTTTTGGAGATTTTTTAAAAAATATTATATAGATAACGCACAAAAATTACAGATCTGGCAAAAATCTAAAAGGCCTTCTTCTACGCTAGGATGACTCAAAAGGTTACATACACACACACCACACACACACACACACACACACACACACACATATATATATATATATATATATATATTCTATATAATATATATAAAATATAATATAAATATAATATATATATATATACAGTGGCGTGAGGTAGGTTTTCACGAATGTGCAGAGAACATGGATTTTCCAATAAATCTTTAATTATTGAGACATCTGAGTTCTCCATTCTGAAACGGGTTATTTATTATGAATATAAATTTAAAGAATACAATAAATAAAATATTTACCTACGAGTAGTCGAGTTATAACTATAAAAAGAGCTAAACTTATGAGAATTCTACTAGCACTGAAGCAAAAATCATGTCTTTTGTTGTATGGTGTCATATCGGCGTCGAAAAAGCAACGCTTCGGGCTTCCACGAAAAACTTCTATGTTCAGCAAACGTAGCACCACATGGAACCCGCCGCTGCGGTGCCTCATCCGGATGCTCATTGGTGCCGACAAACCGAACGTCTATTCCACGTGCAGAGGATTTCGCTGCACGCTGGCACAATAGAGCGAACTGTTTCTTGTTCGGTCAGTGGATTAAATTATATTTATTAATTGTTTTTAACATTTGGAAGTCATATATTCTGCGAAAAGCATCTTGACAATTTTTAAAAACAAAACCAGGGATACGGTGTTACAGATATTACTGTAAGACACAATGAATGGTAAAATTTGGATTGTTCTGTTAAAATTCGTTTCTTCAAAACAAAACAACATTGTTTTTTAGCTAATTATTTCAATAAATATAGTACATCACCGAAATTAATATACCACACTAAAACATTTCACTTTATATTGATGAAATACTTCTTTTATATTTCCATGAAAACAAAATCTTACAATATATAAATTTAAACATTAACCGTCTGCAAAATCGTATGGCCAGTTAATCAGTTAAAAAACCAAAATCGCTTCAGCGCGTAAGTCCCCGCTGTAATACAACGCTTAATAAACCGTACCTTCGGATGATTCTGAATGCCAAGTGCAGGAAAAATAGCTGCACTTGCCTCAGTGCCATAGTATGCTGTTCTTTTCCAGTAGCCCATACATATAAAGCGTGATTTTCAATTTAGTGTTCAGTGCGTACACATCAGAACTTCCTATGTTCGTTTGCGCGCTACGTGGTGCAGCACCTAGTACCGCACGCACTGCGGGAATACAAGCAAGCAAATCAACATAATATTTGAATATATTAAAAATAGTATTTATTATATACCATATAAAGATTGGTAGACATAGGTACAGAAAATTATTGTCCCGCACAATTTTGCCAGGCTGTGCAGTGCACACCCTGCACATATGGACCGCACGCCACTGATATGATGCATACAATATCAAAGTCAAGGTAAAGGTAACTGGGTTATACGGAGTACCTAGCGAAATGGAAAGTCTTCACTTTAACCTCTGAACGTAAAACAGATCAAAACCTCAATTTAAGCCTCGAGGCAAAAAGTAATCCGAACAAAAATTTAATACACTCCATCTCACAAGGTTTGGTTTTGGTTAGCTACGGTCTACTTTTTGCAACACGAGGTCTAATGAGACCGGGACCTACTGCTTAAAGCCGATTCCGAAAGGCTACGAACATCCATGCCATAGTGGGATTCGAACCCACGAACTCCGGTTCCGAAGGCCAGCACCCTAACCACCCGGCCATAGTTCGACCCAGCTCACACGGAAGCGAGGAGGTGAGAATGTTCTCATAAAAAATTATGAGTAACCAACGCGTTGTCTAATTAAGGGATAATTAGACTGGAACCTTGACTATGACCAGTAGGTAGGGTATTCAACAATACACAGCTATCAATGCAATATGAAGCTAAAAAAATAAGCAAATAAAGAAAAAAGGTTACAAGGACTATAAAAATTGCAACTTGGTACAAAAAACATAAAAAATTAGCAAAAAGTGACAGCACTAACAAAAAGATATATTTTTGTATTTTACAAAATTTTTAAATTTTTATTTAGCATTTTTTTCAGTTTTTCTATAGCATAAAACAAAACAGGACATTACGAAAAAGGACGATATTTGCGAAAGCAAAGTAGCGGAATGGTACGAGACCCAAAATATTGGAAAAAATTAAAATTAAAATTAAAAAGCCAAAAGAACAGAAAACGATACTTCACTAAAAACGACATAAAAATACAAAAAACTAGACGGAAATACCTAAAAGCTGATTTTATAGAGAATTTTGAAAATTGATGGCGGCGCCGGGGAAATGCATACAATATATAAACCACTAAAATTTATTAGAAAATCATTTTTGAGTAAAATACGAGGGGAGATCTGATTAACTTTTCTTTAACTTTTTAAATTACTAAGAAAAGTGCTTGTAATTAGTTTATAGTATTTAATTCAAGACTCTACCATAAAAATATTTTTGAGTGAAATAGAGGGGAGATGTGATTAACTTTTCTTTAACTTTTTAAACTATTAAGAAAAGGACTTTTAAATAGTTTATAGTATTTAATTCATGACTCTACCATAAAAATATTTTTGAGTGAAATAGAGGGGAGTTCTGATTAACTTTCTTTTAAACTTTTTAAATTACTAAGAAAAGGACTTTTAAATAGTTTATAATATTTAATTCATGACTCTACCATAAAAATATTTTTGAGTGAAATAGAGGGGAGATGTGATTAACTTTTCTTTAACTTTTTAAACTATTAAGAAAAGGACTTTTAAATAGTTTATAGTATTTAATTCATGACTCTACCATAAAAATATTTTTGAGTGAAATAGAGGGGAGTTCTGATTAACTTTCTTTTAAACTTTAATTAGAAAAGACTTTTAAATATTATAGTATTTAAATTCATATTCATAAAAATATTGAGTGAAATAGAAACTGATTAATTTTTTTTTTAACTTTTAATCATAAGAAAAGAGCTTGTAAATATTTATAGTATTATCATTAACATAACAATTTTCGCATATGTATAATTCCTCCACAACTTAAGGAGCATACTATTAAGGGCTCAAACATCGTTCACCACTGGGGATACGACTAACAGTCAAGGAGCCCAAAACAACCTAAACTACAGTTGAACCCCAATTTAACGAATTCATTGGGACCGAATTTTTTTCTTTAACGCATATTGGAGTACTGTCTTATGAACAGAACAGCAAATAAAATTCCATTTAATAATAAAATTATAAATATTTTCTGAGTTGATTTTATTTTAATACCTTTAAAATAGACACACTTTAGCACAGTAACAAAACAAAATCTGAGAAATCAAATTATATTGTATTGTAAAATTTATTTTGAGCAACCTCTTAAAAATTCTCATTTTTTAATCTTTAATTTTATATTTATAATTATTTTTTTTAAACATTGTGGAGGTTTCTTTTAGTATAAAAACAGAGCTAATAATGTAGCTCAAAGTTTTTGTTGAAAAATATATTTTACACGTGTATTTTGTAAGTTATTATTTTTCCATGAATTTCATATTACATTGATAGCGCACATTCTTTTCTTATCTTTCAATGAAAACCAGTTCAAACACCTGTTCACACACCTGGACACAACAAGGGGTAAATAGATGTCTATTCTATTCAGAAAACTGGAGATTGCAAGATAAACTTACTCTCTTACTGCCAGTTCAATAACTGCAAGGGAAAACCAGCAACAGTATTCTTAAAATGCAATGTTGTACTTTGTTTTGACTATTTCCCCAAATTTGATCTATGATTCAGCCTAATGCAAATGTAAGTGATATTTGTTAAGTTTTAGTAATGTATTAGACGGTTTTCCATAGGACAAACAATTACATAAAAAAATTAAAAATATTTTTTCAAAATTTTGGTTTTATATACATAGTTGCACCATATTAATATTATGGATTAAGTTTTAATAACTTACAGAAATATTTAGTTGGTGTGGTACAATGTGGGTTAAATCAGGGTTATTCGTAATATAGGGGTCAAAAACCGAAAATAAAAATATCCTGTTCTTACCTTATGGAAAAGTCATAATAAGCAACTACAGAAAAATATCTATATAGAGAAACTGTATACTTTTTATTCAGCAGCTAAAAGATGTACAGCGAATAATTACACACATTAATTTGAAATTTGAAAGTACTAATGAAGAAATGTTTGATTATTATCTTGACCCGTAAAAATTCTTTTTCGAATCTGACGACTTCAATGTTCTTGAGTGAGAAGTAGCTTGAAGAAGGATCACAGTCCCCATAGAATTGGAAATCACTTTTATTTTATGGAGTAAATACTATTTTTACATACACATGGATTCTAATCTCCCAGAACAAGTCGAAAAGTAGATGAATGGTCTTGCATAACATTTCCATGACGATCAGAGTCGGAAAAAAAAATTAAATAATCTCACAAAACGGGGAGGCTCTTCCAGGGTGCAAACCCAATCTATCCCTCGTTCGGTATCCGAGACCCTGCCGTTCCTTATATGAGCGGACTTTATGAGTCTCCTGAACGCAATCACTATAAAGCTTGCTCCGGTCAAAAATCACGGAAGCCTCCACGAAGTCAAAGCACCTACGTAAAAAAATGTCGAAATGCCCCGAGTCGCGAAATTCTAGGCTTTTTATACCTGGGGGTCAGTTACGGTCCCGTCAACCGATTTTTGGTCAGTTACGATTCCAGTTACCTGAGAACTCCAGCAAAGGTTACAACTAGTTTTTTAGTTGAATTCTCATTCGCTAGATGTTCCGATTCTGGCTTCTCCAGGCATTCCTCCGGGGTCATTACCGCAACCGATCAGGGGCGTGACATCTATTTAACCGAACTGTCAGCATCCAAGACACTCTGTCACCTCGTTATTGTAGCCGGTCCGAACAGGAGGAATTCAGAACAGCTGATTTCTGTTCTGAACAAAGGGGAGGGGGTCTTCACAAGAAGAAAATATTGCGTCATTTACATTATGCTGCATGATGTACGTTTTCACAGTTTTCAAACCCTTTAAAGCATTAAAAAAAGTGACAGTTTCACTAGGTGTTATATTACAGATTTCTGTTTCAGAATCGGTATTCATTGGTTCCGATAACTCAACAATGTCACTAACTTCAGTTGCACAGATATACAGTCCGTCATCACATGTAACATAATCGTGAAAGTCTATCCTAGGAGAGACTTTTCTGAAGGGGCTATATTTTCATCATTTACATCAATATTCAGTTGTGTGCCTCGAAATCTCGCTTTCTGAAAGCATTTTTCAATTGTACTTTTAGAAATTTGGTGCAAAGATTGCCTCAGAAATTACAGAGCATCCAGAATATTGCCTTTGTGTCTTTTCTGCGCATTTTCGTCCAATGATGCTGTAATTTTTCTCACAACTTTCTATAATTAACTTTTACAGAACGAATGATGGCAAGGTCTAATGCAGGGCCGTAACTAGGTTCTTTAGCACCCGTGGCAAAAAACTGGCCTGTGCCCCTACGCCAAATATAGTGAGAAAATATATAAACGTGTTTATATATATATATATATATATATATATATTATATATTCAGAATGAACTTATAAAATATTTTGTTAATTCTTAAAACGTTCCTAGTATATTAATTTTTAATTTTTCTTCTATTTTATGTGATTAATACTCTAAATATTTTAAAACAGTTTGAGGGTATTTTTTTGCTGATAAACGATATACAGTGGACTCCGCTTAATGGAATCGCTGTTAATGTTATCAATCTCTTATTGTTATCGAAATCACTTGATCCCGATTTTCTCTATTCATTTGTATGTGAAAATTATCGCTTTATGTGATCGTTATATCGGTTAATGTTATCAGTTTTTCGAACCGCATTTTAACTGGCAAAGGAATATTCACAACATATTCAGAAGGAACCCATTCTTTTCTTTCCCTTCGCTGTCGTATGGATTTCCGAGAATTCTCTTCTTCAATCTAGGGTAATAGGAAATGACAAAGGAGTGGAAAATTACAAGTTTCTGGAATTTTTCAGAAACATGCACACCCTGCTGGTGGTCAACGGTTGTCAGATAAGCAGAAGGCAACACATTATTATCAGAACTGAGAAGGAGCGTATTCCCATTTTATGCCTTGCTTGCTTACATGCAGCTTGTCGATATGGAAACCATACAGTGAAATGATTTAACATTAAGACAAAAGATCGAAATCTTAAATTGTTATTACAGGTTGATTATGATTACGAACAATTTATCAATGAGCTTCTTAGAAAAAATTGTAGACAGTCAACAATTGATCAATCTTTTTAATTACGTATACAATTCTTGTGTTTTAAAGGTTAATATGCAGTACATAAATATAAGGTGTGTTTTTTCATTTTCTTTTGAAATTTAGTACGTGAGAATTAAAGGGGGGGGGAATCATCTAATTTCGCAAATCGGTTATTATTATCAAAATCACAGTGTCCCTAACTGATCACATTAAGCGGAATACACTGTAATTTATTTGAAGGGAATATGTTTTATTTGTAAGTTAAATTTTCATAAAATATTGACGAATTTCTAAATTTAAATTTAGTTTTAATAATTTTAATAAATTCAAAATTTAAAACGAATACCCGGATTTATATTAAGGCATTTTAGGAGTCTTTGGCAAACATTTTATGAGAATCTATAACGAGTTTAGTCTCTAGAAGTATTTTAAAAAGTAAGAAAATCCATAAAAAAAATGTCTAAACTCCTTGGATTTTAAAAATAAAATCGAATTTTATAATAAAAAAATTATTTTTCTTCTTATTTCTATTCAGATCGAATCGTCCTATTTCGGATCCCATTTTCATCACAGTTCAGTACCCCTATGACTGATGCATCCGGGGCAAATGCCACCTTTGCCACGCCCAAATTACAGCCCTGGTCTAATGGTTATAGAACACTAGTGCAATTTGCAAGGAAAAAGAAGATTTTCACGTTTTTTAAATTGCAGTTCGGAGGATGAGCTGGACATTGATTAATAAACAAAAGGGTTTTTCTGAAAATTGATTACTGTGATCTCTCGTTTTTTTTTTTTTTGCGGTTAATGGGGACCAGAACCTCCCTCGAAAGCTGAAAAACCGAAGTAGGATTTGCCCCTAGGAATTTTCGTGTATGCGGGTACACGGATGTTTTAAATATGTAAACAGTATTTATAATTTACACATTTAAGACAAAAATTACAACAGTATACGTATTTACTTCAACGTGTCAGTGATAATTAATAAGATTAATGTTGTAATGTACATACAACCTATACACCAGTGTTCGTTACAAGGGGGAAACACAGAATGAATATAATACCTTATATAGATTCAGACATTTATTCTATACATTTATTTACAAAAATACTTGGTTAACATAATCAATCATTTATATTTTCTATTTACAGACTAATTATCCCACATCACTTTATAAGGAATTATTATTATTAACAGAGGCCTAAGTCAAAGGACTGTAAATATTATTTATAAATTACCTCCATTAAAGTCACAGGGAGCAGGCAGGGGCTTTCTCACGGGCATACGGGACGAGTTGGTGATGTTGAGCGGGGCGGTGTCAGTCCGGGCGCACGGGACGAGCTCGTGCTAGTGGATTCTTGTTCCACTTCTCTCGACTGCCCACTTCTAACTCTCAGCTCTCAGCCTCAGCTCTCACTCCGTTTCCAAAAACTTCACCTAGGTCCCAACGCCCCTCCTTTTCTTGTCATCCAATCCCTTCTCTTTGGGAAATTTTCCCACATCACATGCCCTTCGGGAGTGCAGGTGGGCTCATTAAAGTAGCCCCTTTTTGTTCAAGCTGACATTACATTTTAGCCCCTGCTCCCATAATTCACGCTTACAGTTCTGTGCGAGCTTGACCGTTATGCTGCCATTCCGTGAAGTATCCTCTCTGCAGGGGTCCCTAAACTTGACGTAAATAATTGGGGTCTTAAATTCGTCAAGGAAAATCCTCCCACGGCTATGCATGTACGTGCAACTCACCGTGAGAAAGTACCTCGGTACAATTAATTACAAAACATTTTAGAGTAATAAACATTAATCAACATTGCTTTCAGAGAAAAATCCTTTGTGTTGGTGTCAAACTCTCACTTGACTCGCAAAAGTTGACTCTTGCTACTAGAGCCATTTACCTTAGAGAAGCATAATTTAGCTGTTGTCTTTGTTTTTTTTCCTTTTCCTTAAATTTTTTTACAAAACAAAGTCAAGCGATTGCTGAACTCGACAGCTTGAACCATATTGTCATCAATGTCTTGTGCAAATTCTTGCCATGTTGCACAATTGTTGCAGATTCTTCAGGGTAAGACCAAGCTTTTCAGTTTATTCCTCTTCATTTTCTTCCTCACTTGCAGATTTTATCATCCCAAGAGCCCGTATTTTGACATGCACGGATCCTTCTCAAGGTCAAGGTCAAGGTAATTGGGTTAACGGAGTACCTAGCGAAGTGGAAAGTCTTCACTTTAACCTCCGAACGTGAAAAGATCAAAACATAAATTTAGGATTCTAGGCAAAAAGTAATCCAAACAAGAATTTAATACGCTCCAGCTCAAGAGAGCGAGGAGGTGAGAACGTTCTCATAAAAAATTATGAGTAACCAACGCGTTGTCTAATTAAAGGATAATTAGACTGTAACCACGGATCCTTCTCTCTCACACATCAACATGAAACAACGCTCCTTTCCGCAATGTGGCTGCCGACATGGTTGTATTTTTTCATTTTTACTTTTTGATGAATATTTTGGAAAAATCCCGCGAAGGACTAAAGCCGCAAAACATGAAGCGCGAAGTGGTGAGGGACACTGTACAAGAATTGATTACAAGAAATTCCTATTCAAGACAAGATAACTATGACATTTAAAAAATAATCCAAAATTTACCTAATCCAAACTAAGTAAAAAATATAAAAAAAGTAATCGGCAATTCAAATAATTCATTAATTTGAGGTATATTATATGTTAGAGGGTTTTGCCTTCATTTTTGTTAATTTTCATTAAAAATTCTTTAAAATGCGAAATCGGTTAAATAGGTGTTCGTTAAGTCGAGGTCAAACTGTACATGAATTGAAATACACAACTAATATTTTTGAATAACATTTATAAAAATACTCCTGCTGCACTGCAAATTAACCAATTGCTTGAATTTTTTTCAGTGTAAGTTCAGCATTTATATGGAAATTAGACTGGATATCAATTTTCGTTTGTAAAGAAAACGTAATAAGACAATTGTTTCAAATCAAAGTTTTAACAATTGTTTTCTTTGTTTCACAGTATTCAAAACTCCGTACCTGGGATAATATTTTAAAATTTACAAAAGAATACCCAGTTTTATGACAAACATATTTAAGGACAATGTCGAAAAATTTGAGAAAGATTGGAAAAGAAATAATACACCTGGAACATTTTATAGTCACTGATAAAAGACACCATAAGCGGCCGGTTTAAAAATAAATTTTTAAAGGTTAACCCTTTTGCATGACAGATAATTATATCTCTTACATATTTCGTTTTCGTATTTCTTACGTCTAATTGAAAAACATAACTTAATTTAAGACAAATTTATAAATAAAGTTCATTGTTTAACACATATGATATACAATTGTATAAATCGTTAGATGTTCATATCATATGTGATATACAGGATAGGTAAAGAGTTAAAAATAAGAATTTATGACAGAAAAAAAATTTAATGAAATAAAATAATTTAATTCGACAAAGTCGTCAGCTGGTGTGTTTTAAAGTGATAGGCAGTAAAGCATAGTTAATAATCACTAATAATCGTATTGCTTACAATAAAGATCTTGTTGATTCTCAGACACTGTAGTAAAAACTAAAATCCCTAAAAATCCCTAAAACTTTTTTTACGCAAGATAAAAAAAAAATATCTAAATGTAATTCCCGGAGCTAAATAAATAGCATCAAATAATGAAATTGTACAAATTGTACAATGTACAGCAAAAACATACAAAATTGTATAGCGAAATTGTACAAACCTTTGAAGAAAAAAGAATTAAAATTAAAAAAAATAATTGATCTGTGGCAGCAGAGATGAAACAATTGATAAGGAAAAAGAGAAGTAAAAGAAGAAAAAAGAATAGCATACAAAGTACCTAAAAATGTTTTTAGGCAAGATAAAAAATTATATAAATGCAATTCATGGAGCTAAATAAATAGCATCAAATAGTGAAATTGTACAAACTGTACAATGTGCAGTGAAAATATACGTACAAAATTGTACAGCGAACTTGTACAAACCTTTGAAGAAAAAGGCTTAAAGTTAAAAAAAAAAAAAATGAATTTGCGTGCGGCAGCAGAGATGAAGCAATTGATAAGGAAAAAAAAAACAAGTAAAAGAAGAAAAAAGAATAGCAGCTGTGAGGCAAAAGTTAATAAAGAAAACTGTCGTAAAAACATGACATGATCTATATCTCAATGTTTTAACGGTCGTAGAAGTTGGGAAGCTAACAAAAAAGGCATTTAATATCTTTCTATTATATCTTACATCTTTGCTTACTTAAGGGACTTTAACCTTTATGTTAACTCTTAATAAAATGGACTTTTATCACTGCTCTCTCAAAACTGAAAGCTGTGCCGAACTATATTTATTCTTGTTGGTAAATATAAATTGAAGTACCCGGATAGGTAATATCTACAAAGATGATATCTGTGTGTTTGGAAGAATTTTATTCTTTCCCGTCATGTGTATCTTATCAAATATTACTTTCAAACCAAAGTTAAGACTAGGCTGTCGAGAGTTGGTAGGTGAAAGTCTACTGACATTGTATTATACAGAGTGTAGAGGACGGGTCATAGACGAGTGCAGATAACAAAGTAGGGGGGAGGGATAGGGAAAACAAATAAGTTTAAGCGTGTATTTTAAGAAACAGACAAGACATTTATGGCACGAGTAATCCTGGTTTGTGTTTAAGATGCTAGAAAGGAGAAAATGCGACATTTATTGCATTCACCTCTTATTAATTATTAACGTTTTTCGAGTTTAAAAGTGAATCTAAACTCTTTTAAAACGGTTTTTTTTGGAGCACTACGATCTACTGCTGTGCTCATGAGGGCTAATGAGACTGGGACTTACTGTTTAAAGCCGATTTCGAACGGCTACGAAAATCAACGCCAAAAGCGGAATTCGAACCCCGGTTCTGAAGAGCAAATCTTGACCAGACCGCTGATAATCATTACGCATAAACGTTGATGATCATTTACATTTTATTTCTTCGATCCTCTCTAAAATGCCTGATTATAGATTTATATTTCCATTATACTCGAACTAATTGGAGGGTAGACTGAGGTTCCTTAATCGAAGGCCTTATCCCCTGTTGTGAGGCTATTATATTTATGATGAGTGACAGGTCATTAAGGCGATAAACATTAAAATAACAAATGCAGGCATTTAGTTAACATTAAAATTAAATAGAAAATACTAGGCCCATAAAAATAATAAGTAAATACAATTAAATATAAAAATACGAAAAGAAAGTTTAGGGATAGCAAAGGATTTTTTTATTAAGAAATTTTATTAATTTAATAATTTTTTAGTCAATTGTTAGTCGAGAATAAAGAAGTGCGCTCTTATTATTTCCATAAAGAGAACTATGCAAATATGGTGACATAATGTACTGCACTTTTATTCTGGTAAGTCAGTGAATGAGTGCTGTAATTTACCTTTATTTTAAATTATTGGTGCAGCAGAAATGTAATATGTTTTTGACAACAGAAAATTTTGAAACGAATATGCTGTCACAAGGACAAAATACCTTCAAAATAACAAAGATTGCCTCTAAATACTTTTTTTGTTCCCCAAACATCAAGTTAGCGTACATTTAATTGTAAAGTCAAACTGTGCCATTGTACAACTGTGCAATTATATTATAAAAATATTATGTTATTAACATTTTTATTTAAAAAAAACTATGTATTTTTTTCGATTTCATGTTTTAACACTTAAAAGTGATTTTTTTAGTTTTTTTTTTTAATTTACAGATAATTTTTAACTGATCTAGGAGAATAGTTCTTTTCATGTAATTATTATTATTTTTTTAGATTTTGTCATAACATTTTAATAGCGCATATAAAGCTTTAGCTTAGCCAAAAATTGAAATTTTAAAGAATAAATAAAGAATATCCGATTAATAACATATAAATCAAATAATTTAAATTGAATGTAATTATAAAAATATTATGTTATTACCATTTTTATTAAAAAAAACTTTATATTTTTTTTTCGATTTCTTGTTTTAACACTTAAAAGTGATTTTTTTTAGTTTATTTTTTACTTTATGGATGATTTCTAACTGATCTAGGAGAACAATTTTAACTAGTTTCTTCCAAATTATATTAGACGTTATTTTTTTTAAAGATATTGTCTTATAAAACTCTTTTTATACTTTATTCATATAAATAAAATGAAAATACGAAACTAATTAAATATATAAAGAATAAATAAAGAATATCCGATTAATAACATATAAATCAAATATTTTTTCTTGTATGTTAAAATTACTTTTGCTATCATTATCCGCATAGCTAAGCCTCAACCAATCTCTTATAATACACTTTTATTTTTCCCCGGATTATGGCTAATAACTTAGCCATAACTATCTTTCGAAAAGAAATAAAAACGGTTTTTATCTTCCCTTTTTCAGGCGACAGATGGCATCAATAAAATATGAAACTATTATCTCAAATTCACGCTGAGTCGCACTAAATAGAAAATGTATGTCTCTTCGATTAGCTACCGTATTATGTTTTTTATCTTTTTTTTTTGCAAGGAAATGTCTCAATAAATTTAAATGGATATTGAAATTCCTTTGTTAAATCAGAATCGTTAAATTATGACAGATTTTCCAACGCATTGATGCAAAAATCTATCGCCAAGTGGTAATTAAATGTAAAATTAATGCTTAAAAAGCTTATTGCTTATATCTGACTTTAAGACGATTTAGAATATAATCGCTTGATTACATTTTGCAGATTGTTTAGAGGAATCCCGGCTACAAACTTTTTAATTATCTTTTATTTACGTGCATTCCTATTATTTATAGTTATTTAGAAAACTTTAAAGAGGAATAGTTATTTGAAATTTTACTTAACAAATTTGAATTTAAGCGTATTTAAATTTTAATAAAAATTTCATACTAATAATTCTTTTCACGTATTTTATTCAGTCTTGGGCTGAGATAACATAGCGCATTTAAAGCTTTAGCTTAGCCAAGAATTAACCATTAGCCAAAAATTGAAATTTTAACATACTAATTACATATTATACATAAGTACATAACTTATTCGTTGCTGAATTAAAATTAAATTTAAGATATTTACACGGTAGTAAATTGTGAAAGACAAATAAAAATTTATGCATTTAAAATTTATGAGTAACTTTTATAGCTTTAACAACTTATTTTTCAGAACACGGTTTCTTATAGAAATATTGACCCTGATTCAAATATTTCCATTTTTCTATAATAAAGGATTCTAGAATTTGTCTACTCAAATTTAACGTAAATTCAGTTTGGTTTTTCGCATAGAATTGAAAACTTTTAACATGAAGCATGACTGTGTGAAAAGAGTAAAATTCAGCATTATTTTTTGCAAAACTTTCTATTTAATTGCTGAATCGTAATCTTTTAGCTGTTCAAAAGATTTGTTATTTTCCGGAGTAATCTGAGGAATTTCCGAAGTTATCAAATTTTCTCATTTCTAAGGAACTGTTGTTGTTTCTCATGCCACTTGGACAAACCGAGGACGATTGAGCCTACAGGCTCTCGTTTTGAGGCCAAGGGGTAAGCCTATCTTTTTAATGAGCACCATTAAGGTGAAAGAACGACTTCGCTCAAGTAGGTCCTCGTACTTTTGAAGCAGATACCAAGCACAAGACCCACACAGACTTGGCCTGCTACCCACAGAGGTATTGATTGAGAACTTGTAGGACATTGTGACCACGAACATATTTTACGTACCCCAGTCACCTTTAACGAACACGGAGTATCTTAGGCCGGTTCGGGTTCCGAACCCACAACCTCTCAGTTACGAGATTGTTGCCTTTGCCGTCTCCGGACCGGAGTAGTTGGCACGTCTGACATCAAGACTACGTCCAGGTCAAATCCTTGTCTTCTCCATATCCCTTCGCTCCATTTCTCTGACCCCCTCTTCTTGCTCTTGCCAATTCCGTCCTGGCAAGGATAATGTAAAGTTCTCCCTGGATTTCAGATCTGGTTACCCGAAGAAAAAGCATGTTTTCCCTTCTCGATGCAAGAACACCTAGTTCACACGATCTAAGTCAAAATTTTAATAACTCTAGCTTCAATCACTGTGAAGTTACAATCTATATAACGTTGAAATTTAAATTGAACACCCAGATTTGTTTCAACACATTGTATGCGGGACATATACTAGTACGTTTTCTGACGATTAGTACTTGAAAGCGGAACACGTACTATTACGTTTTCTGACTATTGATACTGGAGCTCGGGTCACGTAGTAGTACGGGTTAGTGTAACAACATAGTTTGTTTGTGGGTACAAAAATAACGGTATATACAGGAAAACGAAGCTGAATGTTCTTGTCTGGAAAAATTTAGACAAATAAAAACTAGTTATATATATTTGTTTATTTGTCTGTTTTTAATGCACTCCCTTCCAATAAAAGACCAAAAGGAAGGCTTAAGAAACGGTGGAAAGACTGTGTGGAGGAAGATTTTGCCATCTTAAAGGTAAAGAACTGGAGATCAATTGCTGGGAGAAGGGTAGATTGGGAAAAGCTTCTAAGGAAGGCCCAGGCCCACAAAGGGCTGTCGAGCCAATGCTGCTGCTGATGATGATGATATGTTTGATTATATATTTCGATATAAAATACGAAAAGTTGGTTAAAAATTAAATAATTTCCGATCTATTGAGATTTAACTGAATAACTAAATTTACGCTCAAAACGCCCGCTCCTGGTACAACTCCGCTGCGAAATGTACCCTGTAACGTCACAGCTCTAAAATAAGTAACTTTGGTAGCGTTATGGTCGAGCAGGGTTCTTCAAAGAACTCATGAGGATGACATCATCGAACACAAGCGAGATGGAGAAGAAAGAAGGATTTATTCTGAGATATACAAATATTTACATCATGTACATTCTCGGCACGGCTCATTCATGCTCGCCCGCCGGACAACTCCCAGCGTCTTCTCCCACACCAAACGACGCTTGGCCCTCGTGACGTCACTCATAATCCCCCACACCCCTCTCTGTGTTTTCTAGAGGAGAGGTTAGGGAGGAGGGAATGAAAGCATGAGGACCCCCCGATAGCAGAGTACACGTTCGACTGACGTCAGAGTGAGCCGTAATAAGGCAATTCCACGCAGTAGGACGAATTCTCAAATTATGACAATTCTGGCTTTAGTTCCAAACGGAAGGGCAGTTTATTGTTTGTCTATTGGCTGTTGTAAACATGAAAATGAATGGGAAGGGCGTTATAGTAGTTCATGATGTTGCGACATATTGCCTTATACCCAAACAAATACAAATTAAAATAGGTTTTCAGTAGCGTGATGCTACAACCCGCACGGAATGTGTTAATGTACATTTGGTGAGTTTTATAAATATTTTGTAGGAATCTGTGAAAAATTATGTTGCAAGAAGAGGTATTATTAACTATTACCATTCATAAAGAAATAGTTTTTCAAACTCACTATCAAATTTTAAGAAAATTTTAACTTAGTCAATTTCCTTATACTTTATTTTATATGCTTACAAAGTTCCATAACTGTATGTTTGTAATTATGCACATGCTTTCTAACGTCCACCAACCTCTTACTAAAAATTCTAATGTCAATACCAGCAGCCTTGACCTTGATGCTAAAGAACTCGTCTGTACTCCTACGGATTCTGAGACAGACTGAAATTTGGCTGCGGCAATCGACTTGGCAAGTTCCACAATGAGTTGAGGATAGGATATGATTAATGACTAGTTACTCAGCGCAAAGGACGTAACCAGACGCTGTTTCTTTATTTAAAAACACGTCTGTTCCACCTTCTTTTTTTTATTATGCAGTTGATTGTGTTTGTCTCCTTTTCGTTCTTCCCGATGATAAATCAAGCATTTCATATTCAGAGACAGTATGAGGAAGGGGATGAAATTAATATCCTATTTTTACAAAAGGAGGCGGGGGAGTTTTAATTTTAGAGTCATAAAACTAAAAGGGAAAGCAGCACTGAAAATGCATAGTTGAGTTGGTTGATATACAATTCTTATTTCCCGATTGCTGATGAGTAGTAGATATCACTGAAAGGTCATTGCCTGGAAATTGCAAAAAAAGACATTAGTCATTAGTTAAAAACATGTTTTGTCTTGTGTATATATAGATAATTAATTATAGGTCTTGTGTATACATAGATAAATGAAGCATTTCATATTCAGAGACAGTATGAGGAGGGGGTGAAAATATGCAGTTGAGGTAGTTGATATACAATTCTTATTTACCGATTGTGGATGAGTAGATATCACTGAAAGGTCATTGCCTTGGAAATTACAGAAAAGACATTAGTCATTCGTTGAAAACATGTTTTGTCTTGTGTATATATAGATAATTAATTATACATCTTGTGCATATATAGATAAATCAAGCATTTCATATACAGAGACAGTATGAGAAGGGGGATGAAATGAATATCGTATTTTTACAAAATTAGGCTGGGAGGGGTTTTAATTTTAGAGTCATAAAACTAAAAGAGAAAACAACACTGAAAATATGCAGTTGGTTGAGATACATATCTTATTTTCCCGATTGCTGATGAGTAGTAGATATCACTGAAAGGTCATTGCCTTGGAAATTACAGAAAAGACATTAGTCATTCGTTGAAAACATGTTTTGTCTTGTGTATATATAAATAATTAATTATACATCTTGTGCATGTATAGATAAATCAAGCATTTCATATTCAGAGACAGTATGAGGAGGGGAATGAAATTAATATCGTATTTTTACAAAAGGAGACTGGGTAGGATTGTAATTTTAGAGTCATAAAACTAAAAGGAAAAGCAACAGTGTAAATATGAAGTTGAGTTCGTATATATACAATTCTTATTTCCCGATTGTTGAGTAGTAGATATCACTGTAAGGTCATTGCCTGGAAATTACAAAAAAAGACATTAGTCATTAGTTAAAAACATGTTTTGTCTTGTGTATATATAGATAATTAATTATAGATTTTGTGTATACATAGATAAATGAAGCATTTCATATTCAGAGACAGTATGAGGAGGGGGATGAAATAATTATCGTAGTTTTACAAAAGGAGACTGGGATGGATTGTAATTTTAGAGTCATAAAACTAAAAGGAAAAGCAACAGTGAAAATATGCAGTTGAGTTCGTATATATACAATTCTTATTTCCCGATTGTTGATGAGTAGATATCACTGAAATGTCATTGCCTTGGAAATTACAGGAAAGACATTAGTCATTCGTTAAACACTTGTTTTGTCTTGTACATATAGATAATTATTGATCTTGTTTATATAAATAGATAAATCAAGCATTTCATGTTCAGAGACAGTATGAGGAGGGAGATGAAATTAATATCCTATTTTACAAAAGGAGGCGGAGGAGAGGTTTTAATTTTAGAGTCATAAAACTGAAAGGAAAAGCAACAGTGAAAATACATAGTCGAGTTGGTTGATATACAATTCTTATTTTCCCGATTGCTGATGAGTAGTAGATATCACTGAAAGGTCATTGCCAGGAAATTACAAAAAAAGACAGTCATTAGTTAAAAACCTGTTTTGTCTTGTGTATATATAGATAATTAATTATAGATCTTGTGTATACATAGATAAATGAAGTATTTCATATTCAGAGACAGTATGAGGAGGGGGGATGAAATTAATATCGTATTTTTACAAAAGGAGTCTGGGAGGGTTATAATTTTAGAGTCACAATACTAAAAGAAAAAGCAACAGTGAAAATATGCAGTTGAGTTGGTTGATATACAATTCTTATTTTTCAGATTGCAGACGAGTAGATAGCACTGAAAGATGATTGCCTGGAAATTACGGAAAAAAGACATTAGTCATTAGTTAAAAACATGTTTTGTCTTGTGAATATATAGATAATCAATTATAGATCTTAAGTATATACAGATAAATCAAGCATTTCATATTAAGACACAGAATGGGGTGGGGGATGAAATTAATATCGTATTTTTACAACTGGGAGGAGTTTTAATTTTAGAGTCATAAATCTAGGAGGGAAAGCAACAGTGAAAATAGGCAGTTGAGGTAGTTGATATACAATTCTTATTTTTCTGATTACTGATGAGTAGATATCACCGAAAGGTCATTGTCTGGAAATTATAGAAAAATACATTAGTCATTAGTTTAAAACATGTTTTGTCTTGTGTATGTATAGATAATTAATTATAGATCTTGTGTATATATAGATAAATGAAGCATTTCATATTCAGAGACAGTATGAGGAGGGAATGAAATGAATATCGTATTTTTACAAAAGGAAGCGGGGGAGGTGTTTAAATTTTATACTCATAAAGCTAAAAAGGAGAGCAACAGTGAAAATGTACTGTTGAGGTGGTTGATATACAATTCTTATTTCCCGATTGTTGATGAGTAGATATCACTCAAAAGTCATTGCCTTGGAAATTACAGAAAAAGACATTAATCATTAGTGGCTTAGCATTTGCTGCTATTTGTAATTTTGTCATTTGGATCGGTATATTAAGATTTTTTTGATTCCGCACAGAAATGTACTCTTTCTGCCGCTACATCGACTGAAATAATGGAAAATAGATCTATCTAGTATGGAACTCACTTTATACTATTGTGTTCGCATGTGGTACCAAATAAATCTTTTATCACGTGTTTCTTTTTTTTTATGAATGATATCATATGATGTTTATAATCACTGATGATCACTAATGATCCATAATAAATATATGATGTTCATCAATATATATTTGACCAAAAAGGAATCGAGCTTTAATGGGTTAATACATTAGCATTTGACCAGATGTTTTCGCTGTTATTCGGAAGTTGGGAGGTACCTTGAATGAAACACCCATCTTATGTTACTCAAACATAGCTCTTGACTTGGATTTTCTTCAAACTACAGGATTTTTTTCCCACTGTTGGTCAAAATTATGATTGCAGGTGAAACGTAGCTCGGAATATATAAACACCCCTTGTCCTGAAATATTATTTATTCCTTATTTATCGATTCAACAATTATCCATTTTATCTTCACTCAGACATAGCTCTTGACTTGGATTGAATGTTGATCATAATTCTTTAAACTACACGATTTTTTTCCTAATTGTGATTGCAGATGAAACATAGCTGCGAAATATACAAAAATCCCTTATCCTGAAATATTATTTATTTCTTATTTATCGATTTATCAATTACTCATTCATACATCGAACCTGTTAAGTGTATAATATTTCAGCCGGAACTCAATGCAAATAAAAGCAAGTAAAGTGTCAAAAATTCTTCAATAACTTTCTAGTTAATGTATTTCCATTCCCTCTATTTCAAAAAACAACTATTTAAGTGTCATTTCTATAGATGTTGTGCAATTAAGTTACACGTTAATAAAAAGCTGTTAATGTCTTGAGCATCTGTAACTGAATTTTTACAAAATTATACGACTAGACATTTTAACGACCATTAAAACAGTGACATATATCTTTTTTATTTCTCTTGTTTGGACAGTCGTTCCTTTTGTGGAATATTTATACAATGGCATAGCCAAAGAATCAACCATGCTATAGAAACTTAATGACTTTCTGGGTAAAAGTTTTTGACGTGCCTTATGTATGTCATGCCCCTGAAAGCCTTAATTTTTCTTATGTGTGATGTTTAAACTGAACTTTAATGGTTTGTCTTATCGGTTTTTATTTTTGTCTTTTTTATCTATCAATCATGGAAGATGTACGCACTGTAAACATTGATTTATTATTCTGGGTGGTAGCCTCCTATCTGTTAGTATAGAAGAAGGCGTGGCAATACTTTGCTAAGTATTTTTTGTCTTATTTAATGGGGTAGAGCTGTTAAAGTGTTTAAGACACTTTGTGTTGTGTTTTATTGAAAGTTTCACAGGGTTATATTAAAAACGTTACTAAAGATATATCAGCTCTTCAAAATAAGTGCAAATAAAATTACTTTTGTGTCTAATAAATTAAAAGAAATGTAATTACAGAATATCAAATTGTGCTTTTTCTCCAAATGGACTAACCGTTAAATCCAGTGACCCAAGTTGAATAATTTAGAAGTTGATTCTGTAAGTAAGAATGTAAATTGATTTAAATCTAATGCTATGCTGTTTTATCGCAGTAATGAAATAGCTGCTGCAAATAAAATCCAAACTAAACTGAAATGGAATGTTATTGAAGAGTATGTACAGTATATTTTCTCTAAATCTACTGTTCTTTAGATGTACTGATGTGAGCTGAATTTATTTAGAAATAGATACTTCAGTTAAAAATTCAGATTTTCAGATAGAAGGGACTTTAACACAACTCTATTTCTCTTATATAAATAATGAAATATGTGCTGTAAATAAAGATCTGATTTTCTCAGTAGACCAGATTTTAATGCAATTTTAACTTTGTGAGACGATAATGAAGTTCTTGTAGTAAATAAAGATATGTTTTTACATAGACTGGGTTTTAATGCAGCTTTGGTTTAGCAAAGAAAATTACAAAATAAATACTGCAAATAAACATTCAGATATTTAGAACAAAACTGTAACTTCGCCAAAAAAATAAAGAAATGTTTGCTTTAAATATGAAAATATTCAAAATTAGAGAGACTGCATTTTAATGCGGTTCTGTTTTCACCCAACAAGTAAAGAAATTATGCCTTTAAAGGAACACCTACATTTTTAGGTAGAACAGATTTTAGCCTCTAATCACTGTGAACGTATTTCATGCGATAAAACTACCTTCTGTTGTTCGTTTCAATTAAATTTTGAGAAGCTTGCAACTCGGTAATAGGATACTACAGGAAGATGCTTAGGCACGGATCAATTATGATTTAAAGCGTGAAAAATGCTTAGGGATGAAGTTTGTGAGAATGTATATCAGCAGCTAAAGATTAATGCATTTCTATTTACGGCAAGAAAATAATGAAGCACTTGTTGTAAGAAAATATGTAGAATTAAGACATAAAAGATATAGAACTTCCAGATAAACTGACTTTTAATGCACTTCCGTTTTCATTAAAATGGTAAAAAAGCAGCTGCAAATTAAATTCAAAATATTTAGACAGAGTGAATTGTTAATGTAGTTATGTTTCTGCAAGGAAAATAATGAAATAATTTCTATAAATGATAATGAATACTTTCAGTTAGGCTTTAAAACAATTCTGTTTAAGCTTAAAAAATTATTGGAATTTTCATTAAGTTTTTAACTAAATGTTAAATATGAAATATATCATCGTTTTTATGTTTCGAAAACAATAGGTTTTGAGCTATGTAAAAAGTGTCTTTTAAAGCAAATCAGCACGGTTAGTTCTTTGGAATTATCGTTTCCGGAAGTATATACCCAAATCTTGATACCTGTGTAACTTAAACATGAAAAGAACGAAATTTTGGAAAAAGTTGAATGAGAACGTAGAAAAATGGAAAACCAAATCTGATCTCGATATATCTTTCAAACTGTTATCTATATGTATCATAAATTTAGGCATTTTTCGGAAAAATCCCAAGCTGAAGCGCTGTGTCTCTTACTTTGAATTTATAGTCGATATATTCTTGGTGTATGTCATGTCCATAGACCTCAGAGTCAGCATTTACAAAGCTTCGTCTCCCATATATGCCTGCTGTGCTATAGTTACTACAACTTTCATCGTTTTCTTGCGGTTGTGGTTCTACTTTAAGGGAACCAGGATACTGTTATTAGCTGAAGATCTCACCAAGTTCTATGACGTCATAGCAGTACCAAATATGTCAAAAAAGAGTTACAAGAAATTCATAGTTTTTTATTCCGTTGCGAGTATTATATTTACTGTTTTCATAACATTTTTAGTTACTAAAAGGGTGGAGACTTCAAATTACGGAAGAATGTATTTGAAAGTCATCACTATTGACTTTAATACCGTTTCAGTGAATAACGTCTTAATTATTAAAATTATTACTCATTGTGTAATGGTCAGTGAAGGCATAGCATATACTACATTTATGCTGGCAGTTTTAATTTGCTGTATGTTTTACTTATATCTTCAAAATCTCTTTGAAGTGTTTACTTTAGGACTTTGTCAGACTAAAACTTTACCTTCTACATTTCCATTTGCAGAACAAACTAAAAAAAGAGGGAGTGTATCTTCTACGAGATTTATTTCGGTGTTTCATGGTGAAGACAAAATTATAAACAAAGGTAATCTGAATAAAATGCTTAACGAAAAGA
>CM063499.1:25302943-25327264 GCA_032207245.1 Pardosa pseudoannulata
ACTTCAGATTAAGATCTTCAATCTTAACTGCGAGTTTCATTTAGAAAAAAAAATTCAGATACTTTCAATTTTAAGATAGGAAATCACAAATGAGTTTGAAAAAGTAAATAAATCAAAAGGTATTTTATTACTTTTGCATTAAGAGGACATGGAGCTCCATGACAGTTTAATATACACAAAAATTTTACCATTCTCTAAAGATTTTTTTTTCAGTAATAGAGGTCTTATATCTCACTATGTGTTCAATTTCTAAATAGGAATTCACAAATGAGTTTGAAAAAGTAAATAAATCAAAAGGTAAAGTATTTTACCATTTTTGCATTAAGCGGACATGGAGCTCCAAGACAGTTTAATATACACAAAAATTTTACCATTCTCTAAAAGTTTTTTTTTATTTAGTAATAGAGGCCTTATATCTCGCTATGTGCTCAGTTTCTAAATAGGAATTCACAAATGAGTTTGAAAAAGTAAATAAATCAAAAGGTATTTTATTAGTTTTGCATTAAGAGGACATGCGGATCTCCAAGACAGTCTAGTATACACAAAAATTTTACCATTCTCTAAAATTCTTTTTTTAGTAATAGAGGCTTTATATCTCGCTGTGTGTTTAGTTTCGAAATAGGAATTGTAAATTGAGTTTGAAAAAGTAAAGAAATCAAAAGTATTTTATTAATTTTTCATTAAGGGGACATGGAGCTCCATTACAACTCAATAAGCACAAAATTCCAACCGTTCTATAACGGCTTTATTTTTACGGCAGTAGAGGGTCATATATGTATCTCTTTTTAAAATATTCAGCTTTAAATATATTTATGCTTCAAGATATTTGCTTTAATAATGATCCTAAAGGCAGATGTATGAATGCATAAAAAAATACTATAACAACGGTCGAGAAAAGCAGCTTTTGCAGTAGATAAATTCGTGTGCCGATTCCTGAAGTAATACTTAATAAAAATGCGGTTGTGCTACTGAAATTATTATAACTAGTTCAGGTTGCCGTTCCAAACCCGTGGTCTATTTCCAGTATTAGGCATCCTCCAGACTCAGGAGGGAGTCCTGTGGTGATTACGCAATAACAAATAAATCGTTGCCTCGTTTTGATTCGCCGAAGATTGACGTCATACGCATCATTTCTGATTAAGGCCTTTGACGTAATGTTCAGTCTTTGTAAATAGTGTCTTGTATATATTATAAATATTGTAATGTATTTTCACATATTATTGTAACATGAATTCATTGATCTGTATTGATATTTGTTACGAGTGAAGTTTTATAATTATCTTACTTTTATTTGTGGCAATACATCATCTTTTTAAATATGCAAATATCTGTAATGTATGTGTTCCGAAAACCCACGGAAGACATCGAATCAGAAGATAATCACAAAAAACAGTTTATTCACGAACACAGTACATTTAACACAAAAAATTTATTCACAGTTTCTTAAATACTCGACTCATGATTCATCTTAATATTTCACAGTATGATGAATTTAAAGGTAGTAATTCACCGATAAAAATATTCTTAATATCTCATTAAAAATTCTCAATTCTCTAAATAAAATAATTATAACTCAGAAACGAAACTCACTCTCGCATTTCTTGTTCTATTTTTATATTTTTCTTTTGAACCCACCGGTGTTGCCAAACAGAGGCATGTAAATTCCTCGTGCGTTAAAAAAAATAAACCATTGAGTCAAAGCATTTACGAAAAATATAGAAAAAGGTTACTTTTCTCAACATCCTCCCACCTAAGTTTACATTTTTCTTTCAAAAAAGGTTAACTTACAATAAAAAAAATGCACAGAAAAAATCTACTTAAAAAATTTTCAAGAAATAAAAAATAAATTTAGAGCAATTTAAGATGAGAGATTTCACATCTTAAGTCCAAAACATACATAAATCAATTAACACTTAATTTTTAACATATGACTGAAAAGAAAAAAATTTTATTTTATTTTAACTTTATCAATAAACTTTTGAAAAACAGTGCTATTGGGAAATTCTTATGTTGGTTGGTTGGTTGGTTGGTTGGGAGCACTACGGTCTACTTTTTTCAACACTAGGGCTAATGAGACCGGGACCTACTGCTTAAAGCCGATTCCGAACGGCTACGAACATCAATGCCTTAGTGGGATTCGAACCCACGAACTCCGGATCCGAAGGTCAGTGCCCTAATCATTCGGCCATCGTTCAAAAAATTCTTATCTTTAAAAATGTTCTGTGCATTTTGTATATTCCTTAAGACGTGCAACAGATAATTAAATTAAAATTAATCTATTTATTTATTACTGTGTAGAGAAGGAGTAGTCTCAAATATTTTCCAAAAGTTTGGAAAACTGCTATTGTAATTTCCCCCCCCCCCAAAAAAAAAAAAAAAAAAACTTGGTAACTTCCCGTCTCCGCCCCTAAACTACCGTGCGATCAGTTTTCTCTCCTCTCTTAGTAAATTGGTGGCACACATTATTTGCTCCAGAATAACCAGCTTCTTGAATAGCAACAATATACTTACCAATTTGGCTTTAGAGTCGGGCACTTTACAACACATCAGCTGCTTAGGCTTACGGAATATAAGTCAAATTTTAATTTTTTAATACTGTTCTGATGTCCCTGGCCAAAAAATATTTTGTGTTTCTCCTATCCCTAAACTTTCTACTCTTTAGGTACTATTCTATGAACTCACGAATCCACCATTCTAACCCCATCTTTCATCTTTTATTTGTTTTTATGATCTGCACGTTGTCAGTTTCTCTGCTTACTGTAAGAAATCTCTGGATTAGAGGGTTCGGTCCAGGAAATCCAGTTGACCTACCATCCTGAAGGCTTATGGAATTCATCCATGATGGATTCCAAAATCGGAAATACACTACAGCTATATTTTTTGACACCGAGAAGGCATTTGATAGTGTCTGGCATGGTGGACTCATTTAGAAATTAATTAAATTTAGACTACCTGCCACACTTTATACAATTGATACACTCTTACTTTCTCGGCAATCCATTAAAGTCCGCCGTGCACAAAACGCCTATATACTTAGGTGGCTTAATTCATAGTAATCTCAAAGCAGCCGCAATAAGGGAAGTGTGACGAGGCAATTTAGATCAGTAATATAATTGATTAATTAATACGAGAAGTAAAATGCTTGGGATCTAAATCTGACCTTATCACATCTTTTGTAAAGGATAGACGACCATAAAATATATTCAACGGATTTTTTCGTCGTGTGCGGGATCCTCGGGCGGGGTTCTGATCCCAGTCCCATATTAGAAACACGTCTCCGTACATGACACTAAATTAGAATGTATCTTTGTGGAGTTATTTATGAGTCCCTAAGGGACTGTGCCCAATTTGTAGGGATAAGGGCTTTCCACGTTTGCAATTTCAAGGTGGGGTTAAGGAGGCCAATTGGATTTTTACAGCTCTTCTGATTGGACGAAGAGAAATAAGAATGGACACAGCTGAAAAATACATAAAATAAAGAAAAGTCAAGAGGAGTATTCGGCAGTCGAGTCGAGGAGACAAGTCCGACTGTCAGTGTTCGAGAAGTCGAGAAGTTCGATTGTCACAGTTCGAAGGTCGAGAGTTCGACGGCAAGTGTTCAAGACTCGAGGACAGAGTATGGGGATCAAAGGAGTGGAATTCAAGAAAGACCTCGACATCTCTCAACAACCAGAAGTTTCCAGCTCATCCGCTTTTCAGTAACACCCCAAGTTTCTTAGACGGCCCCAGACCAGAAGTGAATTTGGAGTCAACGTTATAGTCCCATCAATTGAGATAACACGCAAAATATCTACGTCAATTTCCAAAAAGTGTCCGACCAGAGTACTGCCTTGGCACAGCATATAGCAACAAAAAGGTACCTATTTTAAGTATTTGAAATAGAGATTAGGTACTCTCTCTTAAATAGATAGCTAAGTGATAGGAATTTATATTTGTCAAATCTTAATTAGTGTGGCACCTAAATTGATCATATTGAAAAAGTTAATCAAAATTTTGTATATTAGTAATGTATATATAATTGTAATAAATTTACTTATTTTTTTACTTTAAAACTGATTTCTGTCACCCTTAATGTTGCTTATTAGTTTATTTTTTATTTAAAGTCTGTAGTCTCTCAGAACTTGTGGTTGAATTTAAGCTCAAATAATATACACAACGCAACCCAAATAATACTTAAACTTTGTGACTAAAAGAAATAAATAACCACTATAAATTCGATCATAGGTAAATACTTAAAATTAAGCGAGAGCTACACCATAGGAAGTTATTAAAGATTTAGCATTAAATTTCTTCAGTAGGAATTTTACTATTAACAATGTAAGTGAGTTTTACTCTGACCCGGCCGAAGCCATACAGATCTGATAAACCGGTCGCCACGACGTAACCACAACACCACAGGGTGCTGCTGACCTACGAGAGGCTCCGTCATGGCTCGAAATTAATGTAGACGACCCCAGTAAGGAACAATACTACAACAGTAAGTTCGGGACTACCAGGGAAGTCGGAAGAGAAGGATCACTCAGGAAACCCCGGGTTCGTGACACCCGAGTATACCTAAAGGAGGTATACCCCTTGAGGTTTTCAGACGGCTATCATTGGCCTAGGAGGGACACTCCTAGTTACCAGGGGGCGCCACGAGGAGGCTGATAGCTGTCCTAGGTGAGGTACCGTAGTACAACACCCTGTTGCTCTTCCCCAGAGCCGCACCGAGGCACGACAAAAGTGAATCATTGCATCACCCCCCTATTAACAATGTAAAACTAATAAACCTGCATGACTGTGACATCACAATAAATTTCCGTAGTCCTAGAGCCACTGCCGTTCTTCCAGCCTGTAGTAAACCAATCGTAAGGCCTTTGTAAAGGGGAAAGTCTCATATACAACAGAAAACAGCTAAATATTTGAATCCAAATTTGAAACTTAGAAATAAGAAAAAAGACGAAGACATAGATATGAGTTAATGTCATGGCCCCAAAGAGCATCATCATATAAGAGGTAGTAATTTGTTAAACATGATGGAAATTAGATCTTAGGACAGTCTTGTATAGAACAGTAGTTGTAGTTTCCTCTGAGCTCCTTAGCTGAACGCTGTATCCCCCGTCTTGAGAGTAATTAGATAATTCAGGGTGAGTATTCAGGGTGCCAGTTACAATAAAGGTTATGCAATAATCTATACATATATAAATGAATTTGTGTCTGTCTGTACTCTATAGACTCAAAGCCCATGCATCCAATGCCCGTGAAAATTTGAGAAATTCTTAGGTTTATCCCTGGGAAGGTTTTTGTGAATTTTTGACTTTCGAAATCCATTCCTTCCCCCTTTTTCGAGCATTTCATGTCACTATTCCAAGCATTATTTTCCCCGGTTAAACGCAAACGATTAATTTTTTAATTTATCACATCATAACTAAGGGCTGATCCCACCAAAGTCGTTTAACACTAAGCGCGATTAATCTCTGTTTAAAAGGAGAATTGCGTTCCCCCATTGGTTGGCGCCAGGGTTAATCGTGGCTAATCGTAGTTAGCCGTTAAACGACTTTGGTGGGATCGGCTCTAAGTGAAAGAAGCAATATTTCTTGTAATGTGACGTCATCCCAAGTAATTGTTTTAAACGCAGTTTTCCTCGGTTAAAATCAGGAGATTAAAATTTTCAATTTATCACATAATAAATAGGTGAAAATGATATTTTCTATCATCATGACGTCATTCCTTTAAATATCTCATTTATTCATTTCTTATTTTATATTATTTAAACATCGTCTGCGTACTATCCATTCGATTTAGATATAAAGTGATTAAATTTAGATATAAAGTGATTTACTTTCATTTCTATGTGACGCAAATTATAGCATTTTTATATAAGAACTAATTTTAAATTTAATTCTTGGTTAATTTTTAAGTTACAATGAAATTTATAGCTACAACTATTTGTCATGCACAATCACTTTTACTCTTTGAAATATCCCAGTATCAAAATGATTTTATTTTTAATAGTTGAATTTTTTACTTCATCAAAATATGTAAATCTTTATTTTACTTTCTCAAAATTTTTAAGAAGTTAGTATTTTTTCTGTTATATGTTGGCGGGATTTTTATTTTTAATAATTACAAATTCGCCATGTTCTATCAAATTTGTTTTTATTTCACAATTGCCAATTTTTAAAGAAAAAGTTATCGTCATAGGTTTTGTTGTTTAAAATTTAATTTTTATGTATGTAAAACATTAGTACTAAAACACATCCAATCTCGGAAATGAATTATCCCATTCAGAACAGTACATATATATTACTCTCCGCAGTATTTTGAAATTTAACTCCTACATTAAAAAAAAAACGTCGTATAATTGGGAATTATTATGCAGCCGCTCACGGGCAACGCATTACACTTACTGGACATTCAGCTATTAATAAACTGTTATAATCGTCAACTATCTGAAAAATACGAGATTTATTCAGCATTTGTAACACTATAAATCCAACACAAACTATCTACATTTAACAATTTACGTTTAATTATTAAGATATTTACACATATTTACAAGTTTTACTTAATATTTAACATTATTAAAAATGCAGAGAGCAGGAGGCCCTCGCACACACCAACACACCGCATAACGGAAAACTAACAGTCTGTCCTTTTAGGCTAAAAACAAAAAGGGTGCGCGAGCAGATGGCCGTTGCGCGCTGTCACATCCTTCCCCTCAACCATCGACTAATGTCCTCATGTCGATGGGTGGAATCTAGGTGATCTTCTGACTGGGGTAGAGTCTGGCTGTTGCTCACTTTCTGGCCTTTTAGGTCGACCTCTTCTTTTCAGGGGCAACATTGGGTTGCACTGCCCTTGCCCTCTATAAGGTTGGAGGCATGATGAGTGGTATTTTCCTATGGGAGTAAAAGGATTATTTTGGGTAGCAATCAAATAAGATGTAGGAGATTGTACTTTATAAATAACATATGGGCCATCGCGTCGTGGCATAAATTTAGCTGTTCTTTCGGATTTGGTTTGACTTTTGGGGTGGAGAGTTACCCACACTTTATCACCTGTTTTGAATTGAGGCGTTTTTCTGATATGTTTATCAGCATAAAGTTTATTTTTATCCTGTTTCAATTCTATATCAGACTTCAACTGATTCATATAATTTGCCAAACGTTTCAAATAGGGCGTTATCTCGGGCACGAAGTTGTCATTTGAGATAATAGCTCGAAGGTCGCGAGTAACATCGTCTGTTGTTCGAAGCTCTCTTCCGAACATAAGAAATGCTGCTGTTTCACCTGTTGTGTCGCATCTTGCTGTGTTCAGGGCAAAACGTATGGTTGGGAGTTTCTCACTCCAAATAGTGTGGTTACCTTTGACAAGGATTGCCAATCTTGGTTTTAAGTCTCGGTTCTTCCTCTCCACCGGGTTTGCCCGTGGGTGGTATACCGGGGTTAACACCTGATCTATATTAAGAAGATAACAAACTTGCTGCATCACTGAACTAACAAACTGACTTCCATTGTCACTTATTATTCTTCTTGGGAATCCATAACGTAAATAAACTTCTTCTATCAGGGTGATAGCACATTCCCTAGCTGTAGCATGTTCTAATGCGAAAAGTTCAGTCCATCTAGTAGCGCAGTCTTCTACTATAAATATCCATTTTTTACCATCAGGACTCTTGGGTAATGGTCCAAATAAGTCAATTGAAATTGATTCAAAACGTTGGTTATATACAGGTGTTTGTAGCAAACCTGAAGGTTTCTGATTACTAGCTTTAAATCGGCAACAATCTTCACAATTCTTTATGTACTCTGTAATGTATCTACGCATGCCAGTCCAGTAGTACCGCTTCGCTATCTTACATAGTGTTCCTTCTACACCATAATGTCCCGCCATTGGGGCATCATGATATTCTTTCAGTATTCTTTCACATTCATGCTTTGGCACTACTAACTGGGCTTCTTCTGTCTCTGCTTCTGGTGAATATCGGTATAAGACTCCTTGATTCAACAAATATCCCCGATTTAGCCAATTTGTAAAATTTTCATCTTTAGCAGGACTCTCAAATGATTCAATGATCTTTTTAAGGTCTGCGTCCTTAAGTTGTTCTTCTCGTAATTCTCTGGGACTTCGTGTTGGCATATCAATGGCAATTTTGCAGAATTGGCAATATTCTTCAGCGTGTTGGCAGAAAGGTCTTGACAAGAGATCTGCCACAACGTTGGCTCTTCCAGGTATGTATTCCATCTTTGGGGCAAACGACTGGACTTGCAAAGCCCAACGAGCAAGTCTTCCAGTTGGAGATTTTAAACTCATTAGCCAACGAAGAGGTTGATGATCTGATGTCACTGTTATATCTTGTCCCTCGATGTATCCCCGAAATTTATTTAGGGCCCAAACCACTGCCAACGCTTCTCGTTCTGTGGTTGTATAGTTCCGTTCTGCATCGTTTAATAGTCTGCTCGCATATTCAATAGGGTGCTCCTCAGCTCCCTCACCTTGCAACAGCACTGCTCCAAGCGCGTAGTTGCTAGCATCGGTTCGCAAGATGTATGGCTTATTTGGGTCATTTTGTCGTAGAACAGGAGGACTAATCAGATGATGTTTTAGGGTTTTAAATGCGTTTTCCTCTTCTTTTCCCCATTTCCAAGGGCTACTTTTCTTCGTGAGATTACTTAAGGGCCTTGCTATGTCAGAGAAGTTCGGTACAAATCTTCTATACCACGAGCAAGTTTGCCAAAAGGATTGGACTTGCTTTAAATTCCTGGGAGATGGTAAATTTTGAATGGCGGCAACCTTATCTGGGTCAACTTCAAGATCAGAATTGGTAATGTAGTGTCCCAAGTATTTCACTCGGTTACAGGCGAAATTACACTTCTCTCTGTTAGCATGTAATTTAAACTCACGCAATTTTGATAATACTTTTCCTAAATCATCAATATGCTTCTCGAAAGTTTCAGATAAAATTATTATGTCATCTAAGTACGACAGAACCAAAACATCATTCAGGGAGTTTTTGAAGTTATCGATTAGTCTTTGAAATGTCGCCGGAGCATTTTTAAGCCCAAAAGGCATGCGGCAATATCTGTAAGTACCAAAAGGGCACACGAAAGCTGTTTTATCTCGGTCAGTGGGATTTACCTCGATTTGGTGATATCCGGATCTTAAATCTATGGTTGACATGTAAGGAGTATGTTTAGCTTCATGGAGCAAATCATCCATTCTAGGCAGAGGGTATTTATCAGTTTTTATTGTGGAATTCAACTTTCTGTAGTCCACACAAAGGCGAAATTGACCATTAGGTTTTGGAACTAGCACCACTGGTGAGGCATACGGTGACTCACATTCTTCAATTGTGCCATTGGCCAAAAGATTCTCTAACTCTTTCTTAAGAATGTCCTTCTTTAATGGAGACATGCGATATGGTGGCATAGCTACAGGGAGATTATTACCAGTGTCTATATAATGTTTAATTCTAGGTGTAGGCTCTTCCCCTGGCTGAAAGATATCCGTAAACATTTCTAACAGTTTACATAATTGTAACCTTTCCTCGGCAGATAAGTGACTGCCTTCAGTTTCTTTCAAAACGAAAATGTTCAGCTCAGGAGACACAATAATTTTATCGGATGATATAGTGCTAATGTTTTGCGAATTACCTGAGGATTCGAAAGAGTTTTTATGTGGCTCACAAGCTGGTATAAATGTATCTTTCTCAAAATTGAATTTTTTCCTAGGATTACTGTTGAAATACCATTTCCTGTTCTGAGTATCCAAGCTAACACCAGCTTTGGATAAAAAATCAGTACCAAGGAGAGTTCGATTGTCCTTAGCTGTAGGTAACACAAATAGTGTAGTAGGAATTCTTTTCCCTAACAATTCAATGTCTATTTCGGTATTATAAACTTCAGAGAATTTCGACACTCCGTCCGCGAGTGTTATATTTAAATTCACTTTACGAAAAATTACCCCTTGTTCTCGGAGGAGATTATACAGGGTTTCTCCAGCAACAGTGTGGCTGGCTCCAGTGTCAGCACATGCTAAACCCCACATACCATTTATTTTAATCTTCATTAACATTGCGTTGGGTTCTTGTATCGCACACGTTTGAAATTTCAAGCAGCTAACCTGGGCGGAATCAACTTTAAAGTTTGGGGAACACGTAGGGCATTTTGCCTTTATGAAACCAGGTTTCCCGCAGCCATAGCAGCTAATAGGTCTTTCGTTAATTTTATTAACAGTTCTATTCGTTGAGTATTTATAATTAACACTATTCTTAAAATTTCTTAAATTGTTACTCGGCTTAGAATTTTCCATTCTATGTTGTTCATGGTTCGTGTTTCTACCTTTTAAGTTTCTATTTTCTTCATAAGCATCTAGCTTATCAACTAAAGCAACTGGATCTCTCAATTCACTTCAGTGATCTAAAAAATGATCTTTGTAATCAGGAGGACACTTCTTTTGGATTTGATCAGAAATTATTATATCTTTTAACTGATCAAATGTAGTGATATTCAGCTCACTGAGCCAACCTTCAAAAAATTTTCTCAAATCATAGAAATAATCTTTCCACGTGGAGTCTGGATTTTTTCTGTGTTGGACGAAAAATTGTCGGAATTTCTCTGCACTCATCTTGAATCGACATAATAAAATTTTTTTTATTTCCCCATATTCCATTGGTTTATCCGGATAATTCGATTCTATAGCAATTAATTTTGAAATTTCAATAGGTAAAAGCCCGATCAGATATACCACCCATTTTGATTCTGGTATTTTCAAAAATGACAGTTGTCTCTCGAAAAGGTTTAAAAACGTACTAATGTCATCTACCTTCGGGTCAAACTGAGGGATTAACCCTTTAATTTCAAATTTAGATACATCCGTATCACTATCGGTAAGAACGGTTCCTGTTTTCGAAGCATGATTTAAATTTTGTAACTTTAGTTTCTCTAATTCAAATTCCATGTGCCGTCTCTCGGTTTCTGCTTCCTTTTCTTTTACTTCGGATTCTTTTCTGGTGCTAATGATTGTATCCAACAATGTTTTTGTGAATTCTTCGTCATATGAAGTACATCCGGTTATAACATCTTTAATTTTTATTACTGTGGCGTCGGGTTCCCACTCGATGCCTAATTCTGCGGCCAAAACCAAAAGGTCGCATTTTTTACCTCTAGCAAGATATGCCATTTTTATTCTTTTCAGGCCAAACTTAAAATTAATGGTAAAACTCAATTACTGCGAGAATGGCTCATTAGAATGACATAATATGCATACATCTGATTAATCAACTAAACTATATTATTCCGATTTGAAACCGGAAGTATCAATAAATTTGAAGGAATAAAATAATACTTCTTAATTATACAAATATTTCAGATACATAATATTTCTATTAAAAAGAATCATCGATGGAAAATTAAATAATAAGCAACACAAAAAAACAAAACAAAAAAACATTAACCTGAGCAATATCTTTTGTTATTAATACAAAAATCCAAATTAAATTGAACCTGCACCAATATTCAACACTGAAATATTAACTATCTTTATGAATTCTTAATCAAAACAATTGAAATTAACAATAACAATTGAAATTAACAATATCCATAAGTCCTAATAATAAAAATGTTATGAAAAATAAAATTCAAAACTTGGACCGAAACCACAAACTATTCAAATTTCAATCGTCAGGCACTAAAGGAACTGGCATGCGGTATTTAAATTTGATCTGGATGATCATAATAAAACAAAACGAATTCAGGGTGAATTCAAATCAGAATCTCTTCTTCATTTGTCGGGATGACAAATTAATAAAGTTCCTTGAGTGCTTGTCAAAAAGAAAAGAAATCACTTATCTGTGGTCATGTCTTCGGCTTCGTGTTTCGAGCCACGGGTTGGGCGCCAATCTGTAACACTATAAATCCAACACAAACTATCTACATTTAACAATTTACGTTTAATTATTAAGATATTTACACATATTTACAAGTTTTACTTAATATTTAACATTATTAAAAATGCAGAGAGCAGGAGGCCCTCGCACACACCAACACACCACATAACGGAAAACTAACAGTCTGTCCTTTTAGGCTAAAAACAAAAAGGGTGCGCGAGCAGATGGCCGTTGCGCGCTGTCACACATTTCGATTAATACGTCTTATTAACTCTAATATTGGTTCTAAACCTTTCATCGAAATATTTTTAAACCCAGACCGAAGGCTGGATGCGAAGCAGCTAGTTAAAACTAAATTACATTAAGGTGAAAAAACAATTTGGCCCTAGATAGCAATATAAAATAGTAAAGTGGTAAAGTAATAAAGTTATTAATAGAGAGCAGGAAGTTTAAAAAGGATAGAGAATTTTTATGCAGATGCAAGCCTCGATTTTATAAAATTTTAATAACTTTTTTGGGGGTTTTATTTATTTATTTTTTTAAATTTTTTTAAATAAAAATTAATTAAATAAAAATAAAAGGAGGAAGTTTAACATGATAGCGGAAAGGAAGGATGAAGTAGGGAAATGATAAAATGCTACCTTGAAGAGGAGTAGAAAGCGTAAGAAGAAACTTATTTCTCATACTTGTAGTACATAAGTTGTACGATCTTTCCGTGCTTTAAAAATTTCACCTATAGAACGATTTTATTGCCTTTTTATAAGTTATCCTGTTATCAAGATACAAACCCAGGTATTAAACTTCCCTCTTTAAGGAAAATAGTCGATCACATACTTGCGACCGAGTAGTGGTGATGGCATAAGTTCATAATATTACTTAATATCACTTAAGAAAAATATCATTTAAGTTTTTGATGGGCAAAACTTTATCCTCTCCAAACCTAACTCTCCAAAAATGCAAACATGTTGTAAGTATAGTAAGTATAGTAAGTATTTGTGCATGTAATTTATGTTTTTGCCTTGTCGTCCACAATAAAAAAAAAGGAAGCCAAGTGATATAAATATAAATAAGAAGAACGTGTTACCAACTATTACTTTTGTAATGTGTGGCCACCCTGATCGCCGGACTTGAACATATATGACTTTTAAAGTTGGGACAACATCTATTCAGTCTTGATAAACCTAGAACTATACTTTATCTGAGAGGCAGCCTTTAAGGACATGTTCTTAGCATTTCCCTGCACACAGGTGAAATGTAGAACATGTTATCTTACGACTTCAAATGGTAGTTGAAAATGACAGCCGTAATGTTGAACATGTCTTGTTGTAATACACTTTTTAAACTAGAGACAATGCTGGCTAAATTGATAATTCATCTAGAAAGTTGTCGGGTTTTAAAAATTTGAACTAGTTTTTTATTCGCTCAAAAATTTACATTTCTTCCTAAACGACAATTCATTCCATTCTGAACAATAGTATCGACTGTAGACAGCGTTAAAGTAGAGGTTTAATTATGAACGCGGTATATATATATATATATATATATATATATATATATATATATATATATATATATGCACCGCTAAATTTATATAGCCCAGTTTTATTTATAAAATTTCACTTGCCAATCGACTGCAGAGCAAGTAATTGAAAGGAACGTAATCGATTAAATACGCGTACTTTATGAGTATGTGGAAGATTCAAAATCGTATCCTGACATTGTCCATCGAATCGCGTTTTAAATATGAGTTTTCTAGAATGTGATGAATTTTCATTTGTTAATTAATGTTATACATACTAGAGTGTTCGATATTTCTATGGCAATAATAAGTTAGTTTTAATATTTTAGTATTGCAGGAATTTTTCGTCTCTTTTCGCCATTTTTATTGTGTTATAATGTCATGGGTAACGAAGCCATTGAGGCAAAACTAAATATATTTAACATTTTATGCATCCTGTGATTAATACAGTTAATTTTGATAAGTATCTCGTTTCTTCTTAAAAATTATAGTCAAAAACATTGTTACTTTTATGTTTCTGTAGTGCACAAATTAATTGCCAAACAACCGAAAAGAAATTAATTGCCTTAATGGCTTTAGATTACATTTATAAAATTTATGAAGGATATTCTATTAAAATGTATTTTAATCTTATGAAAATGGATTGTTTTGTTTTAGAAATCTTGAATATTATGGGTATGAAATAGAATCGAAACAGTTGTTTAAATTCTGAAATTATTTAACTTTCTTGGAAAATTACCCAGACCGAAGTCAGCTATTTTCAAATATATATATATATATATATATATATATATATATATATAATATATATATATATATATATATATATATATATATATAATCTTTTGTAAATATGTATATGTAATATATCAAAATTATTTAAGATTTATTTTAAGGATAAGTAACACTTGGGTCAACATCTGTGTGAAAACCTCAATCAAAATCTATGGGAAAATCTACCTCCGATAGCGTGCATCTCCTTTTTGATCTGGAATTTTCTAAATTGTTCCTTAGGGCAAAATAAAATTTTAATTGGTTTTCTTGATCATAACTGAAGATTTGAAAACCCCTGAGAATTTTCTCGGGCTTTAACGAGGGACGTCATTTGGGTTTTATACAAAATACCTACATTAGTTTCCCGATCTAGTTTATTTTTCCTTACATGTATATATATATATATATATATATATATATATATATATATATATATATATATATATATATATATATATATATATGTGTGTGTGTGTGTGTGTGTGTGTGTGTGTATAGGTATGTAATATATCAAAATTATTTCACTTTAACATCTCTTTAAAACTTTACTCTCTCCCATTCCAATTCCTTAAAATCTATTTTCGCAGCCACAAAATGTCTTAAAGAATGTCCTCGACTTAAAATTCCTCTAACACGTTTCCCAAAGCTTTCTGTGGAATAGTTGTAAAAATTTTCTCCATTCAACACATTGTCCAGATCTCGCTGGCAAATGACTCAGCTCTTTTTTTTTTTTTTTTTTTTTTTCTCCTGATCTAACAGTTAAATTCGCGGATTAAGTTTCTTGTCCCTGGGAAAAATTCTGTCTGCCTCGCTCTTAGGTACACCTCTGTTCCAGCAAAGTGTTTTTCTATCATTCTCTTGTCTGCTGTAGACTGGCAAAGATGTCTTTTTAGCAGCACCTCAATAATCGATCTCAAAACTGTGCTTCTCTTCAGTGTAGCCCTACTGCATCATTATTCATTGGCTAGCTGCATAGCTTTCTCCTTGCCAAGTAGCCCGGGTAAGTAAAATGAATAGGGGAAATTTTCAAATGTAATAGTTTAGAGTTTCTAGGATTACATATGTGTGTGTGTGTGTGTGTGTGTGTGTGTGTGTGTGTGGTTACGTTATTTTTTCTATTATTATTATTTGGCAAATTTTTAGTTATATTTCTTAATATTTTGTAGATCGGTGCCAAGTATGAAGGTGAAAAAACCATTTCCTACTATAAAACCTTCATGAAAATACGTGATTTAAATTAATGCATAGAACCTGAACTATAATAATGTTTTTCCCAAAAGAATTATGAATTAATTAAAAATTGTAAGTAAAATAGATCGAAACAACGAGATGGTTTCGTAAAGACTTTACTAAATTAGAAACATATTAAATTAGAATTGTAAATGTACATTCATAAATAAATATTGAAAAAAGAATATTTTAAACGTAAAATTATAATTGATAAAACTGGAAACTAATTTGAAAATATGTTTCTTGAATATATTTTAAAAATACAAATTAACAAAGTGTGTGAAAAACCTTGCAATGCTAGAATATTAAATGAAAAAGCAAAAGATAAAAAAATAAATTTTATATTGTCATTACGGTGTATCTAACTTGATTAATTGCTTGATAAATAGACAGAGTGCCTTGGAAGTTTGAAATCAGAAATGCTTTCTTAGAAGTCAGGGGCTGGGCTAAATCCTCGTAAGTATACAACAGAAGGCAGATAGAAATAAGGACATCAAATTTGAAACTCCGCCAACAAATGAAAAAGAAGCCAAATTACATGAAAAGTAATTAAGGATATTTAAAAATTAGTTATTTAAAGGCGGAGCCTAAGGGGTAAAGAAAGTGAGGACACTCTTAGAGCGAGTATATTCTGTTCATCAGATGTAAAATTCTCCTGATTATTTGTAAAGCAATTTTTAACGCTGCGGAAATCAATCTATTATCATAGTATTTTTGATTTAGTGTTGATAGATATATCTATTATTTAAATAATAAAAATATTTAAATTTTTATTCAAAGTTTTATTCAAAATTTAAATTTTTATTTTATTTAAAGCTGCGCTTTAGTGTTTGGGGTCGAATTACTCGAAAGATTGGGCTACTAATTTATACCAATTTTCAAATTAAAATATAAGGGAAATTGCAAATATGCTAGACTATGATTTCAGAAAATTTTCAAAGACAGGGGTATAACAATCTTACATTCTTTTTATTAAATTTACATCAATACCGTAAATTTTATGTGGTATAATTATATTTAAATTTTTTTTGTATCCCAACTGTACTTTGGTTGTTCCAATTTTTGTAATCATTTAATCAAGCATGACATCGTTAGATGAGTGCTTAGATCAAATCTTTCAATCTACTTTTCGCGTTCCTATAAAACTCCGCCACGGCTTTATCTTTACAACGATCCTATTAACTGGGAGAACTCTGTAAAATACTTGGGCGTCATCATCGATCGACGGCTTACCTGGAAGCCTCATATTCAATACATTGAAAAACTCATGATCCAAAATCTTCATGACTTAAGATATCTAATTTACTCTCCGCATTTAAGTGTCCGGCTAAAGACTCTTCTTTACAAAACAGTAATACTGCCACGCGCGAGCTATGGCGCGCCAGTCTGGTCCTATGCATTTCCCTCAAACATCAAAATTCTCGAAGTAGCGCAAAATAAAATATTAAGGCGAATTGTTAAAGCTCCGCGCTATCTTCGTAATGATATCATTCGTCGCGATCTTAACTTAACTACTCTTAAGGAACATTTTATTAAAATTTCCAACAATTTCTTCACTAAAATAAACAGTATTCCAAACGAAATAATTGCTGAACTGCCGGACTACGATTTCGCAGATCCGGAGTTCAGACGCAGGCCGAGAGCCTCTCTTCTAAATTATTAAATTAATTTTTTCTACTCATTTAACACGTCATTCGGCTTTTCTGTGCTTTAAACACACTAATATTCAAGCTATATACGATTGTCTATCCATCCAATTCTTCTCGGAACGTCGGGACTTTCCCTCCGTCTCCGATTGTCATACGTCATATGGACGTCCTTAATTTTTACGTTTGTGGCTCTTACGCCCCCCCAAATTTTTGTGTACACAGAATATTAGGCTCCACCCCTTCATAATATTACTCTAGAGTAAATTTATAAAAAATTTTAAAATCTAAACAGTAGAACTAGAAAACTTAGCTTAATTTTGTGATTTTAATGAGGTGTCTTAGGCTCCTCCCACTGTAACCAGAGAAATTCAATTGGTCGCTGCCAGGATCCGATTTACGTTCCTGTGCAAGCTTGCTTACGTTTTTAATACTATTATTCCCACTTTTACTATTATTTACTCTCATATAATCGCATTTAATCTTATATTATTCGTATTTAATCAATATTTACCCACATTTATTCTCATTTAATCTTTTTTTAAATTATGTGTAAATTTTATATATATTTAACTTATTACATTTATTTTTATACTCATTTATTTATCATCCTGAGCTGGCATCTTGATATTTATACATAACTGAATGAACCGCTCCCTCTCAGAACCATCTATCTTACTAACTGGAGATATGCCCTGCCGGGTAAGGTGCTCCGAGAACTACCGTACTACGGCGACGATCTGTCCATAAAAAGAAATATTGCTCTGGTTGCAGGTAAAACAGCTTTTAATGCAGCTGAATTCAATCAATTATGATAGTTTTACATATATAGCGTTAATAAATATCTTGCCCCCCTGGAGTGGTAAGGCTTGCAAGGCTGAATAATCAATTTGTCTTGTAAGCGCAAACGTAACCCGATATTAAAATCATCAAGTAGTAGTACGAAAGGTGAATAAATGTAGCAATGTCATTGAAAAATTATTTAAGAAGGTCCTGAAAATAAATCTTAATTACATTTTTATAACCGTTGCATTATTGTAAAATTATTTAATTAACGGAATTTCACAGAAAAATTAAAAATTACGAATTAGAGTGCAGAAGTATATTTTTTAAATTAGTACATCATATTAGAACAGCACAACAGTGCTTTGCTTTGTTTTATTCATGCAATAAGAAATGCTCAACATGACAACCAGCAAATTCTACGACGCTACTAAGGATGCTTACAGCAGGACACAACATGACGGAAATAACAGCAGAAACTTCCTTCGAGATATTCTGCTAATGTTGAAGGGGATGGACAGTATACCGTGTAGCTTTCTCCGAGATCGAAATATTTGTGTTGAGATCGTACAGTAGACTGAAATTATTTTTATTGCATTGTGTTTATTAATTATTTGTTGATCTCTACCCAAGTTCTAAGAGACCACAGATTAATTTTTGAATTTTTAAAGCTTAGTAATTTGCTAGAACAAATATGTACTCACTAAAATTAATACATAACAAACATTGATATTTTTTTTAAAAAGTAACATTTTTTTATAATATATATATATATATATATATATATATATATATATATATATATATATATATATATATATATATATATATATATATGTATATATATATATATATATATATATATATATATATATATATATATATATATATATATATATATATATATATATATGTATATATATATATATATATATATATATATATATATATATATATATATATATATATATATATATATATATATATATATATATATATATATATACAGAAATTATTAAATTCTAAAGATTTTATTTCAAATACTCTTATATTATTCTCTACATTATAAGCAGATAGCTAACATTTACTTGAAAGAAGAGGACCTAATTCTAAATTCAAATTTTGATAACAAGTATTTTTGTGGGGCTGTGCATCAGGAACACCACTGGTCGGGAGCTGGTCATGTCGTGGTAGCTGTATAAATATGTAGACTCAGGAGCACATTTGCCGGTTATGTCGACTGGTGGGATAACAATTGCAGACTTCCTTACCAACTCTGGTCTGCATCTTCCTTCTAAATATTTGGGGGTGTGGCCTTAATACTGATACACAATAATACTGCTGGTGACTGAGAGGGTTCCAGTAGTTATTTTTTGGAATCTCTGTCGGATCCAGGATTCTCCACCTGTCCTCCCGAATTCTACTGCTAACCGCCGTTCTCCATTTGAAGATATATGGAGTCCGTGGCCCAACTGGGCATATTTCCAGTAAGTAGGATAACACGTTATGAGAGGGACCGGTTCTTCATGTTAATACAAGTATTAAGATGCCAGATACAGAACTGATAAAATAAAATAATGATAAAAGAATAATAACTTAATATTTAGATAAAATAAATAATGTAAAAAATAATATAATGAGAATATATGGTTAATAAATTGATAATAAGAGAGTAGATCCGAGTAAATTGAGATTAAATGAGATTAAAATGTGATTAAATACCGTTAAATACCATTAAATAAGAGTATATGTATTGAATATATGAATGGAACATAGAGAAATCTGCATAGGAATGTAAATCGGATTCTAACACACTACCAATAAAATTTTAAAGAACTGAGTGGGAGGAGCCTAAGCTACCTCATTGCCTCTTCGCGCTTCATGTTTTGCGGCTTCAGTGCTTCGTGGGTTTTTCCAATATATTCTTCTAAAAATGAAAAAAATACAACCATGTCTGCAGCCACATTGTGGAAAGGAGCGTTGTTTCATGTTGATGTGTGAGAGAGAAGGATCCTTGTATGTCAAGCAAAGAGATGAGTTGACTCAGAGTACAAACAACGGGCTTTTGATCTGACAAAGTCTGCAAGTGAGGAAGAAAATGAAGAGGAAGACGAAGAACAAACTGAAAAGCGTGGCCTTACCCTGGAGAATCTGTAAAAATTGTGCAATATGGCAAGAATTTGCAAAAGACATTGACATATGGTTCAAGCTATCGAGTTCAGTAATCGCATTGACGGGGTTATGTCCTTGTATAAAAGAATTTTGGAGGAAAAGGAAAAACAAAGACAATTACTCATCACTATGTTTCTCTCCAAGGTAAATCCCCTGGCTCTACCGCCAGCGCATCCAGCATAAGAGTCTCCGAGTGAGCTTAAAATTTTTACGAGTGAAGTGATAGCGTCTCCTCCACCACTAACACAAGACTCTTCTCCTCTCTCAGAAAGCAACTTTGAGTAATGTTTATTACTTTTCAGGGTTTTGTAATTAACCTTATTAATTAGCACTGATCATTTAAGTAAATACGTATACTGTTGCAATTTTTGTCTCAAATGTGTAAAGTATAAATACTGTGTGCATATTTAAAACATTCGTGTACCCACATTCACGAAAATTCCTATGGGCAAACCCTACTTCGCTGTTTTTCAGATTTCGCGGAATGTTCTGGTCTCCATTAACCTATAAAAATGAGGGGTCACTGTAGTTAGACTTAATTACACTGACTTTTCTTGTTCTACTAATTAGAAATGAAAATTTTTTATAAATAACCTAAAGAGTATTATTATGGGGGGAGCGGTAAATATTCACTTTATATAAAAGTTTAGGGGGGCGAAAATGACAAAAATTGAAAAAAGTAGGAAGTCCATAGGACTTGCATACATCGGAGTTAGAGGGTGTTACTCATTGCTCACATACGTATTATATGGATAGACAACAGTATATAGCTTGAATGTTTGTGTGTTTAAAGCACTAGATAAGCCGAAAATTTATAAAAATTATTAAAAAACTAAAAATTAATAAGATTTTGAAGATAAATTTAAAAAAAAATCTACTGTCATTTATCTTCATCTCTTTTTATGTCATTTTGATATCTGGTCTTCCTTTTTTTTATTACTCCAATCAGCAGAGCTGTACTTTTTAATTGGTTGACTCTTCACGTCCTTCAAACTGCAAACACCGGGAAAACCTTACTCCTTGAAACTGGGCAGCCCTGACTGCTTCGCAAACTTTCAACTTTGTCCTTAGGGACTCTTAAATGTTTCCACAAAGGTAATTCTTATTTACCGTCATGAACGGAGACAGGATTCTAATCAATGTCTGGAATCCCCGAATCTCACCTGAAAATCCACTCAATCAAATTTTATAGGTTCTCTCTTCTTTACAAAAGATGTGATGAGGTCAAATTTAGATCCGATGCGTTTCAGCTTCCCCTTCAATTTATATTAATTCCATTAATTAGGAGGATCTAAATCGCCTCACTACACGGTATACGAGTGATTTAAATTATCCCTGCATCCAGAAATCGTCCGTCATGTGGTCAGGTTATAATGGAGACAATGAAATCTTGCAGCCGCCAGTGATTACTCTGTTTTGACCAAAGATTTGCAATAGAAATCGTTTCACAGGATTAGCCACAGTGTGATGTTGTGATACCTTGCCTAAGGTGGTTACAGATAACACACCTCTTTGATGTAATATGCGCATGACTGTCATGAAAAAGAGTGAGATAACACTCACTGGTCACGATTTTCAGACAGATTTCGAACAGTTCCAGATGATCGGGTGATAATATCATTCTACAACAGAAAGAGAAATCATTGGCATTGGCACTCGAGCTTTATGCTCATTGATGGACCGTAGGCTCTATATCCCCGGTATTGAACATTAGAGGTAGTGGACATTACCCGAATGAGAAACCTCGTGCATCACTTTTTTTAACTGAAAAATATATTTGCCTAAATCGGCTGAATCTTTTGCATGTAAGCGTCTCTACCGGCGACATTTTAAGACTTTTTTTTTCTAAACAAAATCCGCCATATTTTTGTCCCTTTGCATTCAAAACGTACATCTTTGTCACTATTCCTTTCATTTCTATATATATATATATATATATATATATATATATATATATATATATATATATATATATATATATATATATATATATATATTGTCTACTAATAAGTATTTGGACACCTGTGATAGAAAAGATAAACTAATATTCAGAATCAATAGTTGGAAGAAACTCCACGAGAGGCAGTAACATCTTGAGCCCTTCGGGGCATACTTTCCACAAGTCCTTGTACTACAAGTAGTATTACTAGCAGCACAACGTGTTTGTCTACTCCATGAATTGTTCTTTCACTCGGCATGGAGTAGACAAACAAGTTCCTTCACCGATTTTGGACGAGTAGTGCACCCCTTAATTCGGTGATTTAACTCGTCCCAGAGGTTCTCGATAGGGTTGAGGTCTGAGTCCTGGGCAGGCCACTCAATTTGATGAACTCCATTGGTACCATACCAAGCCTTGGTTAACCTCGAAACATGACAACTGGCATTGTCGTCCTGAAAATAACAGGGGTCCAACCCGTAAAACTGCTACAATGTAGGAAGCACAATGTCATCTAAAACAGCGGTTCTTAACCTATGGGTTGCGACCCAAAATTGGGTCGCGAAGCATATTTCTTGGGTCGCGCTGAGTCGAACCAAAAAAGTTAGTAATACAAAAAATAATAAGTAATACCAACACCTCCTAGAAGAGTTATTCCCTAATACAATGCTCCGGTAGTGACACCTTTTGGTGAAAATTGAAAGCACTACCGATCAGCTACTTTTACTTTCACTTCTAAGAAACCAGGGATTCCCCGTTGTTTGTAAACATGTAAGCAGAGAATAACAGATTTTACTAGTGTGAATAAAGAGGTAATAACGAAAAGCTTTTTTGTCTTATTATTAATAGTGGAGTGATCAAGCTGCAGTGCGTATTGTAAAATTGTAATCACCCTAATAATGCCAAAACTTGAATACAAGGAAGCATTTTTAGAATTAAGTTTTACTTGCATTTATGATGGAGGAGTGAACAAGCCGCAATGCGTGTTGTGCAGTGAAATATTAAGTAATGAATCGATGAAATTGAACAAACTTAAAAGATATTTTGAAAACAAACAAACTTAAAACAAACTTAAAAGACATTTTGCAATACATAAAAAGTTTTCCTTTGAGGGAAAATATCGTACTTTTTTCGAAAGAAAAGAAGCCCATTTAAAAAGACAGCGTTTGGATGCACCAAGTAGTAATGGTTTTATAAATTCTGCCAAACAAGCTACACTTGCTTCTTTTTATGTGGCTTGGCATATTGCAAGACAAAAGAAACCCCATAATATTGCTGAAAAACTTATAAAACCTGCTGCCATTGACATGGCACGTATCATGTGCGGAGATGAAAGTTCAAAGAAATTACAAAAGATACCATTATCAAATGATACAATTCGTTTACGAATTAATGATATGTCACTTGATATTAAGAATCAACTTATTTCTGCTATAAAAATTGCTGGTTTATTTAGTATTCAACTGGATGAAACGACAGATGTAAGTAAAGATGCTCAACTCATGGTTTACGTGCGGTATCCAGGTTTAACAGATATACAGGAGGACATTTTATTTTGCAAACCAATGTCAACAAAAACTAGAGGTGAAGATATTTTTCTTATGGTCGATTCGTTTTTTAAAGAAGAAGGATTAAATTGGAATCAGTGTTCAGTATTTACACCGACGGTGCAGCTGCCATGACAGCATCTCAAAAGGGATTTTCGACAAGAGCAAAACAAATGAATCCACAAATTGTATCGGTTCATTGTTTGTTACATAAACAAAATCTTGCTTCAAAAAAATTATCACCCGAATTATGTATCGTTTTGGATGAAATTGTTGCGGTAGTCAATTTTATCAAATCAAGAGCTCTTAACTGTAGAATTTTCCGCGAACTGTGTTTCGAATTTGGTGCAGAATACGAACATTTATTATATTATTCTGAAGTTAGATGGCTGTCCCGGGGCAAAGTTGTTCAAAGAGTATTATCATTGCAGACAGAAGTCGAATTTTTTTTTGAGAGAAAAGAAACACCCATTAGCATCTAAATTCTCCGAGTTGAAGTGGATTACTCAAGTTGCTTATTTGTCAGATATTTTATTTGAAATAAATAATCTAAATACGTCTATGCAAGGACGTAATCATACTATTATTGAATTAACTGAAAAAATTACATGTTTTAAAAATAAACTTAAATTATGGAGAAATAAGTTTGAAGTAAAGAAACTTGCTTCATTCCCGACTCTTAATTTACTTGTTGAAGACAATAATATTGATATCACAGATTTTGAAATACAGAAAATTATTATTAATCATTTAGAAAAAATCATTTAGAAAAACTAATAGCAGACTTTGATCGATATTTCCCTGCAGACGATGTTTTCAAATATAATTGGGTTCGAATGCCATTT